>JAQPPZ010005656.1:0-438047 GCA_028583015.1 Wollemia nobilis
AAGATAAAAATATATTATTTAAGATAAATAGGAGGTAACATAGGACAAGTCGAGATTGGCACATAGGACTTTTATTTTGAGTGTGTAAGTAGTGGACTTGCTTGATTCGAAGGGTGATAGTCCTTTTAAAAATATTGTTATATAGACTATGAAAAGGATGTTATACCTATGGCCTTTCTCATTTAATTAGCACATGAGATGCAAATATCTATTACCATAAACTTCGATTCAGTTTCACTACCTTTTTCCAAAAATCTTATAACTTCGATTCAGTTTCACCACCATTCTCCGAAAATCTTATTGTCAGTGAGCGGCCATAACTACAAGTAGGCATCCTTTCTCCAAACTTTCTCCAAGTCTTATTGTCAAGTTGTAAATAGAGTGATTGGCCATAACTACGAGTAGGTATCCTTTCTCCAAACTTTCTCCAAAAGTCTTATTGTCACGTTATAAATAGAGTTAGTGGCCATAAGTGCAAGTAGGTATATTTTCTCCAAACGTCTTCTTTGTTACTTATGAAGTTATAAATAAAGTGGTAGCCATAACTATATATAGTTATAAAATAACTGCAAATTCTAACCAGTCTACCTGTATAAGCAATTCAACATTTTTACAGGTATCCTCAGGTGAAGGGGAACCTATACAAGCTATATTTCTAATAAAGTCTCCGTGTGATGCACGGTTCGCCCTGGACAAGTTTAACTTCGCCAGGCCGTTGAAGTTATTGCAGCAAAATTTTGTTGAACAGAAATACGCAACCTACTATAAGTACAGGTATTTGAATAAATGAAAGGCAAACAATTGCATCTGTCCTATGTTGTGTTCTTCTCTTTCTCTATACTTTATTTTCTCTCTGTCCTGTATGTGTAGTGTGTTGATACCACGTTATTTGGAATGATACACTGGTTCCGCATCATGGACAGCAGTGGCACACCCCTGTCTTGGTATTGCGTAGTACTTGCCAGTATTGCTGCCCTATTGTTCTACTGTTTTGTACTGTTTAATGGATGGAGAAGAAAGGGCAAGGCAAAGACTCCTCTTCCACCCGGACCTCCTGCTTGGCCCATTGTGGGCAACCTCTTTCAGCTGGGGAAAAAGCCCAACGAATCACTCTGTGCCCTTTCTCGCCAATACGGCCCTCTCATGACACTCTCTTTGGGCATGAAAACTGTGGTGGTGGTCTCCTCTCCTGCCATGGCCAAGGAGGATTTCTGATACCAAAAAACAGCCAGGTGATTGCAAACGTGTGGGCAATCGGGAGGGACCCGGCGATCTGGAAGGAGCCCTCAACATTTAAGCCAGAGAGATTTTTGGAAGGTGAGAATCGTAATGTGGAATACAGAGGGCAAAACTTTGAGCTGATTCCATTTGGAGCAGGGAGGAGAATTTGTCCAGGGCTTCCACTGGCGAGTCTGATGGTTCATTTGGTTTTGGCTTCGCTACTCCACTCGTTTGAGTGGACACATCCGGACGGAAAGCGTTGGGAGGAGATGGACATGAGTGACGAGTTTGCATTAACATTAAAGAAGGCCGTGAAGCTGAATGCATTTCCTGCGCCACGCCTGTCCCAGCAAATATACCAAGACAAACTCCAGTAGCCTCTCTTAACAAAAGCCTTACTAGATCTGATCGATTTTGATGGTGTATTGTGCATTTATTAGAATTCGCAGACAGCTTTTTCTAATCTCAGTTTTTGCTTGACCCGTTTTACGGGCAAGTTTATAATAATACGTGGTGTAACATACTATTTTATATTCAGTGTGGAAAGGGGATATTGTTTTTTTTAATCTGTGGATTATCGTTAAGAATGTTATTTGCATTATGGATCCATTATTTTAAGCTTTCAAGTTCCACTGCCTCCCCGGGGGTCGTCAACATCGACACGTTTAAATTATTCATCATCTCAGTTGACGGCAAACTTCATGTTCTTATGATTTACGGTATAGTTTTAAATAATAAAACATGGGAATGACGAAGCTGGAGAAGCACAATATCTTTTTTAAAATAATAATTAGTCGTTAGCTTTCTTTAGTCAAGTAGGTCTTACATTAAAAATAAATATTCAAGGAAGGGAATATCTATTTTTAATTATCAAGTTTGTGTTCGACATTTTTGAATTTCCAACTCAGACATTTTTGATATGTTTAAAAATTCTTCGATATATTATAAATATATATATATCAATAAATTAGTAACTAAGAAACTTAAAGGAAGACTTGAAACAAACATTAATAATTCCCTTGTTGTATATTTTCAAGCTTCTATAATAGATTTTAATGGTACCATTTTATTTAATTGTATTAAAGAATGTAAACCTGCTTTCTACATATACTAAAAATATAGAAAGTAGGTTTATATATAATTTACAAATAAAAAGTATCTTATTTAATTTATTTTTTATTTAAAATATAAAGCAAAAATACGATAAAATTTATATGAATACAATAAATCTATTATAGTAAATCACAACACATTTATTTAACCAAGCAAAACTATTAAATTACAATATAGAGAAAATTTTAAGCTATAACTCTTGTCTTCAAGTTATTGTTAAATTTACAGATTTTTGGATGTTGTAAATGTTTCAAAAAATAAAATATAAATGAAAAAATATCAAATATAAAGGGGAAAACACATGCGTATCACATCTAACAATCAAAGGTAAAAGAGTCCATTTATTGATTTTCATGAACAACATCATAACTCTTAATTTTGCTAAGTGTAGAAAGCTATCAAAAATTTTATGGTGATGATATTAGCAACAAGCATGAAAGAGTGTGACATCTAGCAATCAAAGGTAAAAGATTCTATCTATTGATTTTCATGTCAAACTAAAATTTTGACTAAATATGATACATTGTTGGACATATAATATCAATGTCATCAAAGGCTTGATAAAAGCTTAACATTCAACAAAGCATGGAAAAGCATCCAATATGTTAGGAAATATTTTTTGGCTAAGTATGGATGAAAAATTGGCATCTGACATTGTATCAAAGCCTACTTTGTATAATAGAGTTTAGGATATACATCAAAGAGTGCTAGAAAATTTTGGGTGATGACGTCGACAAGGGTAGCATAAAAGCCTAACATAAGAAGAGAGAACATAAATAGATAACATTCTAAGGCATGGAATATGACACAATGAGAACAACATAAAGTGATATGAAATCCAGTATCCAATGTATGACAAAGTACCTCACTTCATAAATTAAGTGTTAAAAAACATCAAATATTTCAAATGTTGAAGTGAACAAGAGGAACATATAAGTTTGATAGAGATTGAGGAGTGCTATATGAAGAATTGATAAAGATCAAAGCTTCACAAATAAGTATTTGAACTTTGGTTTACATAATCATGCATAAGGATGAGGTAAAGCAAAAGGGTGGCTAGATTTTGGATGTCATTGAGAGAAAATAAAAAACCTCACATCCAATAAAATAGGGTTGAGAATACTAGAAGGAGATTGAAGTTGAAGGTATTATATGGATTGAAAGACCTAAGCATGATCATGGATGTTATGATATGCTATCAAAAAATATCAACAACTAATAACTTTCCTAACTAACACCTTTTATGATATAGCTACAACAGTCATGGCAGAGCTAAAAGCATAACAAACTTGTTAAAGGATCTAATGTACCATATGAATCCACTTCAGCCACCACTCCCTTATATGAAATAGAAGTAAACCACTTTCGCACCATGATGCCAAGGTAGTTACAATAAAATGAGTTGGAAGGGATGCACAAATGGTGTAAACTCAACTACAAGAGACCAACAAAATGGACTCCAATCACATAACACAAATGCAATAATGGAAGAAAAATGCCAATTGATATTCTTCTCATTCCTAAATTCTGATGGTGTATTGTGCATTTATTAGAATTATTCTTCTCATTCCTGAATTCTGATGGTGTATTGTGCATTTATTAGAATTCGCAGACAGCTTTTTCTAATCTCAGTTTTTGCTTGACCCGTTTTACGGGCAAGTTTATAATAATACGTGGTGTAACATACTATTTTATATTCAGTGTGGAAAGGGGATATTGTTTTTTTTAATCTGTGGATTATCGTTAAGAATGTTATTTGCATTATGGATCCATTATTTTAAGCTTTCAAGTTCCACTGCCTCCCCGGGGGTCGTCAACATCGACACGTTCAAATTATTCATCATCTCAGTTGACGGCAAACTTCATGTTCTTATGATTTACGGTATAGTTTTAAATAATAAAACATGGGAATGACGAAGCTGGAGAAGCACAATATCTTTTTTAAAATAATAATTAGTCGTTAGCTTTCTTTAGTCAAGTAGGTCTTACATTAAAAATAAATATTCAAGGAAGAGAATATCTATTTTTAATTATCAAGTTTGAGTTCGACATTTTTGAATTTCTAACTTAGACATTTTTGATATGTTTAAAAATTCTTCGATATATTATAAATGTATATATATCAATAAATTAGTAACTAAGAAACTTAAAAGAAGACTTGAAACAAACATTAATAATTCTCTTGTTGTATATTTTCAAGCTTCTATAATAGATTTTAATGGTACCATTTTATTTAATTGTATTAAAGAATGTAAACCTGCTTTCTACATATACTAAAAATATAGAAAGTAGGTTTATATATAATTTACAAATAAAAAGTATCTTATTTAATTTATTTTTTATTTAAAATATAAAGCAAAAATACGATAAAATTTATATGAATACAATAAATCTATTATAGTAAATCACAACACATTTATTTAATCAAGCAAAACTATTAAATTACAATATAGAGAAAATTTTAAGCTATAACTCTTGTCTTCAAGTTATTGTTAAATTTACAGATTTTTGGATGTTGTAAATGTTTCAAAAAATAAAATATAAATGAAAAAATATCAAATATAAAGGGGAAAACACATGCGTATCACATCTAGCAATCAAAGGTAAAAGAGTCCATTTATTGATTTTCATGAACAACATCATAACTCTTAATTTTGCTAAGTGTAGAAAGCTATCAAAATTTTTATGGTGATGATATTAGCAATAAGCATGAAAGAGTGTGACATCTAGCAATCAAAGGTAAAATATTCCATCTATTGATTTTCATGTCAAACTAAAATTTTGACTAAATATGATACATTTTTGGACATATAATATCAATGTCATCAAAGGCTTGATAAAAGCTTAACATTCAACAAAGCATGGAAAAGCATCCAATATGTTAGGAAATATTTTTTGGCTAAGTATGGGTGAAAAATTGGCATCTGACATTGTATCAAAGCCTACTTTGTATAATAGATTTTAGGATATACATCAAAGAGTGCTAGAAAATTTTGGGTGATGACGTCGACAAGGGTAGCATAAAAGCCTAACATAAGAAGAGAGAACCTAAATAGATAACATTCTAAGGCATGGAATATGACACAATGAGAACAACATAAAGTGATATGAAATCCAGTATCCAATGTATGACAAAGTACCTCACTTCATAAATTAAGTGTTAAAAAACATCAAATATTTCAAATGTTGAAGTGAACAAGAGGAACATATAAGTTTGATAGAGATTGAGTAGTGCTAGATGAAGAATTGATAAAGATCAAAGCTTCACAAATAAGTATTTGAACTTTGGTTTACATAATAATGCATAAGGATGAGGTAAAGCAAAAGGGTGGCTAGATTTTGGATGTCATTGAGAGAAAATAAAAAACCTCACATCCAATAAAATAGGGTTGAGAATACTAGAAAGAGATTGAAGTTGAAGGTATTATATGGATTGAAAGACCTAAGCATGATCATGGATGTTATGATATGCTATCAAAAAATATCAACAACTAATAACTTTCCTAACTAACACCTTTTATGATATAGCTACAACAGTCACGACAGAGCTAAAAGCATAACAAACTTGTTAAAGGATCTAATGTACCATATGAATCCACTTCAGCCACCACTCCCTTATATGAAATAGAAGTAAACCACTTTCGCACCATGATGCCAAGGTAGTTACAATAAAATGAGTTGGAAGGGATGCACAAATGGTGTAAACTCAACTACAAGAGACCAACAAAATGGACTCCAATCACATAACACAAATGCAATAATGGAAGAAAACTACCAATTGATATTCTTCTCATTCCTGAATTCACACCCCTTCTACAAAATATTACAATCCATCATATAGCAACCAAAAACCAAAGAAACCCTAAAAATATCTTTTTCTAAAAATGCTAAAAATAGATCTTTTTTCTAAAAACTGCTAAAAATAGAAATGAGTCGGATTGTGACCAAATTTGGTGCACACATCCCTCTTACAATAATGAACATTAATTTAAAATATTAGGTCTCAAATTATGGTATAAAAAAAAATGATAAACTTCTAACAGCCAAAAAAACCCAAAAACCTAGGAAACTATTCTAAAAGCTAATTTTGGGGTACTAGATGTCGAATTTAGGTCCCAAAAACAAGATTTTTTGAAGGTCAAGCGCATCAGATATGATCCTAATGAAGAACACGCACGTGGAACCACCTGTTAAAATTTAAGGCAAATAGATGTACAGTTCACAAGTTATTGCTCCAATAAGGTGCATCATTCTCCTCTGGTGAAAAAGAACTCAGCTCCTACGAGTTCAGCTGAATTAAAATCCTGTAGCTTTTGGTTATCAATTATCTTTAGCTCTGACTCTGAAACCCAAGTGTTATCTGATTGTGGTAATAATTCCCATTGAACCAAGAATTTGTTGTAGCTCCCATGTCTTGTGGTGATCACCTTCTTATCAAGCACTTGTGCAACTCTATATTTTTTCTTATTAGGCATATGTCGTGGTCAATTTACTATCTCCTGTAATTCACCATCCTCTGTAGTATTCAGATACTAAAATAAATCAAAAACATTAAAAATGGGTGAAATATCAAATTCTACATGGCAAGAGTAGTGGCAAACATGTGACACTAGGGAGTTAGGTTTGCATTGGGACTATATGTGTTGGCCCACTTGTTCAGGACATTGTAAAATATTTTGTATAAGCAACATATACATTTAGTTTGCATGACGTTGCTCCAGGTGTGGTTTTGGGAGCACATAGCTATCCGGAGGCTAGATGCACTTCTAGGTCCACTACCCAGCCTAGAGTAGCCAGCATCATATACATGGTTGAGATCCCTAGAGAGGTCTGTGAGTGCCTATGCAAGGAATCTATCACTAGCTATGCGGGTGATCGACGAGCTTTAGGAGGTGAATCTCATCTCATGACCATGCAACCTTCACCCGAGCTAGGCTAAGGATAATGTGGAGCTAGATAGGTTGAGGAGGATCAGGTGGCTAATATTAGAGAAGGGGGAGTTGGAGGTCTAAATATTTTATAGAGTTCTATGATAGTTTGGGATTTTACAAGGAGTCCCAGACCTAGAGAACTACTAGTGTCGGAGGGTGACCCGAGGTCCAGAATGGGTTGAAGGTGAGCTAGACCTCACCAAGTGGGTCAAGAAGGATTTGGACTATCCTCCCTATGTTGATTCTAGGATGGATGATGTAGGAGTGGCCATTGGATATTGGTGACGATATGGAGGAGTCATGCCTCGGAGGATCTCTCCACCAATTATGATATAGAGGTTCTAGATCATGGTCTTGGACATACAGTGAGCTTTTCAAGAGGTTGCTCGACAGGCCACAAAGAGGGTACAATAGGGTCCTGTAGCTTCAAGACAAAGGCAATTGCATGCTCACGTCATGGTATTGGTAGAGGTCACATAGACTACAAGGACCAAAGAGGGAGGGGTAGGAGGTGCCCCCATAGATACTTAGAGACTATAAGGCAGAGACCTAGGAGAGGTCTCAACATCTACAATAGTGACTAACCAAGGGGAGATAGAGGATCTACAAGCACATGTAGCTACTCTTTAGAGCCAAATGGTCCAGATATAAGAGGATAGATCCAAGAGGCTAGAGGGACTACAGTGCTCATTGAGCACTACAAAGGTTGAGAGGGATGTGGCTCGAGTAACTATCGATCAACTCTAAGGGGAGGTGGCCCATTTGTATGGATATTTATAGAGGGCTAGGGCGTAGGGTATGACTATCATTAGGAGGAACCAGGTAGGCTACGAGATGTAGATGCTACATGCGGAACTATGGAGGATAGGAGAGAGGTTGGAGGTAGCCATTCAATGGGCTACATTCTTAGAGATAGTGTATTATGTAGCTATCCCATCGAAGCAAAGGATGTCACCTCTCCCATTCATGTAGTCAAAGAGCAAATCATGATCTCGATCATGAACGGTGATATTATCAAAATGGTCCATGCAACAGCCTAGGTTGCTTCCTCCTTAGGATAGGCTAGAGGGAGCAGACTCCTAGATCTAGGGCTAGGGACTAGGATCAGTATGACACACCAATATTTTACTATGGTGTGCATCCCTAGGTTGAGTGTACCGACTCTAGATTATGGTACACCAATAAAATACTAGGATGATGTATCTCTTTATCTTGAGTAATACATAGTTGCTCCTTTTATCTTATTTAGTGTGTAATGTGTGATGATTTAAGGTTTTAAGTTTTGTTTATTTTGTGAGTTTATATATTATATGTTTTATGTTTTTATGTTATGCAAACTACCTAAATGCAAACTACATGAAATAGATGGATGGAAAAATAAGAATAATAAATAAGAAGGAGAAGGATGAAGAAGAATACGAAATAAGAAGGAAGAAGAAGGAAGAATAATAAGAGGAAGAAGAAGAAGATCTAGAGGTCAACCGATTGAAATAAATAAGGATGGGCTATCCATAGTACAAAACTACCATAGGTTGCAAGGAACCAATGTAGTTAGATACTATATATCATACCATAAAAGAAGGGCTAAGCCCAGTATAGGCACAACACTAGAAATAGTATAGAAGTGTATGAATTTTGACCCGTTATAGGTGGTTGCTCCATTATTTACTACTGTGAGGTGATTACCCATTAGAATGTATGTTGAGGTATACTAATAACGACCAAGGAGCTTATCCTATAATGGGGTGTTGAACCTGCTGAGTGAAAAGAGAGTATGAATCGATAGAAGATCAAATGTAAAACCCACTAGGATGTACAAGTATCCCATGTGGGGTGTAATATGTTGATGAATTATGCATGTGCTATTCTAGATAGGGATTTTGATGAGATGAATACAATGTGAGGGTGTGTGTAATTATGGTAGAAATGTTGCTTTCCTTTTGAGGTTAAGAAGAGGAGAAGAAGCAAAACATCAAAGAATAAGTAGAAGATGAATCCCTAGGTGGGGATCATGCTAGGCATTAGAGTCCTAGTGAGAGTGTAATGCATGTGATCTACAACCTAACTAGTTATCATCACATGCCATTGTCACAAAATACCCAAAAATCTATGTGCGCAAACAATAATTAAAAGTCAATAATGTAAATTTATGACATGTAAACATGCAAGTTGTTTTAGATTTCTGTAAAACATGCAATTATGACAAGTATCAATGCAATATGAGCAAGCAAGTGGATGCAACGAAAATGCAAATGTAGCTAAATGATAGTTTTTTTGTTATTTGTTCCTTTTTTTCTAAATAGGATTATAAACACTGCAAAATATAAAATCACCATTCATCTTATTGTGATGAATAAGTATGCCACATTTTATTGTACCAAAGTTTTTCCCAAAGAAGATGTCCTCGCAATAATGAAAATCACAAAGGAGTTCCTCGAGGTCCCTTATTTTGAGAGCCATGACATGATAATCATTACAGTTGTGAATAACACCATTATTTTTAACATAAAAAACACCATATAACAACTCACCATATTCTTTTAAAGTAGTAGGTTTATTTTTAGAACAAACATAACCAATCATGTTACAAAACATCAATTTTGGAGGAGAAGTAGAATTTTTATCTTTATGTTTATCTTTTGTTATTTTTGATAATTCATATATTCTGCTTAATTTATAAGATGGTCATCATACTCAAATGGTAAAGGTTGATTTTTATTAGGTATAAAACCTATGCTACATCTTCCAGGTCAAACCTCAACATCCAAGGGCTCTTGAATACCCTTTTGTTGTAGCCCTAAACCTTTACCTACATAACCCATACTAGATAGGATATGTTTAGGAAGATGATAATTATTAGTGAGATAACATTGAGAAAAAGAGCACTCACTAGGAGAGGGATTGCTACCATGAATATTTTCTTCAAAGATAGTTCCTCCGAAGATAAATGTACACATGCCAATGTATACAATATCACCTTTCTTATGAGGCAAGCCCATGGCTTTTTGTAATTGTGGTTTCTTAGCTAGGTCCAGAAGAGGCTCTTGGATGAATTGATTATCATGATCCAAAGATGAAAAATTGGATGTATGTTCCTCACTCACTTTTAAACTTTGAATAATATATCAGATTTGAGATGAGGAACATGGAGAAATTGTTGAAGAAATAGAAGGGCACGAGTTAAATTTAGATTGAGCTAAATCTATATTTGAACAAAATTCAAATGGTCAAGGGTCGCCCAAAATAGTGACAACTTGATTTTTATATTCAAATTTTTGACATTGATGAAGAGTAGAAGGGATGGCCTTCATTGCATGAATTCAAGGATACCCAAGAAGGATATTAAAAGATGTAGGACAATGTACCACATAGAACAAAGTATCAAATATTCTAAGTCCAACTTTTAAGGGAAGAGAAATGACACCATAGTATTCTTGGGACTCATTGTTGAAGGATTTTATAATGATATCAGATTTTTTTAAATCTTCCTCTTTTAAATCAATTTTTTGAAAGAATTGATATGTAAAACAATTGAGGAAAGAACCATTATGAATAAAGACTCGCTTGATGAGGGTGTACCCAATAAGTGTAGTGATGTAAAGGGAAGAATATCCATGTAATTTTGAAGAATGTTTATCATCATCTCAGAATGAGACATGATGTATTCCAAAATAACCTATGACATCAACTATGGCATCACGGGAGAAATCTAGGGAAATTGATTGTTATTTTAAAAATTCCATCAAAGCATTTCTATGATATGAATAAGTCTTTATAAGCTCTAAAATTGATATCTTTGTTGGAGTATTAGCTAACTTCTTCTAGAGATCAAATGAAATTTTTGGTTGTGGTTTCAACATTAGAGGTGGAATTCTTGTGGATGAATCTTTTCTCTGATTTTCCTTCAAAATTTAAATGTGTTGTGATGCTAAACTTTGTCCTTGCTGATTTTGCTAATTCTGAGTTTGTTTTCTTGTGGTTATCCTAACCATACCAACCACATTATTATGGTGAGCCACCTGATTTACCATTTTTTATTATATTTTGGCAATGGATCCTTGAATATTCCCATGTCTATAAGAAATTAATTAACTATTGTGAAACATTTACACCAACAATGAAGATCAAGACCATTCAGATGGTTTTTGCAATAACTATGCATTTTGTATCAAAGTTGCATCAATTTGATGTGAAGAGTGCATTTCTCAATGGTTACCTTAGCAAACAAGTCTCATAACATAGTTCAATGAATCCATCATACCCATTCAAGAGAATAAGGCATGTATGTTCATCAAATATATCCATGGGTTAGAGGATGCACCTAGAGATTGTTACATGAAGATTAATGAGCATCCTCTATGACATTGATTTCATCACAATCCATATGATCCAAACCTATATTTCAAAAGGTAAGGAAGATATGTCACTATCATCATTATGTATGTCGATGAATTGTTTGAAATTTGATGAAGTTGGTTGAAAAGACCATGAAAGAATTAAAGTTTTCATTCAATATGATTGATCTAAGGCTAATGCATTATTGAATTGAATTGGAAGAACTAAAAACTAAGAATCATATGTTCATATCATAAATGAAGTATGCTAGGATTCTACTCAAGAAGTTTTGAATCATAGATGACAAGTCCATGGAAACTCTAATGTAAGTAGGGATAAAATTATAATGGTATGATCTATCTCTATAGGCGAATGGATCTCTCTATTATCAATTGATTGATATATCACTTATCTATAATACAAAAATCTTGACATGAACCATATTGTGAGCTATCTTTCATTATTTATGTAAGAACCAAAGGTGTATGATTGGAGTGCAACAAAGTGAGTACTTAGGAATATCCATGGTATACATGAATAAGGTTTGGTGTACAAGATGAATGATCAAATATTCTTGATAAATTTCATAGATGTGGACTATGCAAGATCCATTAATGATAGGAGATCGATTTTTGGATATGTATTCTTTCCAAAATCTGGTACGATTTCTTGGGGAAGTAAGAAGTAACATGTTGTTACTTGTTATTCCATTGAGACTGAATATCATGTCACAAGAGGAGCTATTTATGAGGTGATATACTTATGCACATATTTTGAAGAATGGGCATCCCACAATAGAAACCAATGATCTTGAGTTGTTATAAGCGAGGATTTACGAAGTTTATTTGCAATCTAGTTTTCCATGAGCACACAAAATGTATTGAGGTTTAGTGACACTTCATATACAAATATTTTCAATAATACAATATAAATATCTACTTTTGTCTCATAAAGGATCAATGTGCATACATTTTTATAGTATGTTACACATGTAAAATTTCAAGAATTTAAAATTTTTCTTAGATTTATTTTGATCAAGCATGATGTAATAAAAGAGGAATTCTATGAATATAATATATTTACCTTATGATTACGAATTTTATGGCAAGTTGTAAAGTATTTGTCACCCCCAATCTCATACCTTATTGATTTCTCATGTATATATAGTTGTATCACATCAATGCAAATGTTGATCGTAGTACATAAATAGTTTGTGTTTCTAACAATTCAATAAGAATTCAACTAAAATTGAGTTCAAATAAGGAGATATAGTTTCTAGGTGAGATGAAGATGGGGCAAAGCCTAGAAAAAATAAAGGAGCTCATACCCTATGGAGTGGACTATATCAAAAAAAAAATTCATAGGAGGTAATGCTTAATAAGTAGCATTTAAGGCTAACTTGAGATCCCAATAAATAAAAACCAACTATAAATATTTATATATTGTTTTTCCTTTTTTTCCTCCTCATATTTTATTCCAATTCCTATTTTCCATTTTGTAAGAGAAAAATAAAAAAAAAGAAAAAAAGTATGAAAAATGTTAAAAACAAAAAGAAAGGAGAAAAGAGAAAATTTTGAGTTTGAGTGAAATTCTTGAAAAGTACTTTCAAATATCCTACGTTGTGTTTCCTTTTCTTCCTATTAATTCAAAAAATTATTGCAAAATTTTGTTAATCTAGCAAAGAGAAATAAAAATGAGTGATTTGCTAAACATGTAGTGAATCACTCTAATGTAAACATTGAATTGATTCCCTTTTGAAAAACACAAAAAATTCATCATGATATAGAAAATGCAAAAAAAAATCAAATACTCCTTAATGATTGAGCAATTCTCTCCTTAGATAGTTGACAAAGTGTCAGTGAGGGCAAGATCCATCCACCAAGTACCTCAACAAGGTTGTTGACACGTTGATTCTGCAAGTGCTTTTGGCAAGGATCTCCTTGGGATGATTACCCAAGAGCCTTGGAAGGGTTTTTGTTGGAACATTTTGATGTTGAATGATCTAATGTGATTGTATTGTTCCATCCACTTGTGTCAATAGACCTTGGTAGTAATTCTAAAGAGATTGATAAACTTATTCTAGAGATACTAATGCAATAAAAATTATAAAAGAGATGTTAAAAATAACATGCATTCAAAAATAACACAAATATTTATTCTAAAAACCCTTGATCGAGAAAACCAATTTCAAAGAGACGTACCTTTTGATTTATTATTATTATGCACTTTTAACAAAGTAATATATATATATATAAGTATCCTATAACACCGATATCTAAATCCATCTTCCTTAATTAAAAATACCATCCAACCCTTAATCGAGAAAACCAATAGAATCACAAAGAAACGTACCTCTTGCTTTATTATTATTATGCACTTTTAACAAAGTAATTATAAGAAATATATATATATATATATATATAATCAAATAATTTTAAAGCATTAAGTAGTATTATAATATAATTGTGAAAATCAGGAACAGTATTGTATTGCATTGAATTTGATTAAATAATCAATTACACAGCCGGGAATAGCATCGACGTAACTGAGCTTGTTAAGCAGTTGTAACCGAGCAACAACACTACGCTAAAGAAATCAAATACAGCCAAAGTAGTATGCTAACATCCCCCTTTATTACATTATTTGGGTAATGTAATAACTAATAGCTATACTAGACTACTAACATCCCCTTACATTATTTTGCAATACAAAGTGAGCTACGAAACAATTCAAATTTGACACGTCCAAGTGCCTTAGTGAAAATGTCTGCAACTTGAGCATCGGTGGGAATGTGTTGAAGCTGAATTTGTTGCTTTGGAACTTCATCTCGAATGAAATGACATTGTGTGTCAATGTGCTTTGTTCTTTCATGATGGACTGGATTCTTGACGAGGTTCAGAACACCCTGATTGTCGCAAAACAAGTGTATTGGAGATTTTGATGGATGGCCCATACTTGTCAGAATGTGATGTAACCATATCACTTCGCACACAGCTTCACGTGTGGCACGATATTCTGCCTCTTTTGATGAAATAGCAACCACCAGTTGCTTCTTGTCGTGCCAAGAGACAGGACCGGATCCTAGATGAAAAATGTATCCAGAAGTTGACTTGCGATCATCAAATGATCCGGCATAGTCGGAGTCCGTGTATCCTTGCAAGAAGAATTTGTTGTTCCTCTTGTATTCTAGGCCATATTCCATAGTACCATGGACATAGTGAAGAACACATTTTGTTGCTTTCCAATGAGTGGTCTTAGGCTCCTACATGAACCTCGAAATATAGTTGACAACAAATACGAGATCTGGCCTAGTATTGGTCAGATATATGAGACTCCCAATCAACTGTCGATAGAGAGTACCATCTACCTAAGGTGAGTCATCATATCGCGATAACTAAAGTCCATTCTCCATCGGAGTTGCCATTGGCTTGCAATCAGTCATGCGATATTTTTCCAGCAATGTCTTGGCATATTTTTTCTGAGACACTTTGATGGAGTGCTCCTTCTGGCTGAATTCTAGACCAAGACAATAATGGAGAAGTCCGAGATCTGTCATCTCAAAAGATTTGCACAAGTTTATTTTGACAGTAGAGATCATAGTTTTTGAACTCCCTGTTATGAGCAGATCATCCACATAGAGTACAAGAAACACTATCTCAGAACCCTATTTCTTGAAATAGAGGTTTGCATCTGACGGACATCTCTTAAATCCATGCTGCATAAGGTGATTGTCCATTTTTATATACCAAGCTCGAGGAGCTTGTTTCAGACCATACAAGGATTTGACCAATTTTCAAACCTTCTGCTGTTGGCCTTCCACTTCAAATCCTTCAGGCTGAGTCATATAGACTTTTTCTTGGAGATCACCATTTAGAAAGGCACTTTTGACGTCCATCTGGTGAACTTTCCACCCATATTGTGCTGCCATAGCACACATAACCCGAATTGTGGTCATCCGAGCAGTAGGTGCAAAAGTTTCCTCGTAGTCAATGCCTTCTTTTTGAGCATAGCCCTTTGCAACAAGATGGGCCTTATGCTTATCAATTGTTCCATCTGCCTTGTACTTGAATTTATATACCCATTTGCAGCCAATAGGTTTCTTTCCATGCGTCAGATCAAAAAGCTTCCAAGTTTTATTTTTCATCAAAGACTCATACTCTGTATCCATAGCAGCCTTCCACTGAGGCTCACTGAAAGCATCTTGCACTGATGCAGGTTCAAGACCATCTATTGTAGACATGAACACCCTATCATCATCAATATCCATATCCTCTACTTCTGTACTTGGAGTCACAGAAAGTTCCTCAAAATATTGACAAAGATCATCAACCTCACCAATTTCTTTGGCTTCTTTCTCCTTTTGAGCCATACTGCGTGTACGAGGTCTATCCAAATTCATATTGGGAGGAGTGGATAAATTTGC
Organism: Wollemia nobilis; assembly: GCA_028583015.1. Classification (NCBI taxonomy): domain Eukaryota; kingdom Viridiplantae; phylum Streptophyta; class Pinopsida; order Araucariales; family Araucariaceae; genus Wollemia; species Wollemia nobilis. The sequence continues at coordinate 16,024 of JAQPPZ010005656.1, forward strand.
GTCTCTGATTGTATTTGTACACCATTTAGGATTCTTCTTTAGTGGAGTTGAAGAAGATGTAGAAGGACCTCCTGTCTGTGTTGACGAAGGAATCTTCTCTTCCTTAGTTTCCACAATATCTTGGTGTACTTTAGATGTGCTCTGTGATGTGAAAGCTTCATCAAAGACAACATCTCTGCTGATATGAATTTTCTTGGTCAAGGGATCTATCAACCGATATCCTTTAGAGTGCTCAGAATAACCAAGAAAAATACATCTCAGTGTTTTCTCATCTAGCTTCTTCCTTTTCTCTTTCGGTATGTGCATGAAAGCGTGACACCCAAAAATACGTAGATGAGATATGGAGGGTTTTCGACCACTCCATTCTTCCTATGGAGTCATTCCTTTTAGGGCCTTTGTGGGTGCCCTATTCAACAAACACACTGCAGTGGTGACAGCTTCTACCCAATATTGTTGTCCAAGAGTAGCTCCTGTGAGCATACAACGAACCATTTCCATGACAAAACAGTTCCTTCTCTCAGCAACTCCATTTTTTTGAGGAGTATAGGCAGTTGTTAACTGTCTCTTGATTCCATGCTTATCTAGGAATGCAAAGAATTCATTAGAGGTAAACTCTCCCCCTCAATCTGAGCGGAGGGTTTTAATAGAAGCTCCTGAATCCTTCTCAACGGATTTCTTGAACTGTTGGAAGAATGCGAAAGATTCAGATTTTAGTTGGAGAAAGAAAACCCACATCTTTAATGAGTAGTCATCTACGAATAACTGAAAGTACCTCTTCCCTCCACAACTGTTGGGTGTGAAAGGACTGCACAGATCAGTATGAATTAACTCCAGAGGTTTTCGTGCTCTTGTTGAGCTCTTTTCAAATGGTACTCTATGCTGCTTTCTTGCCAAGCAGTCAGAGCACACTGGCAATGTGGAAAAAAGGGAAGGAAGACCCTTTACCATCTCATACTTGCTGAGCTCAAGTAAGTAGCCGGAACTAAGATGCCCATATCTCTTGTGCCATAGGGAAGTTGCCTCCTTGGTAGAGACAGTCATGGCAACATGTGGAGTAGAGATAGCATCTAGTGCAAATAAGCCATGCTTATATGAAGTCGTTGTAATCGCTTACCCTTTCTGGTAATGGTACAACACTTCTTTCCATTCTCAACATAAAAGTTGACAACCATATTTCTGTCCAGGATTTGTGTCACTGACAACAAATTATTGGCCAATCCTGGAACATAGAGGACTTTGTCAATCTGACACTTGCCATCAGGAAGAGTGACTGAAACTGTACCCTCTCCCTGAACCCTGTAGGTTTTATCATCAGCAATGGTGACAGGTTTGCCCTCCTTGGCCACAAATGATTCAAACCACGATCTGTCGCCAGTCATATGTTTGCTAGCTCTAGAATCGACATACCAAACAGGATCCCTCTGTGTGGAATCTATGGTAGTCATGAGCACCTTGTGTTCCCATTCAAAATCTGAGTCAGATTCTTCAACAGCAACATTCACCTAGGGTTGCTTGTTTTTATTTTGTGGTTTGTTTTGGCCTTTTTGCTTGTTCTTATGCCAACACCTATTGGTGTCATGGTTGTCTTTCTCACAGATCTTGCACCACCTCTTCTTCTATTGAGGTTGTTTGCATTTTCCTTTCGTATCTTGTTGAGAATTTCCTCCTTTATGAAAGTTGCCTCCTTTTTGCCCATTACCTTTCTTCCTAGAACCCTGCCTATTGGTGTATAGGGCTGTATTGGAAGAATCATCCTTGTGAAGTTGGTGTGCCTCCTGTTGTTGAAGCAGATTGACCAACTCAATGTAGGTAATTTGTCGTTGAGACACCTGGATGGAGGTTATCAACATATCAAATGAAGAAGGTAAAGCTCTCATCACAAGTGAAATGAGAAGCTTTTCGTCCACAGTATCTCCCAAAGAACTCAATTTCTCTTTCAACTTAGACACTCTGCACAGAAAGAGTTCAACTGTTTCACCCTGCCTCAAACTCAGGTTATGAAGTTATTGTTGAAGATGAAGAATGGTGGAATCATTCTTTCCCTCATAGATGGTTTGAAGGGCATCCCGTGCCTCTTTACCACTTGCTTTGTCAGCTATATGAGGTTGCACTTCATCTGAAACAGCAAACAAAATGAGCACCTTTGCTCGACTGTCTTTCTTGTCAAAAGCTATCTGATCTGTCGAAGGACCCGTGGATCTCGCTTGTTGGTGAAGGCCTAGTTGCTACTCCAAGTAACAATATCCCACAAATCTTCCATTTGGAGAATAGCCTTCATCTTATGTTTCCATGGTGTATAATTTGGACCTTTCAATAACTGATGCGGATCAGTCATCAACTTTGCAACAGCGGCCATAGTGAAGGTTCCTTATATCACCAATTGGTCCCCCTTTCGATATACCTTTTTCTAGGCCAATATACCGTACAAAATACCCGCCCTTACGTGAGGGAAACTATAGGTATTTAGAAAAATCAACAAAAATCACCCGCCCTTACGTGAGGGAGACTATAGGTGAATTTTAGAGATCATACGATACGTGGAACATAAGCGGTACTGAAAGGGAATTGCCTTGTTGATGGCACCTACCATAGAAGATTCTTCTCATGCGTGGGGCGTAACTTCCCCTAAACACTATGAAGAATACTTCGTCAGGATTTACGCCTAAACACAAGTGCGATAAAGGGTAGTGGATGGAGTAAAAAATGCAAAAATGGCGTACTCATTCCTCCCCGATGATTTATAGAGAACAAGCTCAGACGTCGTTGTTGCAGCTATATTAGGCGACGGATACAGTAGCCAAATCACGACAGCTTTACCTGTAAGTGCTGGCCAGAGGAATTACAAATACCGAACGCTGCAGTGCAATAAATTGCACGGATGGGTTTTAATTATTTCGGGGACTTAGGGAGTGTTTTGATTTTAAGTTTTTAATGTTATAGTGCAAAAATGAAATATGCAACATACAACATAAAAAAGCGCCCACAAGAATAACCCACAAGGTGTCGGTCACAGCCGAAAATGCACCTTTTACAATTTGCCAAATTGCTATTTTTCGAAAAATTACTCACTATCCCCCTTTGATTTTTTTAAAAAATATCCCCCCTTAAAAAGCTTTCTTTAACAAAGCATTTTAATAATTATTATATATTTAAAAATTAAAATAAATAATTTTAATTTATATAGTTTTAAAACTTTAGGAAAAATAAATTAAAATTAAATTTTAATTTATAAAGTTTAAAACTATATTAAAAAAAATTAAAATTAAAAATTTTAATTAAAAAAATAATAATTAAAAAAAATAACTTTGCAAAGAAAATTTATACCTTGGGGGGAGTCGGCGGGATTTGAACCCCCGACCTGTAGGCTCCCTGAGCCTTACTGCACGGCTCACGACCACGTGAGCCAGCGGGCTGATCCGAAAGGATCAGTTGAGCCCCTTTCCTTTATCCCGTCCTCTGTGGCTGCTTCCCGCTTCCCGAGCCTCCTCTGCTACTGTCGCGTTTAAAAAAAAAATGCAGTCCCCGCTGCTTGTTCCCCGTCCGCGTCGGATGTCCGTCGCACCTTCCCAGCAACTCCGGGGCGGATTGGGAGCGCACGCCGGATCGCGTCGCGCGGGGGGACCGGGAAAAAAAAATTTGTCCCTGGTTTTTTTTCTTTTTTTTTTTATTTATTTCGAAAAAAAATTTCGAAACAAAAGAAACGGGGAAGGGCGCGCGCAGCGCAAATCGCTGCGCGCAAGGGGGGGGGTTTATACCCCGCGTGGGCGCGCACGGGAGGGGGGGATTTTAAATTCCCCACTTCCTGCCTGACGCGACCTGTGCGCGGGGGGTTTGGGGGTGGCCCTTACCACCTTCGCGTCCGCGCGCTGGACGTAAATATTACATCAGCACTGGACCGCGGGGGGGGTGGCGGCGCAGATGTCAGTCCGCTTGCGCAGCGATTGCGCTGTGCGGGGGGGAGAGGCTATCCTCCTCTTCCCTGCGGTTGACGTCTGTCGCGTCCTCTATGCAGGCGTCACGTCAGACGTCGACGCAGTCCGCCTGGCGTCTATCGTCGTGGCTGCGCTCGACGCGTCCTGGCTATTTGCGCAATCTGCGACCAGCCTCGCGACGCGCACAGGTCTGCGCGTGGACCGGACTCTTGTGCGGGCTGTGCTTCACGATGCACACAGATCTGCGCGCGGAAGGGAGCGGACCTGCTCCGTTTTTTTTTTTTTTAATAAATTCTTCCTCAGCTGCTATCACGCGACGGGATCAGCAAAATCGCGTCGCGGAAAAAATCGCACTGCTCGAATTCAGAAGAAAAAAAAAACTCAGCATAATTTTTCGTCCGCCTCCAGCCTCTCCCAGTAATCCGGCTCTGGTGCCATGTGAAAATCAGGAACAGTATTGTATTGCATTGAATTTGATTAAATAATCAATTACACAGCCGGGAATAGCATCGGCGTAACTGAGCTTGTTAAGCAGATGTAACCGAGCAACAGCACTACGCTAAAGAAATCAAATACAACCAAAGTAGTACGCTAACAATAATGAGTATAAAATAATGATCTAAATTTATCTATATTTAGGTCCGAGGTATAGATCAATTGGTTCATCCAAACCCCATAATGGGGGCGGAGGTCCAAGGTTCAAATCTTAGGCCTCGTTGGACTGAACGCTTGTCCCTTTCCTGGTGCTTTCAGCGGCGTAAAAGGTTTAAAATCATTGTGGCATGGTGGTTATAGGGGCGGAATGCGCGAAGATCTGTGTGGAAACTTCTGGGGCGGACAACGCAGAATAATGTGGCGGCCATAAAAGCTGGACAGCTTGCCCGGATTCGTGGCGGTTACCGATCCCACCATGTAAATAAAAAAAATAAAAAATCTATCTATATTCAACATAATAAATACAAATATTTATTCTACAAATCTTTAATCTAAATCCAATACAATAAACACATATTTATTCTAAAAACCCTTAATCCAAAAAACCAACAAAATCTTATCCTTATACAAAATATACAACCCATCGAACAACAAAAACATTCTAATCCAACCCATAGTAAAATCCAACATTTAAGTAACATCTCGGCAATTTCCTTACAGGAAAAGGTACACCGTATTAGGAAACCAATTTTAACAGCACCAACCGCAGTTCTAATATATAAAGGACAAGATAAAAATATATTATTTAAGATAAATAGGAGGTAACATAGGACAAGTCGAGATTGGCACATAGGACTTTTATTTTGAGTGTGTAGGTAGTGGACTTGCTTGATTCGCAGGGTGATAGTCCTTTTAAAAATATTGTTATATAGACTATGAAAAGGATGTTATACCTATGGTCTTTCTCATTTAATTAGCACATGAGATGCAAATATCTATTACCATAAACTTCGATTCAGTTTCACTACCTTTTTCCAAAAATCTTATAACTTCGATTCAGTTTCACCACCTTTCTCCGAAAATCTTATTGTCAGTGAGCGGCCATAACTACAAGTAGGCATCCTTTCTCCAAACTTTCTCCAAGTCTTATTGTCACGTTGTAAATAGAGTGATTGGCCATAACTACGAGTAGGTATCCTTTCCCCAAACTTTCTCCAAAAGTCTTATTGTCACGTTATAAATAGAGTTGGTGGCCATAAGTGCAAGTAGGTATATTTTCTCCAAACGTCTTCTTTGTTACTTATGAAGTTATAAATAAAGTGGTAGCCATAACTATATATAGTTATAAAATAACTGCAAATTCTAACCAGTCTACCTGTATAAGCAATTCAACATTTTTACAGGTATCCTCAGGTGAAGGGGAACCTATACAAGCTATATTTCTAATAAAGTCTCCGTGTGATGCACGGTTCGCCCTGGACAAGTTTAACTTCGCCAGGCCGTTGAAGTTATTGCAGCAAAATTTTGTTGAACAGAAATACGCAACCTACTATAAGTACAGGTATTTGAATAAATGAAAGGCAAACAATTGCATCTGTCCTATGTTGTGTTCTTCTCTTTCTCTATACTTTATTTTCTCTCTGTCCTGTATGTGTAGTGTGTTGATACCACGTTATTTGGAATGATACACTGGTTCCGCATCATGGACAGCAGTGGCACACCCCTGTCTTGGTATTGCGTAGTACTCGCCAGTATTGCTGCCCTATTGTTCTACTGTTTTGTACTGTTTAATGGATGGAGAAGAAAGGGCAAGGCAAAGACTCCTCTTCCACCCGGACCTCCTGCTTGGCCCATTGTGGGCAACCTCTTTCAGCTGGGGAAAAAGCCCAACGAATCACTCTGTGCCCTTTCTCGCCAATACGGCCCTCTCATGACACTCTCTTTGGGCATGAAAACTGTGGTGGTGGTCTCCTCTCCTGCCATGGCCAAGGAGGTTTTCAAAACCCACGATCAAATCTTAGCCGGGCGGACCGTGATAGAAGCAGCCAAGATCCTTTCCCACCACAAATCCTCACTCATCTGGGCTGAACTTGGACCTCGCTGGCGGAAACTCAGGCGTATTGCCACTACCGAGCTGTTCAGTCACGACAGACTGCAAGGACTGCAGCATCTGAGACGAGACCAAACATTTCGCATGATCCAACTGATTTTCGAGGCCAAGGGAAATGTTGTAGATATTGGGTATACGGCCTTCTGCGCGTCTCTGAATTTGTTGGGCAACATGATCTTTAGCACGGACGTCTTCGATCCCCACAATCCGGCTTCCGCAGAGTTTAAAGATACTGTGTGGAGATTGGTGAAGTTGGGTGGAACGGCCAATTTGGTGGACTTTTTCCCATTTCTTGGGTTCCTGGATCCTCAAGGCGTCTCTCGTCAAACGACCAAGTATACAAGGCGAATGTACGACTTTGTCGATACGTTCATAGAGAAACGGTTGGCTTCCAGATGCGAAAGCCCTGAGCAGACCGGGGCAAAGAAGGATTTTTTAGATGTTCTCCTAGACTCTAGGAGCGAAGACTTCACTCTCGAGGATGTTAGAGCTTTGATAGCCGTAAGTATTGCCTAGACTCCTCGTAAAATTTCTGAAAGCATCTACATTGTGAATAGTAATTATTTGTGATGTTGTAGGAACTGTTTTTAGCTGGTACCGAAACGACCACTACCACAATAGAATGGGCTGTGGCAGAACTGTTTCATAATCCCCAGAAAATGGAACGAGTACGTGGAGAATTAGACGAGGTAGTTGGCTGCAACAGAAGAGTGGAAGAATCTGACCTAGAGCACCTGCCTTATCTCCGTGCAGTCGTAAAGGAAATCTTCCGATTGCACCCGACTGTTCCTCTACTTCTTCCTCATAAAGCTGAGAGCTCATGTGAAGTCGCAGGATTTCTGATACCAAAAAACAGCCAGGTGATTGCAAACGTGTGGGCAATCGGGAGGGACCCGGCGATCTGGAAGGAGCCCTCAACATTTAAGCCAGAGAGATTTTTGGAAGGTGAGAATCGTAATGTGGAATACAGAGGGCAAAACTTTGAGCTGATTCCATTTGGAGCAGGGAGGAGAATTTGTCCAGGGCTTCCACTGGCGAGTCTGATGATTCATTTGGTTTTGGCTTCGCTACTCCACTCGTTTGAGTGGACACATCCGGACGGCAAGCGTTGGGAGGAGATGGACATGAGTGACGAGTTTGCATTAACATTAAAGAAGGCCGTGAAGCTGAATGCATTTCCTGCGCCACGCCTGTCCCAGCAAATATACCAAGACAAACTCCAGTAGCCTCTCTTAACAAAAGCCTTACTAGATCTGATCGATTTTGATGGTGTATTGTGCATTTATTAGAATTCGCAGACAGCTTTTTCTAATCTCAATTTTTGCTTGACCCGTTTTACGGGCAAGTTTATAATAATACGTGGTGTAACATACTATTTTATATTCAGTGTGGAAAGGGGATATTGTTTTTTTTAATCTGTGGATTATCGTTAAGAATGTTATTTGCATTATGGATCCATTATTTTAAGCTTTCAAGTTCCACTGCCTCCCCGGGGGTCGTCAACATCGACACGTTTAAATTATTCATCATCTCAGTTGACGGCAAACTTCATGTTCTTATGATTTACGGTATAGTTTTAAATAATAAAACATGGGAATGACGAAGCTGGAGAAGCACAATATCTTTTTTAAAATAATAATTAGTCGTTAGCTTTCTTTAGTCGAGTAGGTCTTACATTAAAAATAAATATTCAAGGAAGGGAATATCTATTTTTAATTATCAAGTTTGAGTTCGACATTTTTGAATTTCCAACTCAGACATTTTTGATATGTTTAAAAATTCTTCGATATATTATAAATGTATATATATCAATAAATTAGTAACTAAGAAACTTAAAGGAAGACTTTTGTTGTATATTTTCAAGCTTCTATAATAGATTTTAATGGTACCATTTTATTTAATTGTATTAAAGAATGTAAACCTGCTTTCTACATATATTAAAAATATAGAAAGTAGGTTTATATATAATTTACAAATAAAAAGTATCTTATTTAATTTATTTTTTATTTAAAATATAAAGCAAAAATACGATAAAATTTATATGAATACAATAAATCTATTATAGTAAATCACAACACATTTATTTAATCAAGCAAAACTATTAAATTATAATATAGAGAAAATTTTAAGCTATAACTCTTGTCTTCAAGTTATTGTTAAATTTACAGATTTTTGGATGTTGTAAATGTTTCAAAAAATCAAATATAAATGAAAAAATATCAAATATAAATGGGAAAACACATGCGTATCACATCTAGCAATCAAAGGTAAAAGAGTCCATTTATTGATTTTCATGAACAACATCATAACTCTTAATTTTGCTAAGTGTAGAAAGCTATCAAAAATTTTATGGTGATGATATTAGCAACAAGCATGAAAGAGTGTGACATCTAGCAATCAAAGGTAAAAGATTCCATCTATTGATTTTCATGTCAAACTAAAATTTTGACTAAATATGATACATAGTTGGACATATAATATCAATGTCATCAAAGGCTTGATAAAAGCTTAACATTCAACAAAGCATGGAAAAGCATCCAATATGTTAGGAAATATTTTTTGGCTAAGTATGGGTGAAAAATTGGCATCTGACATTGTATCAAAGCCTACTTTGTATAATAGAGTTTAGGATATACATCAAAGAGTGCTAGAAAATTTTGGGTGATGACGTCGACAAGGGTAGCATAAAAGCCTAACATAAGAAGAGAAAACCTAAATAGATAACATTCTAAGGCATGGAATATGACACAATGAGAACAACATAAAGTGATATGAAATCCATTATCCAATGTATGACAAAGTACCTCACTTCATAAATTAAATGTTAAAAAACATCAAATATTTCAAATGTTGAAGTGAACAAGAGGAACATATAAGTTTGATAGAGATTGAGTAGTGCTAGATGAAGAATTGATAAAGATCAAAGCTTCACAAATAAGTATTTGAACTTTGGTTTACATAATCATGCATAAGGATGAGGTAAAGCAAAAGGGTGGCTAGATTTTGGATGTCATTGAGAGAAAATAAAAAACCTCACCTCCAATAAAATAGGGTTGAGAATACTAGAAAGAGATTGAATTTGAAGGTATTATATGGATTGAAAGACCTAAGCATGATCATGGATGTTATGATATGCTATCAAAAAATATCAACAACTAATAACTTTCCTAACTAACACCTTTTATGATATAGCTATAGCATTCATGGCAGAGCTAAAAGCATAACAAACTTGTTAAAGGATCTAATGTACCATATGAATCCACTTCAGCCACCACTCCCTTATATGAAATAGAAGTAAACCACTTTCGCACAATGATGCCGAGGTAGTTACAATAAAATGAGTTGGAAGGGATGCACAAATGGTGTAAACTCAACTACAAGAGACCAACAAAATGGACTCCAATCACATAACACAAATGCAATAATGGAAGAAAACTGCCAATTGATATTCTTCTCATTCCTGAATTCACACCCCTTCTACAAAATATTACAATCCATCATATAGCAACCGAAAACCAAAGAAACCCTAAAAATATATTTTTCTAAAAAATGCTAAAAATAGATCTTTTTTCTAAAAACTGCTAAAAATAGAAATGAGTCGGATTGTGACCAAATTTGGTGCACACATCCCTCTTACAATAATGAACCTTAATTTAAAATATTAGGTCTCAAATTATGGTATAAAAAAAAATAATAAACTTCTAACAGCCAAAAAAACCCAAAAACCTAGGAACCTATTCTAAAAGCTAATTTTGGGGTACTAGATGTCGGATTTATGTCCCAAAAACATGATTTTTTGAAGGTAAAGCGCATCAAATATGATCCTAATGAAGAACACACACGTGGAACCACCTGTTAAAATTTAAGGCAAACAGATGTACAGTTCACAAGTTATTGCTCCAATAAGGTGCATCATTCTCCTCTGGTGAAAAAGAACTCAGCTCCTACGAGTTCAACTGAATTGAAATCCTGTAGCTTTTGGTTATCAATTATATTTAGCTCTGAATATAAAACCCAAGTGTTATCTGACTGTGGTAATACTTCCCACTGAACCAAGAATTTTTTGTAGCTCCCATGTCTTGTGGTGATCACCTTCTTATCGAGCACCTGTGCAACTCTATATTTTTTCTTATTAGGCATATGTCGTGCTCAATTTACTATCTCCTATAATTCACCATCCTCTGTAGTATTCGGATACTGAAATAAATCAAAAACATTAAAAATGGGTGAAATATCAAATTCTACATGGCAAGAGTAGTGGCAAACATGTGACACTAGGGAGTTAGGTTTGCATGGGGACTATATGTGTTGGCCCACTTGTACAAGACATTGTACAATATTTTGTATAAGCAACATATACATTTAGTTTGCATGACGTTTCTCCAGGTGTGGTGTTGGGAGCACATAGCTATCCGGAGGCTAGATGCACTTCTAGGTCCACTACCCAACCTAGAGTAGCTAGCCTAGAGAGGTCTGTGAGTGCCTATGCAAGGAATCTATCACTAGCTATGCGGGTGATCGACGAGCTTTAGGAGGTGAATCTCATCTCACGACCATGCCGCCTTCACCCGAGGTGGGCTAAGGATAAGGTGGAGCTAGCTAGGTTGAGGAGGATTAGGTGGCTAATATTGGAGAAGGGGGAGTTGGAGGTCTAAATATTTTATAGAGTTCTATGATAGTTTGGGATTTTACAAGGAGTCCCAGACCTAGAGAACTACTAGTGTCGGAGGGTGACCCGAGGTCCAGAATGGGTTGAAGGTGAGCTAGACCTCACCAAGTGGGTCAAGAAGGATTTGGACGATCCTCCCTATGTTGACCCTAGGATGGATGATGTAGGAGTGGCCATTGGATATTGGTGACGATATGGAGGAGTCATGCCCCGGAGGATCTCTCCACCAATTATGATATAGAGGTTCTAGATCATGGTCTTGGACATACAGTGAGCTTTTCAAGAGGTTGCTCGACAGGCCACAAAGAGGGTACAGTAGGGTCCTGTAGCTTCAAGACAGAGGCAATTGCATGCTCAGGTCATGGTATTGGTAGAGGTCACATAGACTACAAGGACCAAAGAGGGAGGGGTAGGAGGTGCCCCCATAGATACTGAGAGACTAGAAGGCAGAGACCTAGGAGAGGTATCAACATCTACAATAGTGACTAACCAAGGGGAGATAGAGGATCTACAAGCACATGTAGCTACTCTGTAGAGCAAAATGGTCCAGATATAAGAGGATAGAGCCAAGAGGCTAGAGGGACTACAGTGCTCATTGAGCACTACAAAGGTTGAGAGGGATGTGGCTCGAGTAACTATCGATCAACTCTAAGGGGAGGTGGCCCATTTGTATGGATATTTATAGAGGGCTAGGGCATAGGGTATGACTATCATTAGGAGGAACCAGGTAGGCTATGAGATGTAGATGCCACATGCAGAACTATGGAGGATAGGAGAGAGGTTGGAGGTAGCCATTCAATGGGCTACATTCTTAGAGACAGTGTATTATGTAGCTATCCCATCGAAGCAATGGATGTCACCTCTCCCATTCATGTAGTCAAAGAGAAAATCACGATCTCGATCATGAACGGTGATATTATCAAAATGGTCCATGCAACAGCCTAGGTTGCTTCCTCCTTAGGATAGGCTAGAGGGAGCAGACTCCTAGATCTAGGGCTAGGGACTAGGATCAGTATGACACACCAATATTTTACTATGGTGTGCATCCCTAGGTTGAGTGTACCGACTCTAGATTATGGTACACCAATAAAATACTAGGATGAGTAATACATCGTTGCTCCTTTTATCTTATTTAGTGTGTAATGTGTGATGATTTAAGGTTTTAAGTTTTGTTTATTTTGTGAGTTTATATATTATATGTTTTATGTTTTTATGTTATGCAAACTACCTAAATGCAAACTACATGAAATAGATGGATGGAAAAATAAGAATAATAAATAAGAAGGAGAAGGATGAAGAAGAATACGAAATAAGAAAGAAAAAGAAGGAAGAAGAAGGAAGAATAATAAGAGGAAGAAGAAGAAGATCTAGAGGTCAACCGATTGAAATAAATAAGGATGGGCTATCCATAGTACAAAACTACCATAGGTTGCAAGGAACCAGTGTAGTTAGATACTATATATCATACCATAAATGAAGGGCTAAGCCCAGTATAGGCACAACACTAGAAATAGTATAGAAGTGTATGAATTTTGACTCGTTATAGGTGGTTGCTCCATTATTTACTACTGTGAGGTGATTACCCATTAGAATGTATGTTGAGGTATACTAATAACGACCAAGGAGCTTATCCTATAATGGGGTGTTGAACCTGCTGAGTGAAAAGAGAGTATGAATCGATAGAAGATCAAATGTAATACCCACTAGGATGTACAAGTATCCCATGTGGGGTGTAATATGTTGATGAATTATGCATGTGCTATTCTAGATAGGGGTTTTGATGAGATGAATACAATGTGAGGGTGTGTGTAATTGTGGTAGAAATGTTGCTTTCCTTTTGAGGTTAAGAAGAGGAGAAGAAGCAAAACATCAAAGAATAAGTAGAAGATGAATCCCTAGGTGGGGATCATGCTAGGCATTAGAGTCCTAGTGAAAGTGTAATGCATGTGATCTACAACCTAACTAGTTATCATCACATGCCATTGTCATAAAATACCCAAAAATCTATGTGCGCAAACAATAATGAAAATTCAATAATGTAAATTTATGACATGTAAACATGCAAGTTGTTTTAGATTTCTGTAAAACATGCAATTATGACAAGTAGCAATGCAATATGAGCAAGCAGGTGGATGCAACGAAAATGCAAATGTAGCTAAATGATAGTTTTTTTGTTATTTGTTCCTTTTTTTCTAAATAGGATTATACTCACTGCAAAATATAAAATCACCATTCATCTTATTGTGATGAATAAGTATGCCACATTCTATTGTACCAAAGTTTTCCCCAAAGAAGATGTCCTCGCAATAATGAAAATCACAGAGGAGTTCCTCGAGGTCCCTTATTTGAGATACATGACATGATAATCATTACAGTTGTGAATAACACCATTATTTTTAACATAAAAAACACCATATAACAACTCACCATATTCTTTTAAAGTAGTAGGTTTATTTTTAGAACAAACATAACCAATCATGTTACAAAACATCAATTTTGGAGGAGAAGTAGAATTTTTATCTTTATGTTTATCTTTTGTTATTTTTGATAGTTCATTTATTCTGCTTAATTTATAAGATGGTCATCATACTCAAATGGTAAAGGTTGATTTTTATTAGGTATGAAACCTATGCTACATCTTCTAGGTCAAACCTCAACATCCAAGGGCTCTTGAATACCCTTTTGTTGTAGCCCTAAACCTTTACCTACATAACCCATACTAGATAGGATATGTTTAGGAAGATGATAATTATTAGTGAGATAACATTGAGCAAAAGAGTACTCACTAGGAGAGGGATTGCTACCATGAATATTTTCTTCAAAGATAGTTCCTCCGAAGATAAAGGTACACATGCCAATGTATACAATATCACCTTTCTTATGAGGCAAGCCCATGGCTTTTTGTGATTGTGGTTTCTTAGCTAGGTCCAGAAGAGGCTCTTGGATGAATTGATTATCATGATCCAAAGATGAAAAATTGGATGTATGTTCCTCACTCACTTTTAAACTTTGAATAATATCTCAGATTTGAGATGAGGAACATGGAGAAATTGTTGAAGAAATAGAAGGGCATGAGTTAAATTTAGATTGAGCTAAATCTATATTTGAACAAAATTCAAATGGTCAAGGGTCGCCCAAAATAGTGACAACTTGATTTTTATATTCAAATTTTTGACATTGATGAAGAGTAGAAGGGATGGCCTTCATTGCATGAATTCAAGGATGCCCAAGAAGGATATTAAAATATGTAGGACAATGTACCACATAGAACAAAGTATCAAATATTCTAAGTCCAACTTTTAAGGGAAGAGAAATGACACCATAGTATTCTTGGGACTCATTGTTGAAAGATTTTATAATGATATCAGATTTTTTTAAATCTTCCTCTTTTAAATCAATTTTTTGAAATAATTGATATGTAAAACAATTGAGGGAAGAACCATTATGAATCAAGACTCGCTTGATGAGGGTGTACCCAATAAGTGTAGTGATGTAAAGGGAAGAATATCCATGTAATTTTGAAGAATGTTTATCATCATCTCAGAATGAGACATGATGTATTCCAAAATAACCTATGACATCAACTATGGCATCACGGGAGAAATCTAGGGAAATTGATTGTTATTTTAAAAATTCCATCAAAGCATTTCTATGATCTGAAGAAGTCTTTATAAGCTCTAAAATTGATATCTTTGTTGGAGTATTAGCTAACTGCTTCTAGAGATCAAATGAAATTTTTGGTTGTGGTTTCAACACTAGAGGTGGAATTCTTGTGGATGAATCTTTTCTCTGATTTTCCTTCAAAATTTAAATGTGTTGTGATGCTAAACTTTGTCCTTGCTGATTTTGTTGATTCTGAGTTTGTTTTCTTGTGGTTATCCTAACCATACCAACCACATTATTATGGTGAGCCACCTGATTTACCATTTTTTATTATATTTTGGCAATGGATCCTTGAATATTCCCATGTCTATAAGAAATTAATTAACTATTGTGAAACATTTACACCAACAATGAAGATCAAGACCATTCAGATGGTTTTTGCAATAACTATGCATTTTGTATCAAAGTTGCATCAATTTGATGTGAAGAGTGCATTTCTCAATGGTTACCTTAGAAAAAAAGTCTCATAACATAGTTCAATGAATCCATCATACCCATTCAAGAGAATAAGGCATGTATGTTCATCAAATATATCCATGGGTTAAAGGATGCACCTAGAGATTGTTACATGAAGATTAATGAGCATCCTCTATGACATTGATTTCATCACAATCCATATGATCCAAACCTATATTTCAAAAGGTAAGGAAGATATGTCACTATCATCATTATGTATGTCGATGACTTGGTTGGAATGGAATTTGATGAAGTTGGTTGAAAAGACCATGAGAGAATTAAAGTTTTCATTCAATATGATTGATCTAAGGCTAATGCATTATTGAATTGAATTGGAAGAACTAAAAACTAAGAATCATATGTTCATATCATAAATGAAGTATGCTAGGATGCTACTCAAGAAGTTTTGAATCATAGATGACAAGTCCATGGAAACTCTAATGGAAGTAGGGATAAAACTATAATGGTATGATCTATCTCTATAGGCGAATGGATCTCTCTATTATCAATTGATTGATATATCACTTATCTATAATACAAAAAGCTTGACATCAACCATATTGTGAGCTATCTTTCATTATTTATGTAAGAACCAAAGGTGTATGATTGGAGTGCAACAAAGTGAGCACTTAGGAATATCCATGGTATACATGAATAAGGTTTGGTGTACAAGATGAATGATCAAATATTCTTGATAAATTTCATAGATGTGGACTATGCAAGATCCATTAATGATAGGAGATCGATTTTTGGATATGTATTCTTTCCAAAATCTGGTACGATTTCTTGGGGAAGTAAGAAGTAACATGTTGTTACTTGTTCTTCCATTGAGACTGAATATCATGTCACAAGAGGAGCTATTTATGAGGTGATATAGTTATGCACATCTTTTGAAGAATGGGCATCCCACAATAGAAACCAATGATCTTGAGTTGTTATAAGCGAGGATTTATGAAGTTTATTTGCAATCTAGTTTTCCATGAGCACACAAAATGTATTGAGGTTTAGTGACACTTCATATACAAACCTTTTCAATAATACAATATAAATATCTACTTTTGTCTCATAAAGGATCAATGTGCATACATTTTTATAGTCTGTTACACATGTAAAATTTCAAGAATTTAAAATTTTTCTTAGATTTATTTTGATCAAGCATGATGTAATAAAAGAGGAATTCTATGAATATAATATATTTACCTTATGATTACGAATTTTATGGCAAGTTGTAAAGTAGTTGTCACCCCCAATCTCATACCTTATTGATTTCGCATGTATATATAGTTGTATCACATCAATGCAAATGTTGATCGTAGTACATAAATAGTTTGTGTTTCTAACAATTCAATAAGAATTCAACTAAAATTGAGTTCAAATAAGGAGATATAGTTTCTAGGTGAGATGAAGATGGGGCAAAGCCTAGAAAAAATAAAGGAGCTCATACCCTATGGAGTGGACTATATCAAAAAAAAAATTCATAGGAGGTAATGCTTAATAAGTAGCATTTAAGGCTAACTTGAGATCCCAATAAATAAAAACCAACTATAAATATTTATATAGTGTTTTTCCTTTTTTTCCTCCTCATATTTTATTCCAATTCCTATTTTCCATTTTGTAAGAGAAAAAAAAGAGAAAAAGAAAAAAAGTATGAAAAATGATAAAAACAAAAAGAAAGGAGAAAAGAGAAAATTTTGAGTTTGAGTGAAATTCTTGAAAAGTACTTTCAAATATCCTACGTTGTGTTTCCTTTTCTTCCTATTAATTCAAAAAATTATTGCAAAATTTTGTTAATCTAGCAAAGAGAAATAAAAATGAGTGATTTGCTAAACATGTAGTGAATCACTCTAATGTAAACATTGAATTGATTCCCTTTTGAAAAACACCAAAAATTCATCATGATATAGAAAATGCAAAAAAAAATCAAATACTCCTTAATGATTGAGTAATTCTCTCCTTAGGTAGTTGACAAAGTGTTAGTGAGGGCAAGATCCATCCACCAAGTACCTCAACAAGGTTGTTGACACGTCGATTCTCCAAGTGCTTTTGGCAAGGATCTCCTTGGGATGATTACCCAAGAGCCTTGGAAGGGTTTTTGTTGGAACATTTTGATGTTGAATGATCTAATGTGATTGTATTGTTCCATCCACTTGTGTCAATAGACCTTGGTAGTAATTCTAAAGAGATTGATAAACTTATTCTAGAGATACTAATGCAATAAAAATTATAAAAGAGACGTTAAAAATAACATGCATTCAAAAATAACACAAATATTTATTCTAAAAACCCTTGATCGAGAAAACCAATTTCAAAGAGACGTACCTTTTGATTTATTATTATTATGCACTTTTAACAAAGTAATAATATATATATATATATATATATATATATATAAAAGTATCCTATAACACCGATATCTAAATCCATCTTCCTTAATTAAAAATACCATCCAACCCTTAATCGAGAAAACCAATAGAATCACAAAGAAACGTACCTCTTGCTTTATTATTATTATGCACTTTTAACAAAGTAATTATAAGAAATATATATATATATATATATATATATATATATATATATATATATATATATATATATATATATAATCGAATAATTTTAAAGCATTAAGTAGTATTATAATATAATTGTCAAAATCAGGAACAGTATTGTATTGCATTGAATTTGATTAAATAATCAATTACACAGCCGGGAATAGCATCGGCGTAACTGAGCTTGTTAAGCAGTTGTAACCGAGCAACAACACTACGCTAAAGAAATCAAATACAGCCAAAGTAGTACGCTAACATCCCCCTTTATTACATTATTTGGGTAATGTAATAACTAATAGCTATAATAGACTACTAACATCCCCTTACATTATTTTGCAATACAAAGTGAGCTGCGAAACAATTCAAATTTGACACGTCCAAGTGCCTTAGTGAAAATGTCTGCAACTTGAGCATCGGTGGGAATGTGCTGAAGCTGAATTTGGTGCTTTGGAACTTTATCTCGAATGAAATGACATTGTGTGTCAATGTTCTTTGTTCTTTAATGATGGACTGGATTCTTGACGAGGTTCAGAACACCCTGATTGTCGCAAAACAAGTGTATTGGAGATTTTGACTATATGGATGGGGACTATATGTGTTGGCCCACTTGTTCAGGACATTGTAAAATATTTTGTATAAGCAACATATACATTTAGTTTGCATGACGTTGCTCCAGGTGTGGTGTTGGTAGCACATAGCTATCCGGAGGCTAGATGCACTTCTAGGTCCACTACCCAGCCTAGAGTAGCTAGCATCATATACATGGTTGATATCCCTAGAGGTCTGTGAGTGCCTATGCAAGGAATCTATCACTAGCTATGCAGGTGATCGACGAGCTTTAGGAGGTGAATCTCATCTCATGACCATGCCACCTTCACTCGAGCTAGGCTAAGGATAATGTGGAGCTAGATAGGTTGAGGAGGATCAGGTGGCTAATATTGGAGAAGGGGGAGTTGGAGGTCTAAATATTTTATAGAGTTCTATAATAGTTTGGGATTTTACAAGGAGTCCCAGACCTAGAGAACTACTAGTGTCGGAGGGTGACCCGAGGTCCAGAATGGGTTGAAGGTGAGCTAGACCTCACCAAGTGGGTCAAGAAGGATTTGGACGATCCTCCCTATGTTGACCCTAGGATGGATGATGTAGGAGTGGCCATTGGATATTGGTGATGATATGGAGGAGTCATGCCCTGGAGGATCTCTCCACCAATTATGATATAGAGGTTCTAGATCATGGTCTTGGACATACAGTGAGCTTTTCAAGAGGTTGCTCGACAGGCCACAAAGAGGGTACAGTAGGGTCCTGTAGCTTCAAGACAGAGGCAATTGCATGTTCACGTCATGGTATTGGTAAAGGTCACATAGACTATAAGGACCAAAGAGATATGGGTAGGAGGTGCCCCCATAGATACTGAAAGACTACAACGCAGAGACCTAGGAGAGGTATCAACATCTACAATAGTGACTAACCAAGGGGAGATAGAGGATCTACAAGCACATGTAGCTACTATGTAGAGCCAAATGGTCCAGATATAAGAGGATAGAGCCAAGAGGCTAAAGGGACTACAGAGCTCATTGAGCACTACAAAGGTTGAGAGGGATGTGGCTCGAGTAAATATCGATCAACTCTAAGGGGAGGTGACCCATTTGTATGGAGATTTATAGAGGGCTAGGGCGTAGGGTATGACTATCATTAGGAGGAACCAGGTAGGCTAAGAGATGTAGATGCTACATGCGAAACTATGGAGGATAGGAGAGAGGATGGAGGTAGCCATTCAATGGGCTACATTCTTAGAGATAGTGTATTATGTAGCTATCCCATCGAAGCAAAGGATGTCACCTCTCCCATTCATGTAGTCAAAGAGCAAATCACGATATCGATCATGAACGATGATATTATCAAAATGGCCCATGCAACAGCCTAGGTTGCTTCCTCCTTAGGATAGGCTAGAGGGAGCAGACTCCTAGATCTAGGGCTAGGGACTAGGATCAGTATGACACACCAATATTTTACTATGGTGTGCATCCCTAGGTTGAGTGTACCGACTCTAGATTATGGTACACCAATAAAATACTAGGATGATGTATCTCTTTATCTTAAGTAATACATAGTTGCTCCTTTTATCTTATTTAGTGTGTAATGTGTGATGATTTAAGGTTTTAAGTTTTTTTTATTTTGTGATTTTATATATTATATGTTTTATATTTTTATGTTATGCAAAATACCTAAATGCAAACTACATGAAACAGATGGATGGAAAAATAAGAATAATAAATAAGAAGGAGAAGGATGAAGAAGAATACGAAATAAGGAAGAAGAAGGAAGAATAATAAGAGGAAGAAGAAGAAGATCTAGAGGTCAACCGATTGAAATAAATAAGGATGGGCTATCCATAGTACAAAACTACCATAGGTTGCAAGGAACCAGTGTAGTTAGATACTATATATCATACCATAAAAGAAGGGCTAAGCCCAGTATAGGCACAACACTAGAAATGGTATAGAAGTGTATGGATTTTGACCCGTTATAGGTGGTTGCTCCATTATTTACTATTGTGAGGTGATTACCCTTTAGAATGCATGTTGAGGTATACTAATAACGACCAAGGAGCTTATCCTATAATGGGGTGTTGAACCTGCTGAGTGAAAAGAGAGTATGAATCGATAGAAGATCAAATGTAATACCCACTAGGATGTACAAGTATCCCATGTGGGGTGTAATATGTTGATGAATTATGCATGTGCTATTCTAGATAGGTATTTTGATGAGATGAATACAATGTGAGGGTGTGTGTAATTATGGTAGAAATGTTGCTTTCCTTTTGAGGTTAAGAAGAGGAGAAGAAGCAAAACATCAAAGAATAAGTAGAAGATGAATCCCTAGGTGGGGATCATGCTAGGCATTAGAGTCCTAGTGAAAGTGTAATTCATGTGATCTACAACCTAACTAGTTATCATCACATGCCATTGTCACAAAATACCCAAAAATCTATGTGCGCAAACAATAATGAAAAGTCAATAATGTAAATTTATGACATGTAAACATGCAAGTTGTTTTAGATGTCTGTAAAACATGCAATTATGACAAGTATCAATGCAATATGAGCAAGCAAGTGGATGCAACGAAAATGCAAATGTAGCTAAATGATAGTTTTCTTGTTATTTGTTCCTTTTTTTCTAAATAGGATTATACTCACTGCAAAATATAAAATCACCATTCATCTTATTGTGATGAATAAGTATGCCACATTTTATTGTACCAAATTTTTCCCCAAAGAAGATGTCCTCGCAATAATGAAAATCACAAAGGTGTTGCTCGAGGTCCCTTATTTTGAGAGCCATGACATGATAATAATTACAGTTGTGAATAACACCATTATTTTTAACATAAAAAACACCATATAACAACTCACCATTTTATTTTAAAGTAGTAGGTTTATTTTTAGAACAAACATAACCAATCATGTTACAAAACATCAATTTTGGAGGAGAAGTAGAATTTTTATCTTTATGTTTATCTTTTGTTATTTTTGATAATTCATATAATTTGCTTAATTTATAAGATGGTCATCATACTCAAATGGTAAAGGTTGATTTTTATTAGGTATAAAACCTATGCTACATCTTCCAGGTCAAACCTCAACATCCAAGGGCTCTTGAATACCCTTTTGTTGTAGCCCTAAACCTTTACCTACATAACCCATACTAGATAGGATATGTTTAGGAAGATGATAATTATTAGTGAGATAACATTGAGCAAAAGAGCACTCACTAGGAGAGGGATTGCTACCATGAATATTTTCTTCAAAGATAGTTCCTCCGAAGATAAAGGTACACATGCCAATGTATACAATATCACCTTTCTTATGAGGCAAGCCCATGGCTTTTTGTAATTGTGGTTTCTTAGCTAGGTCCAGAAGAGGCTCTTGGATGAATTGATTATCATGATCCAAAGATGAAAAATTGGATGTATGTTCCTCACTCACTTTTAAACTTTGAATAATATATCAGATTTGAGATGAGGAACATGGAGAAATTGTTGAAGAAATAGAAGGGCATGAGTTAAATTTAGATTGAGCTAAATCTATATTTGAACAAAATTCAAATGGTCAAGGGTCGCCCAAAATAGTGACAACATGATTTCTATATTCAAATTTTTGACATTGATGAAGAGTAGAAGGGATGGCCTTCATTGCATGAATTCAAGGATACCCAAGATGGATATTAAAAGATGTAGGACAATGTACCACATATAACAAAGTATCAAATATTCTAAGTCCAACTTTTAAGGGAAGAGAAATGACACCATAGTATTCTTGGGACTCATTGTTTAAGGATTTTATAATGATATCAGATTTTTTTAAATCTTCCTCTTTTAAATCAATTTTTTGAAAGAATTGATATGTAAAACAATTGAGGGAAGAACCATTATGAATCAAGACTCGCTTGATGAGGGTGTACCCAATAAGTGTAGTGATGTAAAGGGAAGAATATCCATGTAATTTTGAAGAATGTTTATCATCATCTCAGAATGAGACATGATGTATTCCAAAATAACCTATGACATCAACTATGGCATCATAGGAGAAATCTAGGGAAATTGATTGTTATTTTAAAAATTCCATCAAAGCATTTCTATGATCTGAATAAGTCTTTATAAGCTCTAAATTTTATATCTTTGTTGGACTATTAGCTAACTGCTTCTAGAGATCAAATGAAATTTTTGGTTGTGGTTTCAACATTAGAGGTGGAATTCTTGTGGATGAATATTTTCTCTGATTTTCCTTCAAAATTTAAATGTGTTGTGATGCTAAACTTTGTCCTTGCTGATTTTGCTAATTCTGAGTTTGTTTTCTTGTGGTTATCCTAACCATACCAACCACATTATTATGGTGAGCCACCTGATTTACCATTTTTTATTATATTTTGGCAATGGATCCTTGAATATTCCCATGTCTATAAGAAATTAATTAACTATTGTGAAACATTTACACCAACAATGAAGATCAAGACCATTCAGATGGTTTTTGCAATAACTATGCATTTTGTATCAAAGTTGCATCAATTTGATGTGAAGAGTGCATTTCTCAATGGTTACCTTAGCACAAAAGTCTCATAACATATTTCAATGAATCCATCATAACCATTCAAGAGAATAAGTCATGTATGTTCATCAAATATATCCATGGGTTAGAGGATGCACCTAGAGATTGTTACATGAAGATTAATGAGCATCCTCTATGACATTGATTTCATCACAATCCATATGATCCAAACCTATATTTCAAAAGGTAAGGAAGATATGTCACTATCATCATTATGTATGTCGATGACTTGGTTGGAATTTGATGAAGTTGGTTGAAAAGACCATGAAAGAATTAAAGTTTTCATTCAATATGATTGATCTAAGGCTAATGCATTATTGAATTGAATTGGAAGAACTAAAAACTAAGAACGATATATTCATATCATAAATGAAGTATGCTAGGATGCTACTCAAGAAGTTTTGAATCATAGATGACAAGTCCATGGAAACTCTAATGGAAGTAGGGATAAAACTATAATGGTATGATCTATCTCTATAGGTGAAAGGATCTCTCTATTATCAATTGATTGATATATCAGTTATCTATAATACAAAAATCTTGACATGAACCATATTGTGAGCTATCTTTCATTATTTATGTAAGAACCAAAGGTGTATGATTGGAGTGCAACAAAGTGAGTACTTAGGAATATCCATGGTATACATGAATAAGGTTTGGTGTACAAGATGAATGATCAAATATTATTGATAAGTTTCATAGATGTGGACTATGCAAGATCCATTAATGATAGGAGATCGATTTTTGGATATGTATTCTTTCCAAAATCTGGTATGATTTCTTGGGGAAGTAAGAAGTAACATGTTGTTACTTGTTATTCCATTGAGACTGAATATCATGTCACAAGAGGAGCTATTTATGAGGTGATATAGTTATGCACATCTTTTCAAGAACGGGCATCCCACAATAGAAACCAATGATCTTGAGTTGTTATAAGCGAGTATTTATGAAGTTTATTTGCAATCTAGTTTTCCATGAGCACACAAAATGTATTGAGGTTTAGTGACACTTCATATACAAACCTTTTCAATAATACAATATAAATATCTACTTTTGTCTCATAAAGGATCAATGTGCATACATTTTTATAGTCTATTACACATGTAAAATTTCAAGAATTTAAAAATTTTCTTAGATTTATTTTGATCAAGCATGATGTAATAAAAGAGGAATTCTATGAATATAATATATTTACCTTATGATTACAAAGTTTATGGCAAGTTGTAAAGTAGTTGTCACCCCCAATCTCATACCTTATTGATTTCTCATGTATATATAGTTGTATCACATCAACGCAAATGTTGATCGTAGTACATAAATAGTTTGTGTTTCTAACAATTCAATAAGAATTCAACTAAAATTGAGTTCAAATAAGGAGATATAGTTTCTAGGTGAGATGAAGATGGGGCAAAGCCTAGAAAAAATAAAGGAGCTCATACCCTATGGAGTGGACTATATAAAAAAAAAAAATCATAGGAGGTAATGCTTAATAAGTAGCATTTAAGGCTAACTTGAGATCCCAATAAATTAAAACCAACTATAAATATTTATATAGTGTTTTTCCTTTTTTTCCTCCTCATATTTTATTCCAATTCCTATTTTCCATTTTGTAAGAGAAAAATAAAAAAAAAAGAAAAAAAGTATGAAAAATGATAAAAACAAAAAGAAAGGAGAAAAGATAAAATTTTGAGTTTGAGTGAAATTCTTGAAAAGTACTTTCAAATATCCTACGTTGTGTTTCCTTTTCTTCCTATTAATTCAAAAAATTATTGCAAAATTTTGTAAATCTAGCAAAGAGAAATAAAAATGTGTGATTTGCTAAACATGTAGTGAATCACTCTAATGTAAACATTGAATTGATTCCCTTTTGAAAAACACCAAAAATTCATCATGATATAGAAAATGCAAAAAAAAATCAAATACTCCTTAATGATTGAGCAATTCCCTCCTTAGGTAGTTGACAAAGTGTCAATGAGGGCAAGATCCATCCACCAAGTACCTCAACAAGGTTGTTGACACGTCGATTCTCCAAGTGCTTTTGGCAAGGATATCCTTGGGATGATTACCCAAGAGCCTTGGAAGGGTTTTTGTTGGAACATTTTGATGTTGAATGATCTAATGTGATTGTATTGTTCCATCCACTTGTGTCAATAAACCTTGGTAGTAATTCTAAAGAGATTGATAAACTTATTCTAGAGATACTAATGCAATAAAAATTATAAAAGAGACGTTAAAAATAACATGCATTCAAAAATAACACAAATATTTATTCTAAAAACCCTTGATCGAGAAAACCAATTTCAAAGAGACGTACCTTTTGATTTATTATTATTATGCACTTTCAACAAAGTAATTATTATATATATATAAGTAGCCTATAACACCGAACAACCTTAAAGCACCAATCGGTATTAGAATACAATAGGTATAAAAAATTATCTAAATCCATCTATATTCCTTAATTAAAAAGACCATCCAACCGTTAATCGAGAAAACCAATAAAAACTCAAAGAAACGTACCTCTTATTATTATGCACTTTTAACAAAGTAATTATAATATATATATATATATATATATATATATATATATATATATATATATAGCACCGAACAACTCTAAAGCACCAAGTGGTATTGGAATACAATAGGAATAAAACAATGATCTAAATCCATCTATATCCCTTAATTAAAAATATCATCCAACCCTTGATTGAGAAAAACAACAAAAACTCAAAGTACCCCTTGCTGCTGCTATTATTATTATTATTATTAGAAAGTATCTACAACAACTTTAAAGCATAAGTGGTGTTAAAATACAATGGGTATAAAACAATGATCTAAATCCATTTATATCCAAAACTGCGCCACGCCTGTCCCAGCAAATATACCAAGACAAACTCCAGTAGCCTCTCTTAACAAAAAGCTTACTGGATCTGATCATTTGATGGTGTATTGTGCATTTATTAGAAGTCGCAGCCAGATTTTTCTAATCTCAGTTTTTGCTTGACCCGTTTTACGAGCAAGTTTATAATAATCCGTGGTGTAACATACTATTTTATATTCAGTGTGGAAAGGAATTTTTTTTTTAATATGTGGGTATCGTTATTATGGATCCATTATTTTATGCTTATAATTTCCCGTTGTCTACAATATTTGTTTATTGCCTCCCCGGGGGTCGTCAATATCGACACGTTGAAATTATCCATCATCTCAGTTGACGGCAAACTTCATGTTCTTATGATTCACGGTATAGTTTTAAATAATAAAACATGGGAATGACGAAGCTGGAGAAGCACAATATCTTTTTTAAAATAATAATTAGTCGTCAGCTTTCTTTTGTTAAGAGAGACGTCAAGTAGGTCCTACATTAAAAATAAATATTCAAGCAAGGGAATGTCTATTTTTAGAGTTAGACATTTTTGAAGTTCGAACACGACATTTTCAAGCTTTTATAATAGATTTTAATGGAACCATTTTATTTAATGTATTAAAGAATGTAAAACTACTTTTTATATATATTAAAAATATAGAAAGTAGGTTTACATATAATTTACAAATAAAAATATCTTATTTAATTTATTTTTTATTTAAAATATAAAATAAAAATACGATAAAATTTATATGAAAACAATAAATCTATTATAATAAATCACAACCCATTTATTTAATCAAGCAAAACTATTAAATTACAATATAGAGAAAATTTTAATGCAGTTGCAGATTTTTGGATGTTGTAAATGTTTCCAAAAATCAAATATAAATGGAAAAAATCAAATATAAAGGGGAAAACACATGCATATGACATCTAGCAATCAAAGGTAAAAGAGTCCATCTATTGATTTTCATGAACAACATCATAACTCTTAATTTTGGTAAGTGTAGAAAGCTATCAAAAAATTTATGGTGATGATGTTAGCAATAAGCACGAAAGAGTGTGACATATAGCAATCAAAGGTAAAAGAGTCCATCTAATTATTTTCATGTCAAACTAAACTTTTGACTAAATACTATAGATTGTTGGACATATAATATCAATGTCATCAAAGGCTTGATAAAAGCTTAACATTCAAAAAAGCATGGAAAAGCATCCAATATGTTAGGAAATACTTTTTGGCTAAGTATGGGTGAAAAACTGGCATCTGACATTGTATCAAAGCCTACTTGGTATAACAAAGTTTAGGATATACAACAAAGAGTGCTATAAATTTTTGGGTGATGACGTTGGCAAGGGTAGCATAAAAACCTAACATAGGAAGAGAGAGACTCAATAGATAACATTCTAAGGCATGGAATTTGACACATTGAGAACAACATAAAGTGATATGAAATCCAGTATCCAATGTATGACAAAGTGCCTCACTTCATCAATTAAGTGTTAAAAAGCATCAAATATTTCAAATGTTGAAGTGAACAAGAGAAACATATAAGTTTGATAGAGATTGAGTAGTGCTAGATGAAGAATTGATAAATATCAAAGCTTCAAAAATAAGTATTTGAAATTTGTCTTACATAATCATGCATAAGGATGGGGTAAAGCAAAAGGGTGGCTAGATTTTGGATGTCATTAAGAGAAAATAAAAATCCTAGCATCCAATAAAATAGGGTTGAGAATACTAGAAAGAGATTGAATTTGAAGTTATTATATGGATTGAAAGACCTAAGCATGCTCATGGATGTTATGATATGCTATCAAAAAATCTCAACAATTAATAACTTTTCTAACTAGCACCTTTTATGATATAGCTAAAGCAGTCGTGGCAAAGCTAAAAGCATAACAAACTTGTTAAAGGATCTAATGTACCAGATGAATCCACTTCAGCCACCACTACCTTATATGAAACATAAGTAAACCACTTTAGCACCATGATGCCAAGGTAGTTACAATAGAATGAGCTGGAAGGGATGCACAAATGTTGCAGCAACCTAAAAAACCTACAATCCACTCTTAGAGCAATGGTGCTAGGATAACAAAATGCATTGTAAAAACTAGATATACTTGAATGTAACACATTCAAAGGGTTATCAATTTAGCATTTGTTATTACATAATTGAATGATGACTATGTTATATGCCTCTTAAATATAGATAAGATTAGTGTTCTGCCTCTTTCTCAACTTATTGCAGAACATGTATGTACATCTATTGAGTCATGAATATTTTTTGTAAAAGTTATATGAATGGTTTATTCTGTTATAATTATTCCACTTTCTAAATTTCTTCCTGGATTTGTTGTTCATTAGTTCTTGGAATGCTTGATAATGCTAAGTATTTATTATGATTAAATACTTTGTAATAAGAAAAGTGAGTTGATCTATTAGGTAGTTTATTTTAGTTTAGAGTGTGAGACTCTCATACTTTGTGTCTCTTAATATTGCTAAATCTATGTCATTTTTAGTTTAGCTTCTATATTTACGCATTCCTTACTTAATTCTACCACCATTTTAGTTAATTTAGCTAGGATCATAGAAATTTGTTTACTGCAGAGTTTGTATAAAAAATTACTAATAAAAATCCATGATTTGGAGTTTTTGCTCATAATAATATAGTCTTTGTTCTTTGGACATTTACATGCTAGGCATGCTTGAGCCAATGGTTACCATTTTGAGTTAGAGATAAGAGGATAAGGCTTCAACCAAACATCAAACTAGAACTTTTCATAAATCCCCTCATTGGATGACCATCTAATATGTTTTTTTATCAATTGTAAACAATTTGATATGAAGTTCCATGTTGACGATCCTTTGAGTAGAGTTTTTTTCCTAAATATTTCATTGCATCAAGAGAAACTATATATTTTTTAAGTAATATTTTTACCCAATTCTTTTTTTAATCTCTGATTAATCTCCACCCAAGCTTTGTTCCTACTGCCAAATTCATAAGTTTGTAACTACACAAGCCTACATCTCCAATATTCTTCTCTTTACAAACTCTATCCCACTTACAAAGAGGAAACCTAAATTTTCCTGCACAACCTTTCGATAGAAAATCCCTTTGAATTTTATCAATTTTTGATGCAATACCTATTGGTAGTCTTGAAAGTGATATCATATAAATATGAATGGATTGCAATGTAGTGTTTATGAGTTGTAGACTTCCTGCCATGGCTAAGAACTTACCTTTCCAACCTTCCAAGCAAGCTTTCATTCTATCCAAAAAGGAGATCTAAAGCTCCTTTTTATTTTCTTTATCATACAAAGTAACACCCAAGGAGTTTGATGCAAAGTTTTCAATTTTAAACTGTAAAATATTCACAATAATTTGTTGTAAATCAAGGGCATTATCAAGAAAAAAATATTAGGTTTTGTAGTATTTACCAACTTTCTAGAAACCTTATCATAGCATGATAATATTGATTTAAACTCCATGGCCTCAGTGACTAAGGAATGGCCCAAAAGAAAAGTATCGTCAACAAATTGGAGATGAGATTCAGAGGGACCACTTTTTGCAACTTGAATACCCTTGATTTTTCTTCCATTTTTGCCTTTGATAAGGCTCTTCCTAATGCTTTTCCAAGAATAATGAATATATAAAGATAAAGTGGATCACCTTGATGAAGTTCACAAGATGACTTGAAGTACCCACTAGGAGAACCATTGATCAAAATAAAAAAATTTACAATGCTATTATAACATTTAATCCACTCATGCCAACTATAATGAAAACCAAACCTTTTGAGAATAGCATGTAAAAAATTACAAAAAAAACACTATCATATGCTTTAACGATATTTTGATAAATATATATTTTTATTAATAAAAATATTATTATTATTTATATTTTTAAGTATTTATTTTTATGAAAACAATAATAATTATATTTAAAATTAAAAAGCTTTCAAGTTATTAAAGAAAATAATTTTTACAACCCATAAACATTAGACTACATATATTATTTGAAGTCCACTCCATATGCTACCCACCTCCTTTGGATAGAAGCCTTAGATTTTCTATCTAGATCACCCAAGCATTCGAGGTAAGGCCCATTTAAGTTGTATCATAAAAGTTTATTGAACCTTTTGAATAGTATGAAAGTTGAATATTCCTAGAAGGAAATTAAACTTATACGTGGGAGAATATCTACTTCACATGTTAAAGAAAGTTTACCATAAAAAACTTAATATTATAATTTTTTTTTTAATAGGTTGAAATGTTAGGCCCACATGGAACATGGAAGCCACTATCCTAGTGAATTGAACTTGGGTTTTTGTTAGGAGAGCTCGATACCACCTTACAGTGTCCCACAAAGAGTACTTATAATTATATTAGTGTCTATCTTAAAATTGAAGATAAAACAAATTAAATATTTACATATTAAATACTATTAAATGTACAAAATTAATTTGAAGTTTGTTTAAAGTTTGTTAGAAACTGCTTTATATTTAAAATGTTGCATTTGTCATTTGTCATTTGCACTGAATTATTGTTTTATAATTTTTTTTTTTTCCCTTCTTCCATAGTTTTTGCGAAGTTCTCCAAATTAAGCTGCGGAGTCCCAAGTTTTAAAACAATGCTATCCAGTGTTAACGTTCTCTTTTCTACTGTTCTATAATGTGCTACAGATTGCCAGAAATCTCCAAAGCAAGGTGACATGTTTGACGATTTGAGACCACCTGCCAACTGTTGCTTGGAAGTAAAGGCATTGCTAGAAGTGACAACAATAACGACTTACGGGAGGACACTCTGCATCTAGCAAGCCCCATTCCACGTTCGTGTGTGAAGCCCAACTTCAACAGTTTTCTTCCTTCCATCTACGGGATCATACTTCCCTTGTTTTTTGAAGTATGTGTTTTTGGTTGGACTAGAGGGCGTGGAGATTAAAAAATAATAACAAAAATAATTCAAAAATGTTAAACAAAAAATATAAATTTAATTAATTGATTTTCAAAAGGAAAAGATAATTATAGAAGGGTTTGCGTGATAAAAATAATCAAATAAATATCCATTTATAAATGACATTTGTAAAATGTTTTAAATAAAGATGTTTCCTTGTTCACGTGAATTACAACTTAGTTCGATCTCTTCAATTTAGCTGTATAATTACAATGTTAATGAAAAAGGAAAACAGCACGCGGTTGTTGAAGGTCGCTTTCTAACAAGATCTTTTATGATTTCTACATTTCTCCAATGACAAAGATGCTGCAGCGGATGAAGCAGCAACTGTGCTTCCAACAGATATTTCGATCAAATTATTCTTCTTTTCTGCTGTTGTTAAATGGCACGCAAACGACGAAGGGTACATTCTTAGCAATTCAATATTCTTTTGAGCTACGATTTCTTTGTGCAAATCGCCACATGTCTGTATCCCCATTTTAATATTTCAATTAGGCCTGCTCTACCATGTTTTGTTTTGGTCTAGTATCCCCCGTCCATTACGGAATTTGATTTTAGAATAAACTACTTCCTCATTATATCAATCGCTACTCAAAAAATTATCTTGGAAACCTTTGATCGAGAAAACAAAAGAGACTTAAAAGTAGTATTTCTTTTTTATTGTCCTATGTCAGATATCTTATAATATCAAACAGCCTTAAATTATCAAATAATATTAAAATATAAAATTATAGATTAAAATCATCCACATTCACTCATACTCAGTGAAAATAAGACCAACACATCCAAAAATAAAACATTAAAATTGATTTAAATCCAACAATAAAGTAACATCTCAGCAATTACAACAACCTTAAACTACTAAATAATATTAAAGTATAATAGATATAAAACCACCGACCAACACATTAAAAATAAGAACATTCAAATTGATCCTAACCAATAATTAAATCCACATTTAAGTAACATCTCGTCAATTTCTTTACAGGAAAAGGTACACTTTATAAAACCATGGCAGGTATTAGGTCGTTATGAATCTCTTCTTTATGTTAAAGAGTGATGTAGTTCAATATATTATGTACTATAAATAGGAGGTAACATACTAGGTTGTTAAAATGTCAAGTTTGGCATATAGAGCTTTTATTTGTGAGTGTAGGCGGTGGCCTTGCTTGATTCGCAGGTGTGATAGCCCTTTTAAACAAATAAAATGAATGAACAGGCAGTGAAACCAAATTTTAAGTATAAAATATACCGTAAAGATATTCACCCGCTCAAAAAAATGAAAAGATGTTATACCTATCTTCTTTCTCATTTAATTAGAAAATTAGATGCAAATATCTACCCCGTGAGATATTCACCAGCTCAAAACACACTGAGAAGGACATCATTTAATTAGCACATTACATACAAACATCTACTTGCCATCTTTCTCATTTCATTAGCACATTACATGCAAACATCTACTTGCCATCTACTTCGAAAATGGATGCGCTACGCGTTAACAGGGAGTGTTGGACACGCAACATTCGAGAAGTCTTCTTGTCACGTTATGTGAGTGGCCATAAATAAAAGTCTACTTCACCTGTGTAAGCAATTCAACATTTTTACAGGTATTGTAAGGTGAAAGGGAACCTATTTAAGCGATAAGTCTCCATCCGAGGCATGGGTTCGCGCTGGACAAGTCCAAGTTCGATATGAAGATTTTGTAGTTTGTCATTGATATCATTGCAGCACAATATTGTTGACTAGATGTACGCGACTGATATGCATCTATAAAATGTGGTAGATAAATAGATATTTAATTTGAACGGAATTTCAATTATAGAATATGTTATTAGACTTGTATTTATTAAATTTGAATTGTTAAATTAATCGGCTAGAAATCAAGAGGGTCAGCCTTCCACACATCCCACAAAGTGGGACCAAGGACTTGCATTTTTATGCCTACTACCCAATTGACAAAGAGTATGACGTTTATAAACCACTCAAGTTCCACAACATAAATAATGTAAGATTATTCACAAACATCAACCGAATTTCAACCATGGATAATCTTATCTGAAGACTATAGGAAAATTGGATAAGATTTGCAGTTGTGTTTAACATCGCCCGTGAACAAGTATAATTTCTCCGTGAAGATTTTCTAGTAGGCCATTGAAGTTATTGCATCACGATTTTGTTGCCACGTAACATGCTATAAATAAGGGTATTTGAATAAATGAAAATTAAACAATTGCGTGTTATATTTTGTGTCATTTTCTTTCGCTAGACTCTGTGTTCTCTCTCTGTCCTCTGTGTATTGTGTGGATTGTGACT
Source organism: Wollemia nobilis (assembly GCA_028583015.1). Classification (NCBI taxonomy): domain Eukaryota; kingdom Viridiplantae; phylum Streptophyta; class Pinopsida; order Araucariales; family Araucariaceae; genus Wollemia; species Wollemia nobilis. The sequence goes on from JAQPPZ010005656.1 coordinate 49,084, forward strand.
TAGAGTCAACAAAAAGAAAACCAGATTATCTCGAATGATAGATTATTTAAATATTTTTTGGAGTCTTCAGGCGGACGTTGGGAGCACAGAAGAAAGGCCTTCGAAGTCTATTAGTAGTTTATTTTAGTTTAGAGTGCGAGACTCTCATACTTTGTGTCTCTTAATATTGCTAAATCTATGTTATTTTTAGTTTAGCTTCTATCTTTATGCATTTTTTACTTAAGTTTACTACCATTTTAGTAATTTAGTTAGGATCATAGAAAATTGTTTACTTTTTATATTTTTAATATATAATAATATAATGGAAAGTAGGTTTACATATAATTTACAAATAAAAATATCTTATTTAATTTATTTTTTATTTAATAAAAAAAAAATACAATAAAATTCATATGAAAACAATAAATCTATTATAGTAAATCACAACAAATTTATTTAATCAAAAACAATTATTAAATTACAATATAGAGAAAATTTTAATGCAGTTGCAGAAGCTATAACTCCAGTCTTGCATCTATTGTTAAATTTGCAGATTTTTGGATGCTGTAAATGTTTTCAAAAATCAAATATAAATGGAAAAATATTAAATATAAAGAGGAAAACACATGCATATGACATCTAGCAATCAAAGGTAAAAGAGTCCATCTATTGATTTTCATGAACAACATCATAACTCTTAATTTTGGTAAGTGTAGAAAGCTATCAGAAATTTTATGGTGATGATGTTAGCAACAACCATGAAAGCGTGTGAAATCTAGCAATCAAAGGTAAAAGAGTCCATCTAATTATTTTCATGTCAAACTAAACTTTTGACTAAATATGATACATTGTTGGACATATAATATCAATGTCATCAAAGGCTTGATAAAAGCTTAACATTCAACAAAGCATGGAAAAATATCCAATATGTTAGGAAATATTTTTTGGCTAAGTATGGGTGAAAAATTGGCATCTGACATTGTATCAAAGCCTACTTTGTATAATAGAGTTTAGGATATACATCAAAGAGTGCTAGAAAATTTTGGGTGATGACGTCAACAAGGGTAGCATAAAAACCTAACATAAGAAGAGAGAACCTAAATAGATAAAGTGATATGACACATTGAGAACAACATAAAGTGATATGAAATCCAGTATCCAATGTATGACAAAGTGCCTCACTTTATCAATTAAGTGTTAAAAAGCATCAAATATTTCAAATGTTGAAGTGAACAAGAGGAACATATAAGTTTGATAGAGATTAAGTAGTGCTAGATGAAGAATTGATAAAGATCAAAGCTTCCCAAATAAGTATTTGAACTTTTTCTTACATAATCATGCATAAGGATGGGGTAAAGCAAAAGGGTGGCTAGATTTTGGATGTCATTAAGAGAAAATAAAAATCCTGGCATCCAATAAAATAGGGTTGAGAATAATAGAAAGAGATTGAAGTAGGTGAGAGTGCATCTTTGTGGCACCAAAGACTTAGCCATATGAGTGGAAAAGGTATGGAAATTTTACATTCAAGAAAGTTATTGCCTAAGTTAAAAGAGATTGATTTGGAATTCTGTGAGGATTGTGTTTATGGTAAAGCAAAGAGAGTTAGATTTCTCAAGGATGGCAAGGAAAGGAAGAAAGAGAAATTGGAGCTTGTGCACTCGGATGTTTGGGGCCCAAATTCAGGTAACTTCTCTTGGAGGTTCCTCTTACTATGTACTTTTTATTGATGATGCAACAAGGAAAACATGGATATATTGCATTAAGAATAAAAGTGATGTTTTTAATACCTTTAAGAATTGGAAAGCATTAGTTGAAAATGAAACTAGAAAAAGGTTAAAGTGTCTAAAGTCGGATAATGGTGGAGAATATTGCAATAGAGAATTTGATGTGTTTTGTTCTAAAAATGGAATTAGAAGAATCAAGGTAGTTCCAAGAACACCTCAAGAAAATGGGGTTGCAGAAAGAATGAATAGAACCATCATGGAGCGTGCTAGGAGCATGAGAATACATGCAGACTTACCATTATTTTTATGGGCTCATGTTGTTGATACTCGTAGTATATCTGATTAATAGAGGACCGTCTAGTGCCTTGGATGGAGGAATTTCGGAAGAGCTTTGGATAGGTAAACCAATAAATTATTCTTTCCTTAAGGTATTTGGATGTGAGGCTTTTATGCATATAGACAAAGAGAACATAAATAAGTTAGATGCTAAGGCCCAAAAGTGCTATTTTATTGGTTATGGTATTGATGGCTTGGGTTACAGATTATGGGATTGTGATAACCAAAAAGTCATTAGAAGTAGGTATGTCATATTTAATGAAAAAAACTTGTATAAAGATCGGTTGCGGGGAAAGAAACGAGAAAGAGGAAAATGCTGAATACATAGACCTTGATGGACACATAGAAAAGGTAACTCCAAAGGTGGTAGAAGATCAAAATGTTCAGCAGCAACAACAAGCACCTCAATCTCCAGAAAGTGTTGTTAGACGTTCTACCAGGATAAGTAAAATTCCTCAACGTTTCTCTGATTATGTTTTGTATACTGATGCTGGTGAGCCATAATGTTTTCAGGAAGCATTACAAATGGATACCAAGAATAAGTGGGAGCTTGCAATGAATGAAGAAATGGAATATTTATTTCACAACCAAACTTGGGATTTGGTTGAGCTACCCAAAGGTAAAAGAGCTCTGACCAATAAATGGGTGTACAGGATTAAAGAGGAGAATGAAGGGCATAAGAGATACAAAGCAAGACTAGTGGTCAAGGAATTTGCTCAGAAAAAAGGTATTGATTTTGATGAGATTTTTTCTCCAGTTGTAAAAATGACCTCTATTAGAGCTATTTTGAGTCTTGTAGCTATAGAAAATTTGTTTCTGGAGCAATTGGATGTGAAGACAACATTTCTTCATGGTGATTTGGAGGAGGAAATTTATATGCACCAACCAAAAGGCTTTCAAGTGAAAGGTAAAGAGGATTGGGTATGTAAACTGAAAAAGAGCTTGTATGGGTTAAAACAAGCTCCTAGACAGTGGTATTTAAAATTTGATAAGTTCATGGCTAATCAAAGGTTTGAAAGATGTCAAAGTGATCACCGTGTATATTTTAAGCAAACTGGAAATGGTAACTATGTTATTTTGCTATTGTATGTGGATGACATGTTAGTTGCAGGAACAAATATGCAAGATATAAACATGCTCAAGAAGAAGTTGGCTAAATCCTTTGCCATGAAGGATTTGGGATAATCCAAACAAATCCTTGGTATGAGAATAACAAGAGACAAGGAGAGTCACACTCTGAAATTATCACAAGCAAAATACATTGAAAAAGTGCTTAAGAGATTCAACATGAACAATGCAAAGTCTGTTGCTACTCCATTGGCAAAGCATTTCAAACTCACCAAAGATTTGTGTCCCAAGACACAAAAGGAACAAGAGCATATGGCTAAGGTTCCCTATGCATCAACAGTTGGAAGTTTGATGTATGCAATGGTTTGTACAAGACCAGATATTGCCCATGCAGTGGGAGTAGTGAGTAGATTTATGAGTAATCCAGGAAAAGGACATTGGCAAGCGGTAAAATGGATACTCAGGTACTTGAGAGGAACTTCAAATTATTCTTTGAATTTTGGAGGCTCTAATATATGCTTGAAAGGTTTTGTAGATTTTGATATGGTAGGTGATCTTGATGGTGGAAGGAGCACTACTGGCTACATATTTACTATAGGAGGAGGAGCAGTTAGTTGGATTTCTAAACTCCAACACGTAGTTGCATTTTCAACCACTGAAGTTGAATATGTTGCTACTACAGAAGCAAGCAAAGATATGGTTTGGTTGCAAAGACTAATGGAAGAACTGAGGAAGAAGCAAGAGGATAATAGGTTGTGGAGTGATAGCCAGAGTGCTATACACCTTGCAAAGAATTTAGCATTCCATTCAAAAACTAAACACATCAAACTCATGTATCATTTCATTAGATCAATAGTGGAAGATGGATCTTTGAAATTAGGGAAGGTTCACACATCACAAAATCCTGCTGATATGCTTACAAAAGTGGTGTCAAGAGAAAAGTTGAGCTTTTGCTCAACTTCAGTTTGCCTTAAGGAATAAGAGGCCATGATGAGAATTTTTTAGTCCTTGGTTGCAGTATGGTGCAATGGAATTAGTCTCCAAGTGGGAGATTGTTAGGAATGGAGCCTAATTATGAGGAGGCTAAACAAAGAAATTTTTTGGATTTACTACAGGACGGGCAGGGAAAGTTTCCAGATTTACAGTCTATTAGTCTACCAGAGAAAGTTTTCGGATTTACAACAGACAACCAGGGAAAGTTTTTTTTGTTTTTATCCCAAAATTAGATGTTGGGAACTCAATGTTAATCTTGGAATGTATTAAGAAAAGCAGTTTGTTTTTTCTATTTTTTTCTTATATATAGTTGTGAGGAAAAACAAAGAAGATGATGACAAAGAAAATTACTGTGTTAATTCCTTGGAAATATAGAGAGGAAATTACAACAGATGTTTGTTGTAGGTTGTAACCCTCTATTGCTTGGATTGAGAAAATGAAGGACTGAAAATTCTCGGTGGATGTAACCCACATTGGGTGAACCATGTTAAAATCGTTGTCTCTTCTTCTGTGTGTGTTTGTCTAATTTTTCTTTAATTCTGCCGTTAAAGTTTGAAACACTATAATTGCTTTTCTATATAAATATATTTTTATATAGTGGTTTACTCTAACAGTTATTACATAATTGAATGATGACTATGTTATACGCCTCTTGAATATAGATAATATTAGTGTTCAGCTTCTTTCTCAACTTATTGTAGAACATGTATGTACATCTATTGAGTCATTAATATTTTTTGTTAAAGTTATATGAATGGTTTATTATGTTATAATTATTCCACTTTATAGATTTCTCCCTTGATTTTTTTTTCATTAGTTTTTGGAATGCTTGATAATGCTAAGTATTTATTATGATTAAATACTTTGTAAAAAGAAAAGTGTGTTTATCTATTAGGTAGTTTATTTTAGTTTACAGTGTGAGACTCTCATACTTTGTGTCTCTTAATATTGCAAAATCTATGTCATTTTTAGTTTAGCTTCTATCTTTACGCATTCCTTACTTAAGTCTACCACCATTTTAGTTAATTTAGCTAGGATCATAGAAATTTGTTTACTCTAGATTTTGTATCAAAAATTACTAATAGAAATCCATGATTTGGAGTTTTTGCTTATAATAATATAGTATTTGTTCTTTGGACATTTACATGCTAGGCATGCTTGAGCCAATGGTTACCATTTTGAGTTAGAGATAAGAGGATAAGGCTTCAACCAAGCATCAGACCAAAACTTTTCATAACTCCCCTCATTGAATGACCATCTAATATGTTTTTTTATCAATCACAAAAATTTTGATATGAATTTCGATGTTGACGATCCTTTGAGTAGAGTTCTTTTCCTAAATATTTCATTGCATCAAGAGAAACTATTTTTTTTTAAGTAATATTCTTACCCAATTTTTTTTTTAAACTTTGAATAATCTCCACCTAAGTTTTGCTCCTACTGCCAAATTCATAAGTTTGTAACTACACAAACCTACTCCTCCAATATTCTTCCATTTACAAACTTTATCCCACTTACAAAGAGGAAACCTAAATTTTCCTACACAACCTTTCCATAGAAAGTCTCTTTGAATTTTATCAATTTTTGATGCAATACCTATTGACAGTATTGAAAGTGATATCATATAAATATGAATGGATTGCAATGTAGTCTTTATGAGTTGTAGCCTTCCTGCCATGGTTAAGAATTTACCTTTAAAACCTTCCAAACAAGCTTTCATTCTATCTAAAAAGGATATCTAAAGCTCCTTTTTATTTTCTTTATCATACAAAGGAATGCAAAGTTTTCAATTTTAAACTGTAAAATATTCACAATAATTTTTTGTAAATCAAGGGCATTATTAAGAAAAAAATATTAGGTTTTGTAGTATTTACAAACTTTTCGGAAGCCTTCTCATAGCATGATAATATTGATTTAAATTCCATGGCCTCAGTGACTACGGAGTGGCCCAAAATAAAAGTATCATCAACAAATTGGAGATGAGATTCAGAGGGACCATTTTTTGCAACTTGAATACCCTTGATTTTTCTTCAATTTTTGCCTTTAATAAGGCCCTTCTTAATGCTTTTGCAAGAATAATGAATAGATAAAGAGAAAGTGGATCACCTTGATGAAGTTCACAAGATGATTTGAAGTAACCACTAGGAGAACCATTGATCAAAATAAAAAATTTTACATTGTTATAATAACATTTAATCCACTCACACGAGCTATAATGAAAATCAAACTTTTTGAAAATAGCATGTAAAAAATTACAAAAAAAACTATCATATGCTTTAACCATATTTTTATAAATATATATTTTTATTAATAAAAATATTATTATTATTATTTATCTTTTTAAGTATTTATTTTTATGAGAACAATAATAATTATATTTAAAATTAAAAAGCTTTCAAGTTATTAAAGAAAATAATTTTTACAACCCATAAACATTAGACCACCTATATTATTTGAATTCCATTCCATATGCTACCCACCTCCTTTGGATAGAAGCCTTAGATTTTCTATCTAGAGCACCCAAGCATTCAGGTAAGGCCCATTTAAGTTGTATCATAAAATTTTATTGAAGTTTTTGAATAATTTGAAAAATTTGAATATCCCTAAAAGGAAATTAAACTTATACGTGAGAGAATATCTACTTCATAGGTAAAAGAAAGTTTAACAAAAATACTTAATATTATAATTTTTTTAATAGGTTGAAAAAAAGTTTAACAAAAAAAACTTAATATTATAATTTTTTTTTAATAGGTTGAAATGTTAGGCCCACATCATGGAAGCCACTCTCAAAATGAATTGAACTTGGGTCTTTGCTAGAGAGCTCGATACCACCTTACAATGTCCTATAAAGAATACTTACAATTGTATTAGTGTCTATCTTAAAATCGAAGATAAAACAAATTAAATATTTACATATTAAATACTATTAAATGTACAAAATTAATTAGAAATTTGTTAGAAACTGCTTTATATTTATATTTAAACTGTTACATTTGTCATTTGCACTGAATTATTGTTTTATAATTTTTTGTTTTTTTTTTTCTTTCATAGTTTTTGCGAAGTTCTCCTAATTAAGCTGCGGAGTCCCAAGATTTAAAACAATGCTATCCAGTGTTGACGTTCTCTTTTCCACGTGTTCCCTTTCTACGGTTCTATGATTTGCTACAGATTGCCAGAAATCTCCAAAGCAAGGTGACATCTTTGACGATTTGAGACCACCTGCCAACTGTTGTTTGGAAGTAAAGGCATTGCTAGAAGTGACAACAATAACGACACACGGGAGGACACTCTGTATCTAGCAAGCCCCATTCCACGTTCGTGTGTGAAGCCCAACTTCAACAGTTTTCTTCCTTCCATCTACCGGATCATACTAGTAAGTTTTTTTGGTTGGACTAGAGGGCGTGGAGATTAAAAATAATAACAAAAATAATTTAAAAATGTTAAAAAATATATAAATATAATTAATTGATTTTCAAAAGGAAAAGATAATTATAGAAGGGTTTGCGTGATAAAAATAATCAAATAAATATCCATTTATAAATGACATTTGTAAAATGTTTTAAATAAAGATGTTTCCTTGTTCACGTGAATTACAACTTAGTTCGATCTCTTCAGTTTAGCTGTATAATTACAATGTTAATGAACAATGAAAATAGCACGCGGTTGTTGAAGGTCGCTTTCTAACAAGATCTTTTATGATTTCTACATTTCTCCAATGAGAAAGACGCTGCAGCGTATGAAGCCCAAGCAGCAAATGTGCTTCCAATAGATATTTCGATCAAATTATTCTTCTTTTGTGCTGTTGTTAAGGGCACGATCAAATTATTCTTCTTTTCTGCTGTTGTTAACGGCACGTAAATTTTTTTCAATTTTTTACAGCAGAACCAAGGGATGAAATTCAATCTATCTTAATGGAATACGTGCGAGAACATATTCACACCTAAATTGATCTCATTATTCGAGATTAACTTGAATATCCTCTTTTTGTGAATGATCTACAAACTGCTCCTTTTTCTATGAAGAATGACAAACCTCCTGGCTTGGATGGACTCCCAGTGGAGTTTTATAAATTTTTTGTTCTCTCCTCTAATCTTCATCACGTTTACCTAGAAACTCTTCATAATACTTCCCTTGGAGCTTATATCAATGCAGGGCTTATCAAGCTTATTCCTAAAGGTACAACCCGTAGCCAAATCTTCAATTGGAGACCTATTACCCTCCTCAATGTTTCTTACAAGATCATAGCTAAAGCTATAGCTTTAAAAATCAAAATTGTTGCTCAAGCGATTGTTCGCCCTGAAAAATCTGTTTTTCATAAAGGTTGTTATATTTTAGATAATCTTATGATGGCTTGGGAAACTTTGCAATGGGCTATCCATTCAAATCAAGATGCCCTCTTGGTTAAGTTAGATTTTGACAAAGCTTATGATAGAATCAGATGGGATTTTATTCTAAGTATTCTTTCTTGGCATGGTTTTGGTCCAAAATTCTGTAATTAAATTGGTATGCTTTTTAGTGATGTTTTAGTTTGTGTCCAAGTTAATGGAGCTTTTTCCTCCTCCTTTCCTCTTCAACGGTCTATTAGACAAGGTTGCCCCCTTGCTCATTTTTTGTATGTTTCGGTTGCTGATGCTCTTAGTTATTTTCTTCATAAGGCTCATTTTGATGGCCTCCTTCAAGGTATTAAGCTTCTTGGGGATAAACATGCTCTTAACTCTAATTTTGCTGATGATTCCCTTATTTTTCTTCAAAATACCCAAAAAGAGGTGGAAACGGCTAAAGAGATTGTTCAATTGTTTCGTGATGTCTCTGGTTCTCGTATTAACAATTCTAAAATTGAAGTCTTCTATACCTCTTCCTCTCCTTATGGATGCAACTTCTTAACTGAGTGGAAGATCATCCCTCATGGTAAGATTGTGCATTATTTGGGAATTGCTTTTGGGATTAATATCTCTCCTAAGGATATGTGGAACTGGGTTATGAAAAGACTTCAAAAAAATTTAATGCTTGGCCAACTCGATTTCTTTCCTTATCAAGAAGAATTCAAGTTGCGAATAAAATAATGACAGCATCTCAAGTTTATTACTCCTCTTGTTTGATGACCCCCAAGGTAGCCTATAATAAATTAAATCAAGCCATTCATAAATTTTTATGGACTAAATAGGATGGAGAGGTTGGTATGACACCCATATCTTGGAAACTTTGTACTCAACCTAAGGCTTTAGGAGGTCTAGGCATCATTGATCCTCTTACCCAGAGCAAAAGTTTGGCTACAAAATGGGTTGCGAGAGCCATTATTGGTGATGAAAATTGGAAACACCTATTTCGGTATAGAATCTCTCTAGCTACTCACAAAGGTAAATGGAAAGAAACCCCTTTGGAGGATAAGGTTCTTAATGCACCTTATTTTATAGTTAAAGGTTCTATTCCAGTTACCCAAAACTAGAAATATTGGCAATCAGTTTCTTATTTATTGGATTGGAAGTCCGACTCCTTGAGACATGGTATGAGCGATGTCTTAACAGTATTTTGTGGAATAAACTTATTCTCCATAATGATAAACCTTTAGCTTTATGCAATGTTATTCATGGGCTAGTTTTTTTTTAAGAAAGGAATTAATAGAATTAGAGATATTTGGGATCCTGGTAGCTGCTCAATTCTTACCTAGAACCAGATCTACAATAATTGCTCCCTTCCCTCTAGGTTCAAAGAGTCTTATGGTTTAATTGTGGCTTCCATCCCTTGTGAGGTCCTTATGAAGTTGGAAAAAATTGCCTATAATATTTGGAATGATTGGAGATGGCTTAATGGTCATAAAATCTCTTCCATTACTTCTAGTTGGTTATATAAAAATCTTCTGTTTGTAGCTTCTTTAGACTTTAAGCTCAATGTCAAGTGGTAAGTAAATTTTACAAATGCCCAATGGCAGTTTCTTGCTACTCAATTTTGGAAAGCTCATATTGAATAAAAAACACAACTTCTTGGTTGGCAGATTTTGCATCAAAAATTGCCAAAAATTGAAAGTTTGGCTGTGATATTACACATTCCCCATCAATGCAATTTTTGTAATGCTTTAGAAACTCTTATTAACTTGTTTTAGTTTTGTGGCATGGCTTAACAGTTTTGAGATATCTTCTAATATTTTCTTTTTCCATATTTTTCTAGATCTTGGAAGCTTTCTCTGCTTGGTTTTTATCAGTTGGATCAATACCCCAAACTCTGGGATGTTTGTAGACTCATCCTTCTCAAGCACATTTAGAAGTATAGATGCAAAATGATGTCTACTAGATCTGCTCTTCTATGGGATATAGTTTTTGCAGACTTGACCTTTGATATTTTGCTGCATGTGGGACACATTCATTCCCAAGTCTATGGTCCTTCCAACAAGCCTCAAGATGTTATTGATAGACTTCATCAACTTTCTCATATGATTCAAGATCTTTAGAAAGTCCAACAAGAAGCTAAGAAGAAGACAATTAACAATGATAAGCAGGTTCAAGGTTTGATTACTTATTTTTCTTCTCTGAAGACTACAGAAGATAACACAAAAGACATGCCTAGAATTTTTTCATATAACAGATACTCCCAAAGATGAATGTTGATATATGATGTATTACAGCAAGATATAACTATAGTATTTTTGTTGATATTAGCTTCTATTATTATGTATATTCAGTTATGGATGCATTACTCCTGATCCACATCATTTTATTTTTTAGGTGGTGGACAGTATTAACAAAATATTGTAATGTTCTGGTTAATGATATAATATAATATAGCTTTAAAAAAAAAAACGGCATGCAAACGAGGAAGGGTACATTCTTGGCAATACAATAATTTTTTGAGCTACGATTTCCTTGTGCAAATCACCACATTTGTATCCCCATTTTAATATTTCAATTAAGCCTGCTCTACCATGTTTTGTTTTGGTCTAGTATCCCTGTCCATTATGAAATTTGATTTTAGAATGAATGAATTCCTTATTATATCATTTAGTACTCAAAACATTATCTTGGAAACCTTTGATCGAGAAAACAAAAGAGACTTAAGTAGTAGTATTTAAAAAGAAAACTAGCCCATTCCATCCTTTGTGAGGTCCTTATGAAGTTGGAAACAACTGCCCATAATATTTGGAATGACTGGAGATGGCTTAATGATCATAGAATATCTTCCATTACTTCTATTTGGTTATACAAACATCTTTTGTGTCTAGCTTCTTTAGACTCCAAGCTAAATGTCAAGTGGCAAGTAAATTTTTTGAATGCCCAATGGCAGTTTCTTGCTACTCAAATTTGGAAAGCTTCTGTTGAATCAAAAACACAACTTCTTGGTTGGCAAATTTTGCATCAAAAATTGCCAACAACTGAAAGTTTGGCTATGATTTTACACATTCCCCCTCAATGCAATTTTTGTAATGCTTTAGAAACTCTTATTCACTTGTTTTGGTTTTGTGGCATGGCTAAAATTTTTTGGGATATCTTCTACTCTTTTCTTTTTCCCTCTTTTGCTAGATCTTGGAAGCTTTCTCTGCTTGATTTTTCTCAGCTAGATCAATGCCCCAAAATCTGGGATGTTTGTATATCCATCATTCTCAAGCACATTTGGAAGTACAAATGCAAAAAGGTGTTTACTTGATCTGCTCTTCCATGGGATATAGTTTTGGCAGACTTGACCTTTCATATTTTTCTACATGTGGGACACATTCATTCCCAAGTCTATGGTCTTCCAACATGCCTCAAGATGTTATTGACAGACTTCATCAACTTTCTCATATAATTCAAGATCTTTAGAAAGTCCAACAGGAAGCTAAGAAGAAGACAATTAACAATGATAAGCAGGTTCAGGGTTTGATTACTTCTTTTTCTTCTCTAAAGACTATAGAAGATAGCACGGAAGACATGCCTAGATTTTTTTCATATAACAAAATCTACCACAGATGAATGATCATATATGGAGTATTGCAACAAGATATAACTATAGGCTTTTTGTTGATATTAGCTTATATTCTTATGTATATTTAGTTATGGATGCTTTACTCCTGATCCACCTCATTTTGTTTTTTAGTTGGTGGACAATATTAACATCAAAATATTGTAATGTTCCGATTAATGATATAATATAATATATCTAACTTTTTTTCAAAAAAAATATAAAAAAAATAATATATATATTTTTAACTAAGTCAGATATCTTATAATATCAAACAACCTTAAACTACTGAATAATATTAAAGTACAATAGATATAAAACCACCCACCAACAAATAAAAAAAGTAAGAACATTCAAATTGATCCTAACCAATAATTAAAGCCACATTTAAGTAACATCTCGTCAATTTCTTTACAGGAAAAGGTACACTTTATAAAACCATGGCAGGTACTAAGTCGTTAAAGAGTGATGTAGTTCAATTTATTATCTACGATAAATAGAAGGTAACATACTAGGTTGTTAAAATGTCAAGATTGGCATATAGAGCTTTTATTTGGGAGTGTAGGCGGTGGCCTTGCTTGATTCGCGTGTGATAGCCCTTTTACCGTTAAAAATATTGGAATATATACAGGGTAGTGGTATAACTTTAACCGTTTAGTGAAAATTAAAATTTAAACCAATAAAATCAAGATTGGCATATAGAGCTTTTATTTGGGAGTGTAGGCGGTGGCCTTGCTTGATTCGCGTGTGATAGCCCTTTTACCGTTAAAAATATTGGAATATATACAGGGTAGTGGTATAACTTTAACCGTTTAGTGAAAATTAAAATTTAAACCAATAAAATCAATGAACAGGGAGTGAAACCAAATTTTAATTATAAAATATACCGTAAAGATATTCACCCGCTGAAAACACTATGAAAAGATGTTATACATATCTTCTGTCTCATTTAATTAGCAAATTAGATGCAGATACCTACCCGTGAGATATTCACCAGCTCAAAACACAATGAGAAGGACATCATTTAATTAGCACATTACATACATCTACTTGCCATCTTTCGCATTTCATTAGCACATTACATGCAAACATCTACTTGCCATCTACTTCGAAAATGGATGCGCTACGCGTTAACAGGAAGTGTTGGACACGCAACATTCGAAAAGTCTTCTTGTCAAGTTATCAGATAAAAGTCTTCTTTATTTGGTTTTATAACCAAATCTATTGATGTAATTTGAAAGTCTTCTTTATTTGGTTTTATAACCAAATCTATTGATGTAATTTGTAAATATTCTCTGAAAAAGTCTAGTAAACAATTTTTAAGCGATAAGTCTCCATCCGAGGCATGGGTTCGCGCTGGACAAGTCCAACTTCGCTGTGAAGATTTTTTTAGTTTGTCATTGATATCATTGCAGCACAATATTGTTAACTAGATGTACGCGGCTGATATGCACTGCCACACATCGCTTATCTATAAAATGTGGTAGAGAATAAATTAATCTTGTCCGAGGACTATAGGAAAGTAGGATAAGATTCGCAGTTGTGTTTAACTTCGCCCGTGAACAAGTATAACTTCGCCGTGAAGATTTTCTAGTAGGCCATTGAAGTTATTGCATCACAATTTTGTTGACACGTAACATGCGATAAATAAGGGTATTTGAATAAATGAAAAGTAAACAATTGCGTGTTATATTTTGTGTTATTCTCTTTCGCTAGACTCTGTGTTCTCTCTCTGTCCTCTGTGTATTGTGACTTAGAGCCAACAAAAAGAAAACCAGATTATCTCGAATGATAGACTAGTGTTACTGTGTAGCTTCTGCATCATGGACAGCAGTAGCACACCCCTGTCTTGGTATTGCGTGGTACTCGCCAGTATTGCTGCCCTATTATTCTACTGGTTTTTACTGTTTAATGGATGGAGAAGAAAGAAGACAAAGACTCGTCTTCCACCAGGACCTCCTGGTTGGCCCATTGTGGGCAACCTCTTTCAGCTGGGGAAAAATCCCAACGAATCACTCTGTGCACTTTCTCGCCAATACGGCCCTCTCATGACACTCTCTTTGGGCATGAAAACTGTGGTGGTGGTCTCCTCTCCTGCCATGGCCAAGGATGTTTTCAAAACCTACGATCAAAACTTAGCCGGGCGGACCGTGATCCGCCCGTGATAGAAGCAGCCAAAATCCTTTTCCACCACAAATCCTCACTCATTGTTACAAAATTAAACCAGATTTGACGCCCTGATAGATCAGATAACAACAAATTCGATCACCATATACTACAAGTGTGTGCAGTTAATGATAGTAACTGCAGTTCGACGAGTGGGTAGAAACCCTAATGCGGCGCATGTCAGAGGATAAGCATGTCAGAGGATAAGCCTTATCCTCCCTTCTACCCGACTATAAAAGGCGGAGTGGTCTTTCAGAAAATATATCGAGGAATCGGGGTAGATCAGAGAGCGAGGAATAGCTGAGCAGAGTAGAGGAGTCGGAGCAGCAGTCTCCAGGAAACTCCTCCTGTGGTTATCCTGCAATCTTGCTTGCAGATGTCTCTGTAAAATCTTGCATTGTAAAACTGCATCTTGTAGTCTGTTTGAATCAATAAAGTTTGTCTTTTGTTTTGCAAGTTTTATCTCATTCTTCCTCAGATTTTGTTTGCGCCAGTTCGGTGTAATTGTTTCCCTGTGCGCCCCAAGTGAGGCGCACCATTTTCGTGCGCCCCAAGTAAGGCGCACTCTCGTCGTGCGCCCAAGCCTGGGCGCACTCCCCGGTTGCGCCCAAGCCAAGGCGCAATCCTTCTTTGCGGCCAAGCCTTGGCGCAAGTGGTCCTTGCGCTAGACCCTTGGCGCACTTGGGTCGTGCGCCAGACCCTTGGCGCACTTGGGTCATGTGCCCAATATTTGGCGCACTTGGACCGTGCGCCAAACCCTTGGTGCACTTGGACCGTGCGCCAAGCCCTTGCGCACCTATGGGTCGTGCGCCCAACATTTGGTGCACTTGGGTCATGCACCAAACCCTTGGCGCACGTGGGCCATGCGCCCAACCCTCAGCGCACTTGGGTCGTGCACCAAGCCCTTGGCGCACGTGGGCTGTGCACCTAAACTTTGGCATAGTTTAAATTTGCATTGAGTCTTTCAAATTGGTATCAGAGCTAGAGCCTACCCATGGATGATAAGAAGCAATGGCTTCTAGTGGCAACTCATTGTAGTTGCAGATCCCGTGGTTCAACGACAAAAATTATGATTACTGGAGCATCCAGATGAGGATCCTGTTCGGGTCGCAGGAGCTATGGGACCTGGTCCAGAATGGCTATGTAGAGCCAGCAGATGCAGCAGCATTGAGCGCACTCTCCCAGGAAGATTCAGATTTGCTGAAGGAGAACCGAAAGAAGGACCAGAAGGCATTATTTTACATAATGCAGGCGGTTGAGGAGACAATCTTCCCGTGAATCGTAGCAGCAACCAAATCGAAGGAGGCTTGGGAAATCTTGGCCAGCTCCTACCAGGGCACCGACAAGGTGAAGTTGGTGCGGTTGCAGATGCTGAGGAGGGAGTTCGAGAACTTGCAGATGAGCGAGTCGGAGTCCATAAGCGACTTCCTCACCCGAACAATGGATGTCATCAACCAGATGTGGTTGAATGGGGAGAACATGGTGAATCAAAGGATTGTGGAGAAGATGCTGAGGAGCCTACCAGCAAGGTTCGACTCAGTGGTGATAGCAATCAAAGAATCGAGGGATTTGACAACCCTCTCTATGGATGAGCTCATGGGTTCCCCCTCACTGGAACAAGCATTCAAAGCGCAGGTCTCATTTCGAGATAGTAGCAGAGAAAACTCCCACCAAGGAGCCTCAGGTTCTCAAGGAGGAAGAGGCAGAGGCAAGCATGGGAAAGGCAACAAGCAAGGAGGAAGGTCAAACTCCAATGACGGAGAGACCGGTTGCAACTTCCATCAGCAAGGAGGAAGAGGCAGCAACAAAAACCAGCAAGGAGGATCTTATCAGAGAAAGGATAAATCAAAGATCCAATGTTATTACTGCAAGAAGTTTGGTCACTATATTTCTGAGTGCAGAAAGAAGATGGCCAAAGATAACCAACAACAAGCGCACTACACAGATGAGCCTGATAATGGAGAGTGTAGAGATGCTGGTGGAAATGTGTTGTTAACTTGTAGTATTGAGGAGGAGAGCCAGAAGAATATCTGGTATCTCGATAGTGGTTGCAACAACCACATGACGGGGAACAAAGAGATGTTCTCACAACTGGATGAAATAGTCCAATCTGAGGTGAAAATGGGGAACAACAACAAAGTTCCTATGATGGGGAAAGGAAAAATCCTCATTCATACCAGGAAAGGTAAAAGGAAGCAGATCATCGATGTCTATTATGTGCCTGGTTTGAAGCACAATTTGTTGAGCGTTGGACAACTTGTGCAGAAGGGGTACACTGTTCAATTCAAGGATGGACTTTGCACCATCAAAGACAAGGAGCATGGGCAGATTGCAACTGTGTCCATGACTAAAAACAAGATGTTTTTGCTACAAATTTAGAATGAATCTCTGATGTCTTTTAGTGCAGTTGAGAAGGATGCTACCTGGTTGTGGCATCTCAGATTCGGTCACCTGAGCTTCAGTGGCCTGAACTTGCTGCACAAGAAGTAGATGGTGAAGGGTTTACCCCTTATTGAGCAACCAAATCAAGTTTGTGAGGGTTGCTTAGTCGACAAGCAGCACAGGGATGCATTCCCTATAGGACAGTCTTGGAGAGCTTCACAACCATTGGAGCTGGTGCATTTCGACATTTGCGGTCCAATGCAGACCAACACATTTGCTGGTAACAAATATTTTTTGACTTTCATTGATGACTTCAGTCGGAGGACATGGGTATATCCCATCAAACAAAAGTCAGAGGCATTCAAAAAATTCAAGGAGTTCAAGGCTCTGGTTGAGAAATAGAGTGGCTACCAAGTGAAGACTCTCAGGATAGATGGTGGAGGTGAGTATATCTCCAATGAATTCCAAAAATTTTGCAAGCAAACTAGAATTCATAGGTAGCTTACTTCCAGATACACACCACAACAAAATGGTGTAGCTGAGAGGAAGAACAGAACCATTATGGAGATGGCACGAAGTATGCTGAAGGCAAAGAACTTGCCTCATGAGTTCTGGGTAGAAGCTGTAAGTTGTGCAGTCTATCTGCTAAATCGGTGTCCCACAAAGAGTGTGAAGGACAAAATTCCTCAGGAGGCATGGAGCAACCAGAAGCCAAGCGTTGCTCATTTCTAGAGTTTTTGGGTGCATAGCATATGCACATGTCCCAGATGAGAAGAGGAAGAAGTTGGATGACAAAGCTGAGAAATGCATCTTCACTGGGTATAGTGAAGAGTCGAAGGCATATAGGCTGTATAATCCTGTGACGAAGAAGATGATTATCAACCGAGATGTGAAGTTCTTGGAGGATGAATCCTGGAACTGGAAATCAAAGACTGGTCAGCCAGAACCAGCAGTCATTGAGTCTGAGGACGTAGAAGAAGAACGAGTGCATCAACCTGTAGCTTCAAGTAGCAACTCTGGAGCTAGCAGCAGCACCACCTCATCATCACAAACGCCTCAAATTGCAAGCAGAATCTCCAACTTGAGGACACCCGTGAAGACGAGGAGCTTGCAAGACATCTATGAGGTAACCCGACTTCAAGAAGAAGAACATTCTGACTTTGCTTTATTTTTTGAGTGTGATCCAATTTCATTTGAAGAAGCAATTCAGAATAAAAAATGGGTGAAGGCGATGGATGAGGAAATTGAGGCCATAGAGAAAAACAAGACATGGCAGTTGAGTTATCTCCCAGTAGGGAAGAAGACCATTGGGGTCAAGTGGGTATACAAAACTAAGTTTAATGCCCAAGGTGAAGTTGATCGGCACAAGGCCAGATTGGTGGCAAAAGGCTACAAACAGAAGTCAGGCATTGACTATCATGAGGTGTACGCACCTGTAGCCCGACTTGACACAGTTAGAATGATCCTGGCATTGGCAGCCCAAAAAGGCTGGAATGTGTACCAGATGGATGTCAAGTCTGCATTCCTAAACGAAGTGTTGGAAGAAGAGGTCTATATAGACCAACCACTAGGCTATGAGTTGGAAGGACAAGAAGGTAAAGTCCTAAAGCTGAAGAAGGCCCTGTATGGGTTGAAGCAAGCACCCAGGGCTTGGTACAGTCGGATTGATGCTTACTTTTAGGAGAATGGGTTCATGAAATGCCCATATGAGCACACCCTGTACCTGAAGCAAAACCCAGAAGGCGAGATGATAATCGTTTGCTTGTATGTAGATGATCTGATTTACACTGGAAACAACAACGTGTTGTTTGACCAGTTTAGAACAACCATGAAGAAGGAGTTCGAGATGACGGACTTAGGGTTGATGAAATACTTTCTAGGTATTGAAGTTGTCCAATCTGCAGATGGCATCTTCATTTCTTAGGGTAAGTATGCGAAGGATGTCCTGAAGCGGTTTAAGATGGAGGACAACAAACCTGCCATCACACCTGTTGCCATAGGTCTAAAGCTGAGCAAGATGGATTCCAACAGAAATGTTGATCCAACCTTGTTTAAGAGGTTAGTTGGTAGTCTCATGTACTTGACTGCAACTAGACCCGATCTGATGTTTGGAGTGAGCCTGATCAGCAGATTTATGGAGACTCCGAAGGACACGCACTGGCAAGCAGGCAAAAGGATTTTGTGCTATGTCAATGGGACACGAAACCATGGAATTTTCTATGCCAGAAAAGACCAGCTGGAACTGGTTGGCTACACAGATAGCGATTGGGCTGGCAGCACTGATGATCGAAAGAGCACTTTCGGCTATGCTTTCCATCTTGGATCGAGAGCAGTTTCATGGTCGTCCAAGAAGCAACCGATAGTTGTGTTGTCCACTACAGAGGCAGAGTATGTTGCCGCCACATCAGCCGCATGCCAAGCAGTATGGCTGCGAAGAATCTTGGGTGAGCTGAATCATCCACCAAAAAGGGTGACAACCATTTCCTGTGATAACAATTCCACCATAGCACTATCGAAGGATCCAGTGTTTCATGGCAGGATGAAGCATATCGATATCCGCTACCACTTCATCAGAGAGCTGGTGAAAGCTGACGAAATTGTGTTACTATTTTGCAGGTCAAAAGAACAGGTAGTTGATATTTTTACAAAACCTTTGAAGGAGGAAGACTTCAACAGGCTCCGGGAAATGTTGGGCGTCAAAGTCTTTGTGAAATCTGGTTTAAAGGAGGGTGTTAGAAAATTAAACCAGATTTGACGCCCTGACAGATCGGATAACCGCAAATTCGATCATCGTATTCTACAAGTGTGCATAGTTAATGCCGATAGCTACAGTTCGGCGAGTGGGTAGAAACCCTA
This sequence comes from Wollemia nobilis, assembly GCA_028583015.1. Classification (NCBI taxonomy): domain Eukaryota; kingdom Viridiplantae; phylum Streptophyta; class Pinopsida; order Araucariales; family Araucariaceae; genus Wollemia; species Wollemia nobilis. The sequence goes on from JAQPPZ010005656.1 coordinate 68,517, forward strand.
ATGCGGCGCATGTCAGAGAAACCCTAATGATGCATGTCAAAGGATAAGCATGTCAGAGGATAAGCCTTATCCTCCCTTTCGCCCGGCTATAAAAGGCGGAGTGGTCTTTCAGAAAATATATCGAGGAATCGGGGTAGATCAGAGAGCGAGGAATAGTTGAGCAGAGTAGAGGAGTCGGAGTAGCAGTCTCCAGGAAACTCCTCCTGTGGTTATCCTGCAATCTTGCTTGCAGATGTCTCTGTAAAATCTTGCATTGTAAAACTGCATCTTGTAGTCTGTTTGAATCAATAAAGTTTATCTTTTGTTTTGCAAGTTTTATCTCATTCTTCCTCAGATTTTGTTTGCGCCAGTTCGATGTAATTGTTTCCCTGTGCACCCCAAGTGAGGCGCACCATTTTTGTGCACCCCAAGTAAGGCGCACTCTCATCGTGTGCCCAAGCCTGGGTGCACTCCTCGGTTGCACCCAAGCCAAGGCGCAATCCTTCTTTACGGCCAAGCCTTGGCGCAAGTGGTCCTTGCGCCAGACCCTTGGTGCACTTGGGTCATGCGCCAGACCCTTGGTGCACTTGGGCCATGCGCCCAATATTTGGTGCACTTGGACCGTGCGCCAAACCCTTGGCACACTTGGACCGTGCGCCAAGCCCTTGGCGCACGTGGGCCGTGCACCCAACCTTTGGCGCACTTGGGTCATGCACCAAACCCTTGGTGCACATGGACTGTGTGCCCAACCCTTAGTGCACTTGGGCCGTGCACCAAGCCCTTGGTGCACGTGGGTGGTGCACCCAAACTTTGGCATAGTTTAAATTTACGTCTAGTCTTTCACTCATCTAGGCTGAAACAGGACCTCATTGGCAGAAACTCAGGCGTATTACCGCTATCGAACTGTTCAGTCATGACAGACTGCATGGACTGCAACATCTGAGACGAGACCAAACATTTTACATGATCCAACTAATTTTTGAGGCCAAGGAAAATGTTGTAGATATTGGGCATACGACCTTCTACGCATCTCTGAATTTTTTGGGCAACATGATCTTTAGTATGGACGTCTTCGATCCCCACAATCCAGCTTTCGCAGAGTTTAAATATGTATGCACATTGATGAAGTTGGGTGGAGCGAACAATTTGGTGGACATTTTCCCATTTCTTGGGTTCCTGGATCCTCAAGGCGTCTCTCGTCAAACGACCAAGTATATGAGGCGATTGTACGATTTTGTCGATACATTCATAGAGAAACAACTGGCTTCCATAAGCGAAATTCCTAAGCATACTGGGGCAAAGAAGGATTTTTTAGATGTTCTCTTAGACTTTAGGAGGGAAGACTTCACTCTCGAGGATGTTAGAGCTTTGATAGAAGTAAGTATTGCCTAAACTCTTCGTAAAATTTCTGAAAGTATCTACATTGTGAATAATAATTATTTGTGATGCTGTAGGAACTGTTTATAGCTAGTACTAAAATGACCACTACCACAATAGAATGGGTTGTGGCAGAACTATTTCATAATCTGCAAAAAATGGAATGAGTACATGGATAATTAGATGAGGTAGTTGGCTACAACAGAAGAGTGGAAGAATCTAACCTAGAGCACCTGCCTTATCTTTGTGCAGTCCTAAAGGAAATATTTTGATTGCACCCGACTGCTCCTCTACTTCTTCCTCATAAAGCTGAGAGATCATGTGAAGTCGGAGGATTTTTTATACAAAAAAATATCTAGGTGATTGCAAACATGTGGGCAATCGGGAGGGACCCGACGATCTGGAAGGAGCCCTCAACATTTAATCCAGAGAGATTTTTGGAAGGTGAAAATCATGAAGTGGACTACAAAGCACAAAACTTTGAGCTGATTCCATTTGGATCAGGGAGGATAATTTGTTCGGGGCTTCCACTGGCAATTATGATGGTTCATTTGGTTTCAGCTTCCCCACTCCACTCGTTCGAGTGGACACAACTAGTCAAAAAGCATTGGGAGGAGATGAACATGAATGACGAGTTTGCAATAACATTAAAGCAGGTCATAGACCTGAATGCAATCCCTGTGCCACACCTGTCCCATCAAATATACCAAGAAAAATCCAAGTAGCCTCTCTTAAAAAATCTTACTGGATGTGATCGATGTTTATGTCGATTTTGATGGTGTAATGTGCATTCATTAGAAGTTGCAGCCAACTTTTTCTAAAGTCTTAGTTTTTGCTTGACCCGATTTACATGCCAGTATATTATAATACATGGTATACTATTTTATATTAAGTGAAAAGTGTGTGGAAAGGGGTTGTAATTTGTTTTAGTAATGACTAGTATGCTTTCAAAATATCTCCATTTACAGTTGTCTGCAATATTTGTTTATTGCCCATCACATGGTCATCAATGTCTTGACATGTTTACATTATCCATCATCTCAGTTGATGACAACTTCATGTGCCTACAAATATCATAACTTATGATATACGGTATACTTTTCAATAATAAATTTTGTGACTGAGGAAGCTGGAGCAAAACAATATAAGTCATAAATCAAATATATAGCCATACACACCCACCCCTTAACACCCCTATACCATGGAAACATACAACCATACACACCGGATCCTTCACACACCTCTTCACACAATAGCCTATGCCACAGTTTGAACCTAAAAACTAAAACCTAAAAACTTTCCCGGAAACAAGAATAATATCTTTTTAAAATAATAATTAGTGGTTAGCTTTCTTTAGTTAATAAAGACGTAAGTAGGTCCTACAGTAAAAATAAATATTCAATAAAAAATAAATACTCTATCAAAATAATATATTATATATTAATGTGTGACATCAAAAGGTATATATATGTAACGACCCTTCTTTTATGATGAAGGAATATAATAATAAGAAAATATTAATTTTACTTTTTTTTTTTTTTTTGAAACTTGGTACTGTTCATGATTTTTGTGGATATAGGATAGTCACAGGATGATAAGGAGAAGAAGTTAGGCAGCAAAAAAGAAAAATAAAAAGGATGAGAAAGGGAAATGATGATTCTTCTTATGAGTACATGAACCTGTATTTCATATAAAATTTTGATTTTATAGTGTGCGTTATTGTTTGAAAAAATGATTGTTTCTAGAGTGTGTTTGTGTTGTGTGCGGTGATGATATTGGGAGCCACCTTTTATTTTCTTTTAGACTTGTGTATAATATTTGATAAAAAGTGTAATATATATATGTGCAATGGAACCATTTAACACATAAACATTAGAATGTATTATGAAAATGTGTTTTACATGTTACTTTAAAACATTTATTTTATTGACCTTTATATGCTTGGTGTAGACACCAAAACAGCACCAATCCGATTATGTGACTGCAAACACTGATCGCATTGACACACACAGCCCCAAGGGCAGCCCCCAGAGGTTAAACAGTGGTCTTAACCACTCTCACAATAGTTTTTGGAAGGTCAAAGATCAATTTGTCACCTTCAGGCACTTTGCTCAATATCCATTCCACCCAGGGACGAATTCAAACTGGGATTCACCCCACCCAGGGATGAATTCAGGATTTGCTCCAGGGTGGGGCAAATTTCAGGTTTGATGGGCAAAAAGTCAAATCTTGACAAATGGCAGCTCAGATCCACCACTTAATGCTTCCTTCATCGCATGAGAGTATGGGTGAGCATTTTTGAGAGTTAGAGGTAATTACAAGGGCAGTCATGAAGTCCCTAATCAAGGAGGAATCTCCTTCCCCCTGGGAAGGCATGATTTCCAAGTGGCGCCTCTGCATGCCCATTTCAAGAGACCTCTAGGTCTATAAATTGGTGAGTTTTCTCACCCCAAAGGATACAGAGAAGGAGCATTTTGGAGCAACGAAGTGCTATCATTTTACTTTCACACCCACACCCTTTTGAGTTGTGTCTTTCACATCCTTGATATCTTTTGGAGAGGAGGTCATAGGGTGGTTATTAGAAGCACAAATCTGAAACCAAAAATTGACATTTGGCCACAATATCCCACCAATTTTTTTAACAACACCCCACAAGAGGTTTTGGATCCATCCCAAGTGGATTAGTGCTGAAATCAGGCCCCAAACGGCAGGTGGCCTGCCTCCAGGCGCCTCCCCTCCCACACTGCTACAGTCCTAATCGCTCCTCTTCGAAGTGATTGGAAATATTTGGTAGTTTTGCTTTCTTTTTATTTTTACATTCAATTCTATGCTTCTTATATAGGTTGCCATTTAAATTTCATTTCGTTTTGAACAATTTTGATCATGTTTCTATCTTCGTTCGCCTTTACTAACTTGTAGGAAACATCATCAAATTCCTATTGACGGAGGCCAAATTGGGAAAATATGATCATCTGGGTCTTCCCAAAATATCCCCAATTAGCTAACCCCAAGTTTTCAGGTCGTTTGGGGTTTTTTAGATAGGACATTTGGGATAGTACCTTTTTCGCATTTTGTTGTAGGTAAATTCGTCCCGCCTCGAAGCGAATTCAAATCGACGAGGAATTTCCTGACTGTTCCATTTGCAGTATTTTATTTAGGATGTCTTGATGCCCTTTTAAAATTTTCAGAGCATTTGGATTCATTCTAGTCATAGTTTAATTAATTTTTCTCATTCACTTATCGTAGGCTTGGGGATTGCATGCTTTATCTTATCTACAGGTGCTACTGACTATTTCTTGTTCCCTTGAACACAGGGTCTAGAAATCAAAGGAATAGAAAGGAGTCAATATTCATCAATGTAAGTGACGGTGATGTTTGGTCCGCCCATTTTTACATGTGGGCACGCGAAAGAAGGAAGGGCATCCATGGATGTAACAAGAACGCATACCTAAACACTCCTAGCCCTTGAAATGGGAAGGATGCACATTGTAACCAAGTTGTGAAACATATCAATAAAAAGGACTGTCTTATTTATTGGCTTCTTGTTTAAGTTTCGATTCATTCATGCCTTCCCTCTTTTCATGCACTTTTAATTCCTAGGATTTAGCGTTAAGTTTGGTCCAGTTTGCATCGCATCTTCGCTTTCATTTTTGCTTTCGTATCCTCATGCTTCCAATGGCGATCATGGTGGGACCTTGTCTTATATTTTTAAGATCAGATATCTGATCCAAACTTGGTTGTTTTTGCTCACAGGTACCGAGTTTTCATACGCTGACTGTTGTTTGTCCCAGCTTGAGGTGGATACAGAGCTGGAATTCGTCTTACCCAGGGACGAATGGGAATATGCCCCACCCTGTGACGAATATAGTCCTGTAATTCATTCATCCCCAAGATGAATCTCTATCTGTGCAGTTTCAAGATAGAAACTCATAACCAATAGATTTGGGCAGAGAAAAGGTAGGGATTCTGAACTTTTCCTGTCATTTTCTGTGTTTAATTTTTTTGTTTTTGGGTTACTTGCTTGCTTAGGGAAATTTTTCTTTTACTATTTGCTTGTTTCCATTTTGCAAAATAAAAAGAACCCCACACATCACGTGGCAACATAAACACCAAGGAGCTGGTCATAAAACCCCAGCCCTTGATCAAGACCAACGGTGGATTTCATCACCACCTTGGCTTGAATTTTGCATTCATAAAACCCCGATCGCTACTATTGCTAGACGTAAATCCTAATGAAAGCTGACCGAGTGTAGTTGGGGTGATTCCCAGCGCATGAGAATAAGTCTTCTATGGTAGGTGTCAAAAATAGGGTGATCCCCCTTCTGTACTGCCTATGTTCCATGTACCATATGCTCTCACGTACCTATAGTTTCCCTCACATAAGGGCGGGTATATAGAGAGGTTGGTATATCAACCTGGCAATGGTATATCGAAGGGGCAACCATTTTTGGGAGTCATAAGAGCCATCATATTGCATTTAAACATTCTTTACAAAATCTTTCAAAACAAAATCAAAATACACTAAACCAGATTTAAGGCACACCTTTAATATTTAAACGAGATAATCATTGCTTTGTGTGTGTGTGCTCTTTTCTGTTTAGTGTAGCATAAAAATCATAAAAGAAAAAAAAAATCTACGCATCTTGTAGGAAAGCACCACCATGGTGTACACCCGTAGCCAAGCCCAAGCAAGGGTGGAAGCTGTAGAGAGTGTACAAGGGGGCACAAGTCACCTCCGCTATAGTCCCAAGGACTTGGTAATTTTGCCTTGGCGGTTGGGCCCCCAAGAGAGTCCACATTATGGCATCTCAGAATGGGACTATAGGGGCACCCCTTCGAGGGTCACTCCTGTCCAGCATAGACCCTTCTAGGAGGAGTCCTTACATGTGGCACTCAAAATAAATGGGAAAGCTCCCTTAGAATCTTGATACGAGTGGCCACTATGCGATGAAGCGCTAGAACATAGGGTCCATGAGGAGAGGCCACAAGATTATGTCATCCCTCCATTGCCCCCTCTCATTGTTAGAAACAACAGGACAAACCCAGAGCACAGGCTCCTCTGGCAGGGCGAGCCAACTTCTCCCACCCCTTCCACACTTATGAAAGGGAAAATGAGGAAGACTCCTACCTTCCTCAAGAGCAATATACAACGTAGGAGCAATGCACATTTGCACTTGCTATTTACCAAAATCATCTTTCGAGGCTAGAGCCTTGAGTGAATGTCACCAACCTCGATAGGAGGAAGCGACCTATAGAGATATCAGATCACCATGACCAAGATGAATGCATAGGAGAGGCATCTAGGCCTCCTAGACTCAATATGGTAGAACAGATCAACTTGGTAGTCACCAGACATGCCGCCCGCCAAGCATAGATTACGCAGCTTGAGCAAGATCAACAGCAGCTAGAGTGTCTATACCACCTTAGCAAGGAGCACATTCAGTGCCAAAAATATGATCTACTCCATAAAACGATGCCTAAGAGGCTTCCAACCCCTCACAACCAAAGCGCATAACCATATGAGAGGTGCAACACCTTGGTACGAGACAGGTCCCCATGACCTTACCAAGTGTTGCCTCCAAGACCTCCTAGACCTGAATGGGAGGCCACTCCCCGGAACAACGACGGGATCCCTCTGCGGGGACCCACCCATGGTCATAGGTCTTGCCCAAAAACTCCTCGAGAAGCCTATGAGGAGTATGAACAAGAAGAAGAGCAGGCCAAAATTCCCTATGAAGGCAGAGAGGCTGCTATCCGACCACCCCTCCATAGGCCTCAAGTCTCCCACAACCCATAATGGGAGCAAACCAAAGAGGAAGAGATTAAATATTCTGATGCATACAAAGCACTACTAGAGCATTTAGAGTCTGTGGAAACCAAATATTCTGGGCCCCAAAATCCCACGTTATGCCAACTCCACAGTCATCCTGTGAATCCATCAGTTCCTGCACCCCCCTACCCTGAACACTTTAAGCTGCCTCAGTTGGCAATCTTTAAGGGTGAGGAGGATGCCCAAGAGCATGTGACTAGATTCCTGAGCCAATGCTTTGGCATTCATGACAATGATGCATTGTTTCTTAGAACATTTATAACCACATTCACGGGCCTTGCCTCGGATTGGTTCACTCAAATTTTTAAGCACAACATCAATAACTTGGATCAGTTTGTGGATGCGTTCCTCGAACGCTTTGCCTTCAACACCAAGAAGAAGGCATCACTAAGTGACCTAGCCAACCTCAAGAAGTATGAGGAAGAAACCATGGTGGCCTATGGGAATCGGTGGAGGACTCTACTTTCCAAGCTACCCTACCTCCCTCCTATGTCCGAACTTACACAAATGTTCTCAAGAAGTTGTTTGAGATCAATCTCTATGCTATTGCAGCTGCAACAATATGCCACCTTAGAGGAAGCTCTGGAACAAGCCATAATCATAGAAGAGATCAATATACAGGATGGCGATATTGCCAAACCTAAGAAGAAAGAATGGAACAAGAACACAAAAATAGGGACTACGCAACAAAAATCCATTGTGGTCAATCAAGTTTCTATAAATTTCCCTAAGCCTACACAAGAAATACATCCTCAAAAGGCTAACTATCAAGCAGTGCCTCCTAATAATTATGAAAGAGAAAACTAGAAGTAGGAGGAAAATCAACAGCATAACCCTAGGCAACAATTCACACCTTATACAAAGTCTAGGGACTCCCTATTTGATCGCTTGTCAGCGGCAAACTTGATCAACCTTCAAGAGATTCAAACCATAGACCCCAATGCGCTGAAGCCTAAGGGATATTGGGAGGACTTGTATTGTAGGTTCCACAAGCGAAGGGGACATGACCTGAATGCATGTTGGAAGTTCAAAGGTTTGATACAAGACCTAATTGACAATAAGACGTTGGCAGTGGACAACCCCGTAGCACCAAAAAACCAGCAGATGGAAGTTTTCAGAGACCCCTTGCCTGCACGTGAGGCACAGGAAAAACCCCTTCAAGTCAATGAGGTGCAACAAAATTGCCCTATGCAAGGGTATGTAGGAATGATAAGCATAGTGATTAGGAATAAGAGATACCCAGGAGATGCCCACGAGGTAGCCACAAGAGAGGTTCCATCGATGTCATAACCTCAACAACACCCTACACAAATTCCTCCACCTAGACCCGTGGCCATGATTCAGACCAAACTCACGTAGAGCTTGAGGACCACGTCGGCTAGGCTCTCCATATACGAGCTTATACAAAAATCAACACCCCATCGAGAGACTCTAATGGAGATATTGAAAGCCATCGAGTTGCATCCCCATGAAGCGAATTCCTTCAACAACTTCGTGGGACACATCAAATGATGCACGGAGCCAGTCATCACATTTCGAGAGGATGAAGTTAAATCAATGGCTGATGACATGGCAGATCCACCCCTACATGTTATCGTGTGGGTCAACGGGATCCCGTATAAGAGGGTGTTGGTAGACACTGGCTCGTCCAGTAACATCATTACCACAATGACATTGAAACATCTGAAGTTGCCAGCCTCTCACATCATGGCTTCCACCTATACACTGCGAGCATTCAATGATGCGATATGCTCGATAGTTGGCACAATTGTCCTACCCATTCAAGTAGGACAAAATATGATACCTATGTTGTGCCATATTTTGGAGGGTGAGATGGCCTATAACATCTTGCTGGGGCGGCCGTGGATCAGGGACATGAAGTGTGTCCCTTTGATAGCTCATCAGTGTTTGAAGTATACATTTGAAGGGGAAGTACATGTAGTCTAGACGAACTTAGAACCCTTCAAATATTGCAATGCGATGCAGCTGATGCCGCAATCGACCCTTCCATCGATGCACTTGGATTTCCAGTTAAATCCATCTAGACAAGGTTTGATTTCACAAGCATCCCTGGTGATAAATCCATCAAAACCTCAGCCATTTCCATCTTCATCATCTGGTCCTTCACCAACGATGCCACCTATCGTGGCTAAATCAACGGACAAATGCAAGAAAACCCTAGAAGAGGCTCAACCCCTGGAAGAGGCACTACCAATAGTATAAACCATCTCTACCAAAGAGATGCCTAGAAAAATGGAAGTTGAGGCTCCTAGTTCACCCAACACGGAGTGGATTCAAGAAGATCTTCTGTTCCCTCCCCATCAATCACCAAAAATCATTGTTGAAATGGCCAATACGGGCCTGGGGGAGTATCTGGTGTAGAATTTTGTAGCAACACCCGAACTAGAGTCCATGCAAGACATGGGGAGACCTCACCTTCCCATCAATACAATTGTTCTCTTAGGCAGCCCGCCAAACCAGACAAACTTTGTGTATGGGGGACTTGATCATGGTACTGAGCCATGCATGCAAGAGGACGAAGATGAAGAGCCCTTTGCTAAAAATTTCAACTACTTGTCTACCCCAGAATTTGCCTTGAGATACCTTGGCCAATGCAACTGGCATGGATATGGGTTAGGTAGATATGAGCAAGGGGTATGGGTTCTTTGCCAACCGAGATACCAAATGCTATATGACAAGTCAGGAGTAGGGTTCAACCACCCCTTGCCCTTGGACATCTTGGTGGAGAACATGTAAGGCCTAAGGATAGGCAACAAGGGTGGATTGGCATTAGATCCCTATGCCAACCCTAATACAACATATACATTAGGGGATTATCTCCCATGGTCGACAACCACCCTTGTTAACCTCAATAACCCTTTCCCTTTGCTAGAGAGAGGCGAAAGTTCGGGGACTCACTTTCAAGGAGGGTATAGACAGTGTCAAGAGGGATCTTCGAAGGATGAATTAGAGTATGAACCAGCATCATATGACCCCTTTGAATCAGATAGTGACCACTCACAAGTGATCCCCATGAATGACTATCAAGAGAGCCTCTTGACAATGTTCCCTCTAGAGGCTCCAGTCGAGCCAATATCGCGTCAAGAGAATCAGGTCCCCCCATGGAGAGTGGAACAACCACAATGGGGCCAGATTAATTTTCTTGAGTAGGACGAGCCTGTAATATCGCAAACAGTTTTCAGAGCCAACGCGGGCTTTTGGATCTTCGATAATGATTACGAAGACGAAACATAAATGACATATCTTAATCACATGCAACAGATGCAGCAACCATACCCCTTGGAGATTAACGACATATTTGAACAACTAAACATAGTGCCAGGACACGAGTGGTATTTTGACCTAGCGTGGTGGGACCAAGTGTTGGATTTGTCACCCGAGGTATATGAAGAGCACCTTCCACCCTGAGACCCTAGAGTAATATCAGTGTCGAGGGCAGACCCTGTCCTCATATCAGCACATAGGGCCGATCCATTCATGCCAATACCTCCAGAGCCAAATTCAAAGCACAAGAATCGTCTAGAGTGTCCAAGTCACCACATCCGTGGTAATGGAGACCAAAATCATCTCATCAACATGATCTCCATTGACTTAACCGCCCCCATCCATAATCTGGCCGATCCAATACGGTCATTGCATCTATACATAGATGCCATAGACTGGGATCATGCCAATTCACCTCCATCCCCATCAGAGTACTGGCCTTTTGGTGAGATGCTTCATTTCACCTCGGGGCTGGCTCAGGATATCTTCCATGCTGAAGAGGAATCTGAGGTTCGCAACATAGATTTAAACTCAGCAAATGATATCCATTTGATCCCATTGCCACACAAATTGGAGGACAGATCCCACATGTCGATCGAGGAGATGACTGACATAGACATCGGCTCAGATCCAATGAATCCACAAATCATCAAGCTGGGGGTAAGCTTATCCCCCGAAGAGCAAGCCGACTACATTACCCTTCTCAAAGAGAAGAAGGAAATTTTTGCATGGTCCTATAGAGACATGTCAGGGCTAGATCCGTAGCTAGTCATGCATAATCTAACGCTTGATCTGAAAATCAATCCAGTTAAGCAAAGACTACGCAAGATGCATCCGACAGTGGCATTGATGGTCAAAGACAAATTGCAAAAGTTGTTGGATGCATAGTTTGTCATCTGCATGGATTATCCGCCATGGCTGTCCAACATGGTGCCCGTCAAAAAGCCTGACAGGAGGATTTGCATATGCACTGATTTTCGAGATCTAAACAAAGCAAGTACTAAGGATGATTTCCCCTTATCGAGCATCGACGCATTGGTAGATGCTACAACAGGTCACAAACTGCTATCCCTCATGGATGGTTTCTCGGGATACAATCAGATTCGTATCAATCCCAAGGACCAACTAAAAAAAGCGTTCACAATGCCTTGGGGGACATTTTGTTATAAGGTCATGCCTTTTGGCCTTAAAAATGCTAGCGCCACCTACCAACGTGCCATGACATACATCTTCCATGATTACATGCATAAAACTCTAGAATATTACATGGATGATTTGTTGGCCAAATATCTTTTGCGCCCAGATCATATCGATGACTTAAGCAAGATCCTCGATCACCTCATGGAACATAAAGTTAGACTAAATCCCAAGAAGTGCGTATTTGGCGTCACATCTAGAAAACTCTTGGGTTTCATAGTATCAAAGCGAGGAATCGAGGTAGACCCAAACAAAGTCAAGGAAATCCTTGAAATGCTTCCCCCAACTACCATCAAGTAGCTCAAAATCCTGCAGGGAAAGGTCACATCGATCAAGCGCTTCATAGCACAATTATCTGACAAGTGCCGACCCATGAACAAATTATTGCACAAGGGGGTAGCATTTCACTAGGATGACGAGTGCCAATCAACCTTTGACAAAATTAAATGATACTTGGCTTTGCTGCTAGTATTGGCACCACCTAGACCAGGAGTGTCATTCTACTTATACATCTTAGCTACTGAGGTGGCACTAGGCACCATGCTAGCCCAGAAGAATGAACTTCACAAAGAATAGGCTACTTACTATCTTAGACGCACCCTGGCCAGTTATGAACTTAACTATGCATACGTCGAGAAACTTTGCTTGGCAGTGGTGTTTGCTACCAAAAAGCTATGCCACTACATGCTAACCAACACTACATATGTTTTGTCTGAGGAGAATCCATTGCGGTACATGATGAGTCATACTTATCATAGTAGCCGCATGACGAAATGGATTATGTTGTTGATGAAATTTGACATAGAGTTTATTGGACAGAAATCCATCAAAGGACAAGTCATAGCCGATCAACTAGCAGAGGCTCCTCTCGAAGACGATCAGCCTCTGGTCATAGAACTACCCGATGATGGGGTCTTCCATGTCTCAGAATCGCCAGATTTTGATGAGCCTGAGTCATAGGCAGACATAACCCTATTTTTTGATGGTTCTAAATGTGAGCAAGGAGGTGGCACATGAATTGTATTCTTCACACCGCAAGGGGCTCCAATGCCTCTATCATTTAAATTAGACTTCTCATGCACCAACAATAATGTAGAATATGAAGCCTTGCTCATAGGTCTTCAGACAACAATCACCATGAACATCAAATGATTGAACATCTTTGGCAATTCGTTGTTAATTGTCAACCAAGTCAAAGGGGTATTCCAATGTAAATGCCCATTTTTGTAGGCCTACAAAGTCCTTGTGGAAAAATTCTTGGAAAATCTTGAATGGTATGACATCGAGGCACTCCCTCAATCATTTAATCATTTTGCAGACACTATGGCCTCCTTGGGGTCACTAATCCCGCAAGACCTCTTTGGTGATATGACAACCATTCAAGTCAAAACACTATCACAATCTATGATGGAGCGTGCAAGCTCTAGCTTGATGCTAGGAATCTACATGATCCAGATTGAACCACCTCAGGATAGGTTATCTTGAATCCACGATCATCTGAAACATGCCAACTGGGGGTCCTTGTTCTCCCCTACTCCCCTTAATAGCATCACAACACTATTCTTACAAGTTCTTTCCTGCTCAACATTTTATAGGGATGAACTTCAAGAGGGATTGGCTATTCATACCATCGAGGCTTCCGATCAGTAGGATTGGTATTTACCCATAAGGGACTACCTCAAGTTAGGTAACCTCCCACTTGGATTGACGCATGCCACAAAATGAGCATTCAAGCAAAAAGCAGCAAAGCATGTCTTGTTAGGAGACATTTTGTACCATCGCAGCTATGAAGGGATCCTCCTTCGGTGCTTGGACTAGCAAGAGTCCACTTGGGTGATCGCCCAAGCGCACGATGGTACATGTGGTGGCCACTTCAGTGGTATGGCTATCGCCAAGTGCATTCTTTGCATGGGCTATTATTGGCCATCTTTAGAGCGAGATTGTAGCACATATGTAAGGAAGTGTGTGAAGTGTCAACATCATGCTAATTTGATGCATGTACCTTCCTAGGCCTTGCAGCCGATCTAGTCGGCTTGGTCATTTTCATAGTGGGGCTTAGATCTAATCGGAAATATTTTTCCTACGTCATCAAGCAGTCACACGTTCATCATAACGGCCACAGAGTATTTCACCAAGTGGGTGGAAGCAGTTCCGCTTACCTCTATGACTGGAACCCGCATTGCAGAGTTTATTTTGCATAAAATCATATGTCATTTTGGTATTCCATCCAAGATAATTTTGGATAATGGGACGTCATTCAAGAACAAAGACGTGCATGCTTTGACCACAAAGTACAAGATTCAACACAGTTTTTCGACACCTTACTATCCGTAGGCAAATGGGCAAGCAGAGGCGTCAAACAAAATGCTAGTTGCCATCCTAAAAAAAATAGTCATGGATAGTCATAAGGATTGGCACATTCAGATCCCACTTGCCCTGTGGGCTTATCGCACTAGAATTCAGACACCCACTGGGGTAACTTCATTTTCGCTTGTGTATGGCTCTGAGGCTGTCATGCCTCTCGAGTTGGAAATTCCTTCCCTATGCATATCAATGCAAGAGTTCATTGATGATGACACTGTGCGGTAGGCCCGGTTAGACTAGCTTACGTTGCTCGATGAACGACATGTTAATGTTCTTGAGCATTTACGTATCTATCAAGAGCGACTGAAGAAAGCATACAACATGAAAGTTCACCTAAGGGACTTTCAGGTTGGTGACTTGGTCTTAAAAGAGAACCAACAGAACTCTAGCTTGCCGCCCCATCTAAGGGAAAATTTCATGGCAAACTGGTTAGGTCCCTACGTAATTAATAGTAAAATAGGACCTGGAACATACCGGCTAGCCTCTCCTGACAGAATCAAGGAACTAGAACCCTTAAACATCAGCCATTTGTGGCCATTCCATATCTAGAAGAGCCACAACCCAACTAAAATGCTCCAAGGATTCCCACAATTGCTTGGTCAATCCCAAAAAGCTCTAAGGATTCCCATAAATTGCTTGGTCCATCCCAAAATGCTCCAAGGATTCCCACAATCGCTTGGTCAATCCCAAAATGCTCCAAGGATTCCCACAATCGCTTGGTCAACCCCAAAAAGCTCCAAGGATTCCCACAATCACTTGGTCAATCCCAAAATGCTCCAAGGATTCCCACAATCACTTGGTCAATCCCAAAACGCTCCAAGGATTCCCATAATTGCTTGGTCAATCTCAAAATGCTCCAAGGATTCTCCCAATCGCTTGGTCAATCCCAAAATGCTCCAAGGATTCCCCTAATCGCTTGGTCAACCCCAAAATTCTCCAAGGATTCTCATAATCGCTTGGTCAATCCCAAAATGTCCCAAAGGTGCCCATTACCCCTTTGGTCAAACCAAATGCTCCAAGGATTCCTACAATCGCTTGGTCAAAAACAAGAAAATTCAAAAACAATAAAATCATCAAAAGTAACAAAAATGTGCATCTCATTTCTATGCATGCTCAAAAACAAAAAAAATCAAGAGCTCTTTTTGCATCTCATCTACATACTCATAAATATCAATCCATCCAAAAACACAAACATATAGTTGCATTAGGCATCGCACACATACATTGCATATTGGTGGTCATCCAAGTCAGGGCACCATAGACTGTAATTACTTGGCAAATCCATCTTGTTCCATATTTTTCCGCTTTATAAAACAATCCATCACAAATAAACACCATTCGTATCTTTTTCGCCATACTATAGTATGTTTATTTTTAATGAATCAAGAGTTTTCGTCATTCAGTTGTTAATAGCTTTTTAACCAAGTAATGTACAAATTCAGACAAATTTTATGAAGGTAGAGTTCTACTTGGATCACACCTTGTTACGTAGCATCCCAACACAAATTAAAACACATAAAAATTCCCAAGTTGTGTGAACAAAAGATGAAACCTACAAAGCAATCTAGGTCACCATAAGTGAAACGGTTATCTTGCTCATCCTTCTGTGTGAATGACCCCAAGAATGCTGAGAGTTGGCAAAAGGACAAGAATATTCCCTACCCAATTCCCCAAGAATCCCAAGCTCTCAAAATAAGTTGCAAACATCATACAAATTTGCAAAATGTCAAAACTCCAAAAATTTGACGTCACAACCAAAGTGCATACATTAAAAAGCACATACAATAGTGATTCTCATCACTCATTATTCAAATCCCTTGCTCAAAAGAAAAAAAACAAAAATAAATAGTGATTTTTATCACTATAATCGAGCAAGTACCCCAATACAATTGAAGAAAAGAAGGGAGTCGAACTTGAATCCCTGGAACTCTCAGCATTTCGAAGGTCATGAGATAAACCTTAGTACCGGTTTGGTTGATAGCCTATCAGTCACTCGTGGTAAACCTCTTGCATGATGATATATCTATTGCAGTAACTTGTGCGCAGATCAATGTTTGCATGTGGATGAGCTAGGTTATGGTATCCTAGATTGCACCGCAGATTAATCTAACTAAATACAGCAAAGGAGTTAGTGGGGCTAATTAGGTGATCCTCAGTACAAGTTTGGTTGACATCCTATCTGGCACTAGCGATATCTTGAAAAATACCACATAAACAAACTCAATTGCACACACAGGGATGTGAAATAACTGGGTCAAAGACAAGTCCGATTCATACCTTGTTCAAAAGTCTTGTAAGATAAAATATAGTTTTGGATAGTTAGTTAACACATCTGAGTCTCAAAAAACCTAACTACATTCTAGACCAACTGTGCCATCCTCCATCCTCGCTTCCCCATCAGAAAATACAAAAAAATTACATGCATACATGAACAGTCATTTACCACAATAATCGCCTAAGATAAAAAGCCATCAGTTCTAAACAGTCTATGGTGCCACCGCCAAAAATCACAAATTCAATTCATTCATTGCCATTTGCATATCATATACATTAAGAAACATTTTCATTCATCATAACACATGCATCCATCAATGTAAATTAACATGCATACATACACATTCATCAATCATTAGGCATAACATCAAATCATGACACATGTGTAACAAAAACAATCATCTGTATGTATATCATCAAAAATGCCCATAGGCTACAATATCCAGTCATCTGAACCTGGAAAAATCCAAAAGCTCAAAACCCCCAAGCCTAGGGTGTCAACCACCATGATCATGCAGGATAGGTGCGATGAGAACTACCCCCCATGGTGTGGGTCCTATGGGACCCTCAGGGTGGCTACTACTAGCCCTTGCATCACGCCTGCTAGACCCCACCTCATCCAATCGTCTGTGCCAAGAGGATGCTGACTGCTTAGTCTCACTCCCTCTCGAGTGGCACGATGATCCACCTCCATTGAACATAGGAACCCACCCATCGAGGTGGCTAATATTTGCCTCCAGAACCAACTGATGCCGCACCAAGTCTATCTTTTGTTGTCAATACATAGCCAAGTTCTCATCGTGTTGTGCTAGTGCCCTCTCCCTTTCTGCTAGCTGCTTATATAGGAGATCCCTCTCCCATGCAGCATCAGTATCCCCATCCTGCCAGTGGTAGGTAGCCAATGCATTTTCTCGCTTTGCCAGCTGCATATGCAGGAGATCCCTCTCCCACAGTGCATACCCCAGCTCCTCATCACGCCTCCATAGCAGCCCCTAAAACCATGCATTCTCAGTGTGTAACCCTGACTCCATGTCCTCCAAATCTTCCTGAGGCATTGGCATCTTTGGAACAACAGCCTGCTCTGGCTCCCACTGCTCCCTGATGTCCTACACGTCTAGCTGATCTGGAACCCCAATATCTGCATCCATGTCATCTACCTCCACTATGTTCGCATCCTCTAGCGGTTCCCCCCATTCATCTCCTGGTGCCTTGACACCCTCCTCACCTATTGTTGTTGCCTCTGTGCCTCCCAGTGGCCCCTCGCCTCGCCATCATCGTAATGTCCACCATTGGTCATACTCTACAGTAGTCCCGATGTCGTCCACGTTCGGGACGTCAATCACCGCATCTGAATCCTCGCCAAGTGGCATGATGACTGGCCAGTCCAGAGTTGTCTTATACCCTAGATGCTGATAGACCATGGGTTCACTAGGCAACCCCTGGTGCACCCCAAACTGTCGTGTCACCCAACTATACAGGAAGAACTCAGGCTTGGTCCCATGCCACCCAATTAGCCATCGCCCCCTGCATACCCATCAGAGCCACTCTCCAACCTCAGGATAGGCTGGACAGTCCTAGTAGGGGTGCCAGGACACCTCCCCTGGAGTAAGCCAAGAGAAGGCATCGACATAGTGTCGTACGACACCTACCCATCACCAACTCGGTCCCTGCTCCTCAGACCGTTGCCATAGAGTCGCGTAACCTATGTCCTTATCCACCATCTCCACCTGAGTCATCCATGGCAACCCCGTTGGCCTCTCCACCACATATGCTGCCAAGCCCAGCTCTACAATAGATAGATGTAGCTAATCCCCTTCCACCTCCAGTAGTGGACCTCGTATAGCTCACCATAGAGTTATGCCAGCAACGTCTGTCCCCACCTTATGATCAATAGTGCCTCTGTCGAGCACTCAACCAGTCGGTAGACCACATCCAATAGGTTCCATGGGAACCTCGCACCTGATGAGTCAGGTAGCAGCATGTTGGAAATGAGGCCTATAAGTACTACATGCCTCACTCCCAACACCCATTTCTCCAGCCACCATCAGACCAAAATCTTGCCAATCTAACAATCGCCCTCTACCCTATCCACTGGGATCTCCACACCCACCTCCTCCCTATACCCAAAGCATCATATCAGTACAGTTATTCGCTGGTCACATGACATTGTCCTGATCAGCAGTCCATCTATCAGAATCCACAAAATCTGATAGACATCCTCTAAGGTCACTGTCATCTCCTCTGTTGGGATATGGAAGGTGTTGGTCCGAGGATCCCATAGGTTGATCAGGGCCATCAGATAGGCCCGATACCTGACCATAGGCTCCAGCTGAGTCATCTACTTGAGCCCAAGGGCAACAAGCCACTCCCAATCAGCCATAATTAGCTCCTCACCATCGTCGCAATGTCCACCATTTGTCATACTCAATGGTAGTCCTGATGTCGTCCACGTTCGGGATGTCAATCACAACATCTGAATCCTTGCCAAGTGGCACGATGACTGGCCGATCCAGAGTTGTCTTATACCCTAGACGCTGATAGACCACGGGCTCACTAGGCAACCCCTAGTGCACCCCAAACTATCATGTCACCTAGCTATACGAGAAGAACTCATGCTTGGTCCCATGCCGCCCAATCAGCCACCGCCCCCTGCGTACCCATCATAGCCACTCTCCAGCCTCAGGCTAGGCTGGACAGTCCTAGTAGGGGTGCCAGGACACCTCCCCTAGAGTAAGCCGAGAGAAGGCATCGACATAGTGTCGTACGACACCTGCCCACTGCAAACTCTATCCCTACTCCTCAGACCGTCACCATAGAGTCGCGTAACCTATGTCCTTATCCACCATCTCCACCTGAGTCATCCATGACAACCCCGCTGGACTCTCCACTGCTTATGCTACCAAGCCCAGCTCTACAATAGATAGCTATAGCTAATCCCCTTCCACCTTCGGTAGTGGACCTCGTATAGCTCACCATAGAGTTATGCCAGCAGCGTCTGTCCCCACCTCATGATCAATAGTGCCTTTGTCGAGCACTCAACTAGCTGGTAGACCACATCCAATAGGTTCCATGGGAACCTCGCACTTGATGATTCAGGCAACAGCATGTTGGAAATGAGGCCCATAAGTACTACATGCCTCACTCCCAACACCCCCTTCTCCAGCCACCATCAGACCAAAATCTTGCCAATCTAACAATCACCCTCTGCTCTCTCCACTGGGATCTCCACACCCACCTCCTCCTTGTACCCAAAGCATCGTATCAGTACAATTGTTCACTGGTCACACGACGTTGTCCTGATCGACAGTCCATCTATCAGAATCCACAGAATTTGATAGACATCCTCTAAGGTCACTGTCATCTCCTCTGCTAGGAGATGGAAGGTGTTGGTCCGAGGATCCCATAGGTTGATCAGGGCCATCAGATAGGCCTGATACCTGACCATAGGCTCCAGGTGAGTCATCTACTTGAGCCCAAGGGCATCAAGCCACTCCTAATCAGCCACAGTTAGCGCCTCCTGCGCTTCAACGAAAGCAGTAGGCACGCGATATCGAGTCTTCACAACCTGCAACAGAAAACAACACAAAAACATTAAATTCATGAAAAACTATATAACAATAATAGGCATATACGATGTACAACTCAAAAACAACAAAATTCACAAAAATTTGAAGCAAAAACAGTTTGTCAGTCTTGGGGTTTCTGTACTCTAAGTTTAAAACTGACAGACAAAATAAAAACAACAAAATTCACAAAAACAATTTAACAAAAATAGTTTGTCAGTCTTGGGGTTTCTGTACTCTAAGTTTAAAACTGACAATCAAAATAAAAACAACAAAATTCACAAAAACAATTTAACAAAAATAGTTTGTCAGTCTTGGGGTTGTACTCTAAGTTTAAAACTGACAGACAAAATAAAAACAACAAAATTCACAAAAAAATTGAAGCAAAAACAATTGTCAGTCTTAGGGTTTCTGTACTCTAAGTTTAAAACTGACAAAGTCTACACAAACAAAGCAAAATTAAAATAATAGTTTTTTAACCTAGGGTTTTCACCTACATTTTAAAACTAACAAGTTCAGCCTAAAAAACTAGGGTTTGCATTCAGTTTATCCAGGGTTTTAGTTTAACAAAATCACAAAATACAAAATTTTTCCTAGGGTTTACTTTAGTATAAAGCGAAAATAAATTTCAGAGTTCATTGCGTATTTTTGAAATAAATGTAAATTAGGGTTTCATTTTCTTACAAATCCAAAGAAAAAGAAAAACAAATTTTACCCTAAGTTTTAAGCTATGTTTTTCGTTCAGTTTTAAGCTCAGTCTTGATTTGTGTTCAGCTCCGTTTTAGGGTTTCAGATTTTAATTTAGAAAGCAAACTACCAAAGAAAAATAAACAACTAACTTGCAGTTTTAAACATACAACAAACAAAAGCAAATAATGCCCAGAAGCACTTACTAGTCTCGCTTCGGCTCCGCTGCTCGATCCGGTTTGTGCACTCATGATGTCGGGAGAAATTTGGCAGTGCTTCGCTTCGTAGAATTAACCTCCTCCTCCTCAAAGCTCCAAATCTCAAGAAAATTCAAATGCAAATGAACCCAAACCCTAGTTTTAGCCTTTAAATAGGCTTTGTGAGCTTATATTCATTCCTCCTTGGGATGAGCACTCTGGTTTGCACTCGTCCCTCCCTCGAAACAACAATAAATTGAACAAAAATGCACCAAAACTAGCAATAAACCTGCCTTATGAAAGTGCTTTTTGCACTTGACATTTTGGGCATGCAAAACAGACGTCGAGGTCACAAATCCTCACTATCCTACTCCCTGAGAAGGCTACCATAGCCAGACCGCTCCACGGGAAGATAGATTTTCAAGAATTTCATCCCCAAGCGGCGTCGCAAAATGGGTCAAAATCCAACCAAAAATAACAATAACATTGTCGAACGAAGGCACCTTGGCACCACACATTCTTGGCACCCAAAATAGACATAGGGGTCACAAATTGTCACTATCCTACTCCCTAATAAGGATACCATAGCTGGACCGCTCCACGGGAGAATGAATTTTTGCCAATTTCAGCTCCAAAATACGTCACCAAAAGGGTTAACACCCACCAAAAATAGGTCTAAATGTTGGAAAACTGCACACACATGTAACACTAAAAATTTGAAGGCACCCTTGCACAAGCCATCTTGGGTTAAGCGACTCATCGCTTTTCTCATGAAGGTCATTCCCTCATTGATTCTTCGCTTGAGGGGGTAGTCACACTTAGTCACCAATCAACAAGTACACACCCAATTAAGGATATGACATGCATTCAAAGAATCATTGACAAAGACAATCACGCTCTTGCTTGGGGTAGTAAACAAGCAATAATCACAAACTAATCAAACACTTGGCATTTCGTGAATCATGAACTCAAGGTTCCCATAGACAAAAGGTTGTGCCCTGTGCCTATTCATGACTGATCATTGTCCAAGCTCAAGTAACACCTCACCGAAAAAGGTTAACACTTGAATTGAGTTACTTCACTCATCAAAAGCAAGGATTCAAGAATGCATGCCCCTTTCCATACTTGGGGCATCAAAATTTGGTTAGGTTACTAAGAAACCCTAATAATTAGTGCTTTGGTTATCTATTTTTGCTCGACGCTACGCCATGCACAACGCATCCCAAAAAGGAGAATCTGTAGACACCAAAATATCACCAATCCGATTATGTGACTGCAAACACTGATTGCATTGACACACACAGCCCCAAGGGCAGCCCCCAGAGGTTAAAAAGTGGTCTTAACCACTCTCACAACAAGTTTTGGAAGGTCAAAGATCAATTTGGCACCTTCAGGAACTTTGCTCAAATTCGTTCCACCCAGGGACGAATTCAATCTAAGATTTGCCCCACCAAGGGACAAATTTAGGATTCGCTCCAGGATGGGGCGAATTTTAGGTTTGATGGGAAAAAAGTCAAATCTTGACAAATGGCAGCTCAGATCCGCCACTTAATGCTTCCTTCATCGCATGGGAGTATGGGTGAGCATTTTTGAGCGTTAGAGGCAATTACAAGGGTAGTCATGAAGTCCCTAATCAGGGAGGAATCTCCTTCCCCATGGGAAGGCATGATTTCCAAGTGGCACCTCTGCATGCCCATTTCAAGAGACCTCCAGGTCTATAAATTGGTGAGTTTTCTCACCCCAAAGGATACAGAGAAGGAGCATTTTGGAGTAACGAAGTGCTGTCATTTTACTTGCACACCCACACCCTTTTGAGTTGTGTCTTTCACATCCTTGATCTCTTTTGGAGAGGAGGTCATAGGGTGGTTATAGGAAGCACAAATCTAGAACCAAAACCTAAAATGTGGCCACAATATCCCACCAAATTTGTCGACAACACCCCACAAGAGGTTTTGGACCCATCCCAAGTGGATTGGTGCTGAAATCAGGCCCCAAATTGGGGGCGGCCTGCCTCCGGGCACCCCCCTCCCGCACTACTACATTCCTAATCGCCCCTCTTCGGAGCGATTGGAAATCTATGGCAGGTTTGATTTATTTTCATTTTTACATTCAATTCTATGCTACTTATATAGGTTGCCATTTAAATTTCATTTCATTTTGAACAATTTTGATCATGTTTCTATCTTCGTTCGCCTTTACTAACTTGTAGGCAACATCATAAAATTACTGTTGATGGAGGCCAAATTGGGAAAATCTGACCATCCGGGTCTTCCCAAAATACCCCCAATTAGCTAACCCCACGTTTGTAGGTCGTTTGGGGTTTTCTAGACAGGACATTTGGGACAGTACCTTTTTGACATTTTGTTGCAGGTAAATTCATCCCGTCCTGGAGCAAATTCAAATCAGCGAGGAATTTCTAGACTGTTCCATTTGCAGTATTTTCTTTGGGATGTCTTGATGCCCCTGTCAAATTTTCAGAGCATTTGGATTCATTCTAGTCATAGTTTAATTCATTTTTCTCATTCACTTATCATAGGCTTGGGGATTGCATGCTTTATCTTATCTACAGGTGCTATTGATTGTTTCTTGTTCCTTTGAACGTAGGGTCTAGACATCAGAGGAACAACAAGGAGTCAAGATTCATCAACGCAAGCGACGGTGATGTTTGGTCCACCCATTTTTACATGTGGGCACGCGGAAGAAGGAAGGGCATCCATGGATGTAACAAGAACGCATACCTAAACGCTCCTAGCCCTTGAAAGGGGAAGGATGCGCATTGTAACCGAGTTGTGAAACATATCAATAAAAATGGCTATCTTCTTTATTAGCTTATTGTTTAAGTTTTGATTTGTTCATGCCTTCCCTCTTTTCATGCACTTTTAATTCCTAGGATTTAGCGTTAAGTTTGGTCCAGTTTGCATCGCATATTTGCTTTCCTTTTTGCTTCCGTATCCTCATGCTTCCACTTGGCTGCTTGGTCAATTAAAACTTAGAGGAAACTTATGTTTATGTATTTAATCCAAGATTAAGGATTGTTGGTAAGTTTGGTGTGGTAATATGTCAGCAAGATCGTGCATAACCAAACGAAGTGGCGCCATAATGATTTTAATCCTCCTCCTTACCTGACGTGCCAAAAAGGTTGGGGAAAAACGTGGAAGTAAAAAATGGATGGAAGGGGGAAAATAAGATGAACTCGACCGGGAGAGAGAGGAAGTAAGGGAACCACAAAAGCTTGTTGGAAGAGTGTTGCAGGCGTGGAAAGTAAAAGGAAGGCCAAGGAAGTCTTCAACGAGTAATAAACCTAGGTGGTTTCTTTAAGTGTGTAGGCTTTTGTTATTTAAGCTTGCTTCTTGAAAAATGGACTATGTGGAATGCATCCTTGGTTGTTGAATGCAAAGTGTAGAGGATAGACTGCACGTAATGCTTGTGTTTTATTTTAAAAAATATATATGTGGATTCTTCCATGCTCATTGTGCTTGAATGGGAAAAGAACATTGAATTTCTCGAAACTACACAGGTAAAACGTTTACTGGTCAAACTAGTTAATAATGCTTGTGTTTTATTTTAAAAAAATGTATATATGTGGATTCTTCCATGCTCACTATGCTTGAATGGGAAAAGAACATTGAATTTTTGGAACTGCATAGGAAGAATGTTTGTTGGTTGAACTAGCTAATAATATATTATGGAAAAACTTATGTGTGCTTGATGAGCATTGCCTAGACTAAGTAGTCATCCTGGTTAAATTAGCATAAATGCATTGATTGGGTTGCATAATGAAATTTGGGATTGTATGTTTGTTATTTTGAATGATAGATGCATTTAGGAATGCATGCATCCAAAATATGAGCCGAAATTTGATCTCATCATACCTGCAAATCCAATTTCTTCCAAGCTAGCTATAATAGGCTCTGGACGATGTCTAAGGAAGTAGTAAGTTGTGCTGAAGCCGAAGATGATCCTACATTGCCTATGCTCAAACCTAGTTCTTGTTGAAATCAAAATCATTTCATTAAGCTATAGGTGTGTTGCATCAATGTAATAACAACCTTATTATGTAAACGTTTTTAGGAAAAGATGCTTAACCCTATATGAGACATATCTTTAAGTAATGTTTATCGAGACATTGACAGGTCTCGAAAAAGTTGTGGGAAAGTTCATCCCGATGCAACTCCAGGAAAACTGGTTTATGATTTTATTGATTGTAAGGCTCTAAAAATTGTTGAAGTATAATTCTTTTATTGCATGATGGTATGTGAAAAATATCTATGTTTGGTATGAGCAGTGTTGTCTATGTTCAATGCTCATTGTGGTTGAACGATATATATATATATTGCATAATTAAAAGATAGCATATCTTTGAGAGCTCCTCATAATTGTAGAATTAATGTTTTTTGGAATTCTGTTTGGATTATGTAACTGGTAAATGAGTTAGGCTCCTTCCTTATTATGTTTTGTTTACTTTAGCTTAAAGACCTGAAGGTAGTGAAAGATGAGACCCTTTGTAAGCGGTTTTCAATGTTTTAAAGAGATGCTTTTACATCTTTGGTTATGTGGAATAAGCAAGTATGTTTTATTAAGAAATGTTAGCATTCTTTGTAGATGATGATAATTTATTTTAGAAAAACATAGATAGCCATGTGGGAAAGCAAACTCGCACTGCTGGTTGAAAACATATATTAGAATCTTATTAAGAGATTAATCCTGTAGAAAGCTAATTCCTTTGCTTGTGATTAGTAACCGTAGCTTAACCCAAAAATCAATGAGTGGATTACTTTTATAAATCATTATTGACTAGTCAAAGAGATTATCTTCTTGTGAATGCTTTCCTTGTCTTTGTTGAAGATTGAATTGTAAGCTGACTAAGAGTTCTTATAGTTTGCTTGGAAGCAACCACCTTGTTTCTTTAAAAGAAAATTAGTGAAAGTGAATTCATAGGTTGTGCTTGAAAACTTGAAGGTTGAGAAAGCAAATAAAATAACATGATTTGTGTTTTGTATGTTTTGGAAAAGAATTAAATAGCTCAATGATATTTTTTGTTGTGTAAAGGGATGACTTTGAACCTTTTACAAGGGTTAAATTTACCTAGCTTTTACCTTTAAAAGCCTAGGTTGAGTGAACTTCATAGAGGTATTCCAAGACCATAAGTTTGAAGTTAAGACTACTCTACCTTGCTTATGAGCTAAAGCATCGAGTGATAAGGATGCCTTTAGGAGAAAAATTAAAACCCAATATGTTGAGGTGCGTGTATGCACACAACTAGATCGAGGGCAATTGTTGGATTGACAGAATTGGTCAAAAAATGAGACTAGGTCAAATCCTTTAAAGAGAAGGTGGTATGGGATGCCATCTCAAGATTGTTGCTCGATAGTATTGTGATAAGTCCCATACCTGGGTAACTTAGCTAAAAATTAGCCTCGATGTTTGGTATGGGATAAACGATCGTGAGTTGCATCGAGTATGTGCGATCAAGACCTAGGCCAGTGAATTGGCAAGGCTCTATCTGACTTTAAGAAATAGGGATAATTAGATAGACACATGGTATATTTACGCTAGAACCCTTACATTCAATATGACGAACATGAATCAACAAAATTCAAAGGTTCAGAATGTTTAGGGATGGGGAAGCAAGCGTCAATCCTTTAGGTGTTATGGGCCCTAAAGAACAACCCCTACCATGGTTCGACCCTCATGCCAGAAAATGAGGATGTAAATGAGATTTTCGACTCCACTAAATGGCACAATTATGGGATGTGGCCTATCTCATCCACTTGGATGACTGTCTGCAGTAGTCTTAAGATCCAAAAGTTGGTTTAATATGTCGTACTATTTAAAGTTTGTCATAATGATATATTGGGTAAAACAAATCTTACTTGGTACCTTGATGGTAAAACCTTAGCAAATTGTAGGTTGAAAACAAAAAAAAATTAACCTTCTTGCTTATCTTGTTTGATTGAGATGGACAACCAAGTGAGTAGACTTGGGTTGTTACATATGGTATCAGAGCAGACTTGATCTTAAGTTGTAGACTCTGAATGTGAAAATGATTAGTTGTTACAAACTAATGTAATACCTCTTTCACTTATAGGTTAAGATGGCACCAATGCTACATGGTGGGACCTCGAGAAACCCTACGAGAGGCAGAGAGGAGGAAACCACTAAAATACCTGTAAGGGGACCAAGAATAAATTTGAGAAAAGAAGGTCCTCAACGTGAAAGAAGGATGAAAGGTTTGAATGAACCACCTCCAAATGAACCAAAAAGAGGAGGAGAAAGCCTTGCAAAGGTTGTGAAATTATTGCAAACCCAAATGGAGCAGCAAAGGGAAGATATGGCCCAACAGAAAATACATATGGCCCAACAACAAGAATTCATTTCCCAACAACAATAGGTAATAGAAAACCTAACAGGAGAAAGAGGAACTAGATTAGACAGGGTAGGGGATGTACCCAAGGAACCTGAGGGATCCAGTGCAGGAAGGGCCAGGGTAAGTAAAGAGTTGGACAAGAACCTGAAAAAGGTTGTGATCTCCAAGTTTAACGGAAAGGGCGATGGTGAATCAACTGAGAATTGGTTAAGTGAATTGGAGTCCTATTTCTCTTTAGTGGTTCTATCCTCTGAATCTAAGACTACTTTGGCAGTTATGAATATGACTGAAGTAGCCCTAGATTGGTGGAAATATTATAAGAAAGGGCATGCAGTAGAAGTTGCTGACCTCAAATGGGAGGAATTTATCAAGGAATTCAGAGATAGATTCTTGACAAGATAGTATTACGTAGAAAAGTTTGGTGAATTCTCAAATTTGCATCAGGAAAACATTTTAGTACGCGAGTACCACCAAAGGTTTATACAACTGTTAAAATATGCATCCCAATATGAGAGTAATGAAGAGATGAAGACTCAAAAATTCATTTTGGGCTTACATCCTAGAATCATGACTGTAGTAAATATGCACAATCCTATCAATCTACCTACTGCTTTTGACTTGGCAAGAAAAGAGGAAGCCAATCAGGAAATAAGAAAAGCATATTTTAATTACCAAAAGTTATCCGAAAAAGAAAAATATGAACTCCGGAAGTGGAAAAGCACTAGATTTATGAAATGGGAGAAGGAACAAAATAAGAAACCCAAAGGAGGAGATCAGAACAAGCAAAGTGGAAAAAATAAATTTAATTACCAAAATGGTAAATATAGGAAAGATGCAAAGGAGTTTCCAAGAAGACAGGACCAGAAGTCAGCAAGTCAAGAAAGGGCCAGGGAAACTACTTTTGTGAATAGAAATGAGAATGACAATAAGGGAAACAGAGCTCCTCCAACAGGATGTTATGTGTGTAAAGGAGCTCACTACGCCAGTAAATATCCCCACAGAGTGGATTTGCCACCAAAAGTTTTAGAGGAAGCTAACCATAGGATCTATGCTACCATAGGTAGTTTTGAACTCGATGGTCAAATTACTCCTTTCTTACTAAATGGTAAAATATTTGATAGAAATGTGAAAATTTTGATTGATAGTGGGTCAACAGATAGCTTTATCTCATCTAGAATAGTGAGGGATTTGCCTGTTAGACCTAGATTTTTGGCTAAAATTTGGAAGGTAGAGTATGGCTCAGGGTAAACCTACCATGTTGACCAATGCCTATTTGACCCCCACATCTCCTTACCACAAGGAAAAACCAATTGGCATATGTATGTGGTGCCTTTGCATGCGTTCAATATCATCTTAGGAGTGGATTGGTTGAAAGCGCATAAGGCTCTTCTAAATTTTGAAGGGAGATGGGTGGAATTTTTGGATGAATCTAATCAAAGGATTAGAGTTAATTATGGTCAAAAAGAAGTTAAACCACACCTACTGACTACAATGCAGATTAAAAATGTTATTAAAAGGAAAGGTATAATTTTCATAGTTAAGTTGAATGAAAAAGAGGAAACAAAAAAAGAATATAATCTTTTATAGAAATATCCAGTATTGGAGACATTCAAGGATGTGTTTTCGGGGGATCAACCGGGATTACCACCTCAGAGGGAATATGATTTCTCAATAGAATTATTACCTAGTATGGCACCAATTACAAGATCGCCTTATAGAATGACACCCATAAAGTTGTAGGAGCTTAAAATGCAACTTCAGGATTTGCTAGAAAAAGGTCTAATCAAGCCTAGTGTGTCACCTTGGGGAGCCCCTATTTTGTTTGTTAAGAATAAATATGGTACTTTAAGGATGTGCATAGATTATAGGATGTTGAATAAAGTTACTATCAAGAATAGATATTCTATGCCAAGAATTGATGATTTGTTTGATCAATTGAAAGGAGCAACCATATTTTCTAAGATAGACTTGAGATCTAGTTATCATCAATTAAGGATTCGAGAGGAAGACACTTCTAAAACATCATTTAGAACAAGGTATGGATATTTTGAATTTATTGTCTTACCTTTCGGGCTAACCAATGCCCCCACCGCATTCATGAATCTCATGAATAGCATTTTTAGAGAGCATTTGGATCGATTTGTACTTGTATTTTTGGATGATATATTGATCTACTCCAAGAGTAAAGAGGAGCATGATCAACACATGAGAATAGTGCTTGAGATCCTTAGAAGGAATCAATTGTATGGAAAGTTAAGCAAATGTGAGTTTTATACTCCACAAGTACAATATCTTGGGCATATTGTTTTTGTTGCAGGGATTGCAGTGGATCCAAAGAAGATTGAAGCAATTATTGATTGGCCAACACCTACTAATGTTTTGGAAGTGCGAAGCTTTATGGGAATGGCAGGATATTACAGGCGATTCATTAAAGGGTTTTCAAAAATTGCTCAACCCATTACAAATCTTCAAAGAAAAGGGAAAATCTTCAAGTGGATAGAGCAGTGTGAGGAGGCTTTTCAGATTTTGAAAGAAATATTGATGATGACACCAATTCTACAATTTCTTGATCCTAGAAAACAATTTATAGTTTGTACTGACGCATCAATTGAAGGGTTAGGAGGGGTCTTGACTCAAGATGATGCAGTCATTGCCTATGAGTCCAAAAAACTTAAGAGGCATGAGGTTAATTATGCCACTCATGATCTAGAGATGGCAGCAGTAGTACATGCCCTAAAAATTTGGTAGCATTATTTATTGGGAAAACCTTTTGAGTTGAAAACAGACCACCAGAGTCTGAGGTATATATTTACTCAACCATTATTGAATGCCAGGCAACGTCTGGATGGAATTTATAGCGAAATACGACTTTGGCATTGAATACATTAAGGGAAAAGAGAATAAGGTCGTCGATGCTCTAAGTAGAAGAGGATGTATTACCGCAATGGCAAAATGTCAATATGATCTGTTGGATCAAATTAAAATATGGCAAGGAAAGGATGAGTTCTGTCAATCTTGCATAGACCAAGCTGAGCAAAAACCTAGCAAGGATACAAATTATGTTCTCAAATATGATCTACTATTTTTTAGGAATAGGTTGGTAGTCCCTAATTTGGGAGGATTGAGGGAAACAATCCTTAAGGAAGCTCATAATACACCTTATTTCGTGCACCCAGGAGGGGTAAATATGCACAAAAATTTGAAAAAAATACTACTACTGGCCTGGAATGAAGAAATATATAACTAATTATGTGGTAAAATGCTTAGAATACCAAAAGGTGAAAGCAGAACATCTGCATCTAGCTAGGAAATTATACTCACATGAGATACCCACACAAAAGTGGCAAGTAGTGTCAATGAATTTTATAGTGGGTTTGCCTAAAACAAGATTCAGGCATGATGCAATTCTGGTAATTGTAGATAAATTGACTAAGGTCACACATTTTATACCAGGAAATGTGCAAGATGATGCGATCATCGTAGCAAGTAAGTTTGCCAAGGAAGTGGTAAGACTGCATGGTTTTCCAGAAGTTATAATTTTTGATAGAGATTCTCATTTCACTTCTGAATTTTGGCAAGTACTGCATCAGGTGCTAGGAACCAAATTGAATATCAATACTGCTTATCACCTAGAAACATATGGACATACTGAGAGGGTGAATCAAGTGCTTGAGGATATGCTAAGAATGTACTACATGGATCAACACGTAAAGTGGGAAGACTATTTATTCCTAGTGGAATTTACATACAACAATAGTTATCACGCATCGCTGGGTATGGCACCATTTGAAGCTCTATATGGGTGATGATGTAGAATTCCCTTATCTTGGGATAATTTAGAGGATCGGGTAGTGATCAGACAAAAAATGGTGAAATAAATGGAGGAGCAATTAAAGAAAATTTAGTTGAGGCTGAAAGAGGTCGTAGATCTCCAGAAGAGCTATGCGGACCTCAAAATATCACCAAGGGAGTATTTTATGGGAGATAGAGTATTTCTAAGAGTGAAACCCACTAAGAGTTCTATCAAATCCTCCAAGATTGACTCTAGATATGTTGGACCATTTGAGATAGTAGCCAAGATAAGCCTTGTAGCTTATAGACTAGCTCTACCACCCAGCTTATCCAAAATCCATAATGTCTTTCATGTATCCCTCTTTAGAAAATATATTTTTGACCCTGCTCATGTATTGGATGTTTCCAAATTGTAGATGATCGATCCATTAAAGATTGAGGTTCGACCTGTTCGTCTGCTTGGTTTTAGAACCAAAAATCTGAGAAAGAGAAACATAGAGCAATGTCGGGTCTAGTGGGACCACTACTTAGACAAAAATGCTACGTGGGAAGATGTGGCCGATATGCATCAACAATTTCCATATTTGTTTGAGTAGATAAAAGACTTTATTTTGGAACTTTTATATAAGTTACATGATATATGCACATGTATATATATGAATGGAACTGGATACTGAGTAGAGTAAGATATGTTGTGGAATTCCTATTTAGGTTAGTTGTAAATATTTTGCTTTGCTTCGTGAAATGTTTTGAAAACATATGATGAAGTATGAATGATTGTTTCCTATATTGATATAATCTATGATGAGATTATATATGAAACCGTGATATGATTTGTTGATGATATCATGTTGAAAATATTGAGGATTAAGTGGAAACAAATTGCTTGAATATTTTTATTTATGAAAGATGTGATTGTAAGTCAATCTTTGTCTCCCTATGCTCTAACTAGTTTAAAACATAGGGACTATATTTATCTTTAGTGGGGGAGGATGTAATGACCCTCCTCTCACGATGAAGGAATATAATAAAAAAATAATAATCTTACCTTTTTCTTGTGAAACCTGGTACTGCTGATGATCCTTATGGATGCAGGATAGTCGTAGGATGACAAGGAGAAGAAGCCAAACAATAGGAAATAAAAAGAAAAAAGGTAAGAAAGGTAAATGATGATTCGGCTCATGAGTACATGGACGCTCACACACCTACATTTCATGTAGAATTTTGATTTAATGTTTGTGTGCTTGCTTGTTTAAAAGAGATGATTATTTTCTTGACATAAGTAGAGTGTGTTTGTGTTGGGTGTGGTGATGATCTTGGGAGCCACCTTTTATTTTCTTTTAGACTTGTGTATAATCTTTGATAAAAGGTGTAATATATATATGCAATGGAACCATTTAATGCATAAACATTAGAATGTATCATGAAAATGTGTTTTGCATGTTACTTTAAAACATTGATTTGATTGACCTTTATATGCTTGGCTGCTTGGTCGATTAAAACATAGGGGTCAATTAAAAGTGTAATATTTATATGCTTGATTGATTTATATACTTGACCTTTATGTTTTTGTAGGGAGTCCCAGACTTGGAGGACTACTTGTACCATAGGGTGACCTAGGATCTAATAGGGGTCGGTGGTGAGCTAGACCTCACCAAGTGGATCAAGGAGGATTTGGACAATCCTCTCTATGTTGACTCGAGGGTGGATGATGTGAGTGTGGCCATTGGATATAGGTGGTTGTATAGAGGAGTTGTGCCTCTGAGGATCTCCTCGCTAGTTTTGATATAGAGGCATCAGGTCATGTGCCTAGACATGTAGTGATATTTTTAAGAGGTTTCTCAATAGGCCATAGAGAGGGCACAACAAGGTCCTGTAGCCCCTATACAGAGGTTGTTGCATGCTTGGGTCATGCTAGTGGTAGAGGTAACCTAGACTACAGGGACCAGAGAGGGGGGGTAGGAGGTGCCCTCATAGAGGTTGGGAGGTTATAAGGTAGATACCTAGGTGAGGCCTCAAAATCTATAGTAGTGGTTGGCCAAGGGGAGATAGAGGAGCTACGAGCATAGGTAGCTACTCTGTAGATCCAGATGGCCCAGATCCAGGATGATTGGGCCAATAGGCTAGAGGGACTACGGAGCTCACTGAGCACTATAGAGGCTAAGAGGGATGTGACTCAGGACCAATTGGTTCTAAGAAGATGTGACCCATATGAATGGAGAGCACCAAAGGTCTAGGGCAAATGGGATGGCTATCATTGGTAGAAACTAGGCAGGCGATGGAACATAGTTGTTATAGGTAGAACTATGTAGGATAGTAGAGAGGCTAGAGATAGCCATTCAATGAGCTACATTCTTCAAGATAGTGTATTATATAGTTGTCCCACCAGAGCAAAGTATGTCACTTCCCCATCCCTATAGTCAACGAGCAGATCACAATATCGACCACAAACGATGATAGTATCACAATGGTTTGTGCAGTAGCCTAGGTTACATCCTCCTCAGGGCAGGCTATAGGGATCAGGGTCCTAGAGCTAGGGCTAGGGACTAGGATCAGGATGACGCACCAATTTTGAATTGTGGCACACCAACCAAACACTAGGATGATGTATCTCTTTATATCAAGTAATACATAATTGCTCCTTTTATCTTATTTAGTGTGTAATGTGCAATAAATAATTGCTCTTTATATCAAGTTTTATTTATGTTGTGAGTTTATAGATTGTATGTTTTATGTTTTTATGTTATGCAAACTACCTAAATGCAAACTACATGAAATGTATGGATGGAAAAGGAATAATAAGAAAGAAGAAGGATACAAAAAAAGAAGAATATAAAAGAAGAAATAAAAAGAAGTAAGAAGAAGGGATAGTAATAATAATAAGATCCAAAGGTCAACCATTTGCAACAAAGAAGGATGAGTGATCTGTAGTAAAAAACAAGCATAGGTTGCAAGGAACTAGCGTAGTTATACTATATATTGTACCAAAAAAGAAGGAATAAGCCCTCTATAGGCATATCACTTGCAATAGTGTAGAAGTGTATGTATTTTGACTTGCTATGGGTGGTTGCTCCCTTATTGACTATTGTGAGGTAGTTACCTATTAGGATGTATGTTGAGGTCTACTGATATCGACCTAGGAGCTTATCCTATAATGGGGTGTTGAACCTGCTGAGTCAAAAAATAGTGTGACCCAATAGAAGATCAAATGTAATACCCACTAGGATATACAAGTATCCCATATGGGGTGTAATATGCTGATGAATTATGCAAGTGCCATCATATATATAGGGGTTTTTTATGAGATGAAGACACTGTGAGGGTGTGTGTGATTGTGTCAAAAATGTTGCTTTCCTTTTGATTTTAGGAAGAGGAGAAAAAGTAAAACATGAAAGAAGAAGTAGAATATTAATCCCTAGATGCAGATCATTCTAGGCATTAGAGTCCTAGTGAAAGTGCAATGCATGTGAGCTACAATCTAACTAGGTATCATCACATGCCATTGTTGAAAAATACCCAAAAATTTATATGCGTAGGTAGTCATGAATAGTCAATCATAAAATTTTATGATATGCAAACATGCAAGAATGAAAAGCAACAATGTACTATGACCAAGCATGTGGATGCAATGGAAATGCAAATGTAGCTAAATGATGGTTTTTTTGTTATATGTTCATTATTTTCTAAACAAGATTATAATCAATGCAAAATCTAAAAGAATCATTCATCTTATTGTGATTAATAAGCATACCATATTCTATTGTATCGAAGATTCCCCAAATAAGATGTCCTTGTGATAATGAAAATCAAAGGACCATTTTTTTGAGAGCCATAACACGATCATCATTACATTTATGAATAACACCATTATTTTTAACACAAAAAATATCATTTAATAACTCATCATCTTCTTTTAAAGTAGCAGGTTTATTTTTAGAACAAACAAAACCACTCATGTTACAACACATCAATTTTGGAGGAGAAGTAGAACTTTTATTTTTATTTTTACCTTTTGTTATATTTTGATAATTCATATATTTTGCATAATTTATAAGATGGTCATAATTCTCAAATGGTAAAGGTTAGTTTTTATTAGGTATAAAACCTATGCCACATCTCTCAGGTCAAATATTGACATCCAAGGGCTCTTGAATACCCTTTTTCTGTGGCTCCGAACATTTACCTACATATCCCATACTAGATAGGATCTTTTAAGGAATATGATAATAATTAGTGAGATAACATTAAGCAAAAGAGCACTCACTAGGAGAGGGATTACTACCATGAATATTTTCTTCAAAGGTAGTTCCTTCGAATATAAATGTACATGTGCCAATGTGTACACCATCACCTTTCTTATGGGGCAAGTCCATGGTTCTTGGTGATGGTGGTAGCTTAGCTATATCCAGAAGAGGCTCATGGAAGAACTGATTATCATGATCCAAAGATGAAAAATTGGATGTATGTTCCTCACTAACTTTTAAACTTTGAAGACCTTCAGATATTTGAGATGAGAAACATGGAGAAATTTTTGAATAAATACAAGGGCATGAGTTAAATTTAGATTGAGCTAACTCTATATTTGAACAAAATTCAAATGGTTGAGGGTCACCTGGAATGGTGACAACTTGATTTTTATATTCAAATTTTAGACATTGATGAAGAATAGAAGGGACAACCTTCATTGCATGAATCCAAGGATGCCCAAGAAGGATATTAAAATATGTAGGACAATGTACCACATAGAACAAAGCATACAATATTCTAGGCCTAAATTTTAAGGGAAGAGCAGGGTTATGCATAAGGGGTTAGCCCCAAAATGTAGTTATAAAAATTTGGTGAATTAGTTTCAAAATCTAGGCAAATAGTATCGAAATGCATGTAGAAGGTTAACTATTATTAGGGGTAATGTTGGAAATTTAAACTTAAAATGGTCAAATTATTATAAAATTAGGGTGAATCGACCCCCCCAAAAATATTGCACCCAAAATTTTTTGGCTAATGGGCCTTGGTCAAGGGTCCCAAATATTAGCCAATTCCAAAATTTGAAAATCCTAATTTTAGCCAATTGGCTATAAATAGCCGCTATGCATAACCCTAGGGAAGAGAAATGACACCACAAGATTCTTGGGACTCATTTCTGAAAGCTTTGAAAATGATATCAAATTTTGTTAAATCTTCCTCTTTTAAACCAAAATTTTGAAAGAATTGACATGTCCACAAATTGAGATAAGAACCATTATCAATCAAGACTCACTTGACGAGGGTATCGCCAATAAGTGTAGTGATGTAAAGGGAAGAATCTCCATGTAAGTTTGAGGAAGGTTTATCATCATCTGAGAATGAGACATGATGTATCCTAAAAGAAACTACCACATCAACTATGGCATAAGGGGATACATTTTAGGAAACTGATTCTTGTTTAAAAAATTCCATCAAAGTATTTCTATGATCAGGAGAAGTCTGTAGAAGCTCTAAAAGTAATATCTTTGTTGGAATATTAGCTAACTTCTTCTGGAGATCAAATGAAATTTTTGGCTATGGTTTCAACACTAGAGGTGGAATTCTTGTGGCTGAATATTTTCTTTGATATTCATTCTATATTGAAATGGGCTGTGATGTTGAACTCTATCCTTGCTAATTTTAAGTTTGTTTTCTTGTGGTTATATTGACCATGCCAACAACATTTGAAGAACACAAGCTTATACTGAGAGGGGGGGGTGAACAGTATAAGACCACTTTTTACTTTTTCCTTCAATTCAACTTTCAATTCAATATTATGCAGTGAATAGATAGCAGTATCAACAACAGTAATCAAAGCAATGCACAAAACACCATCCACAATAGAGACACAACAATTTACGTGGTTCACCCAAAGTGGGCTACTCCACGGATAAAATCTTTCACTAAATTTTATCAATCCAACCTCTGGGAATACCTTTCCCGATTACAATGTTTATGGGCACCAACCCAAAGGAGATACCTTCCCCTAGCTCTGCTCTAACTGGTGATCCTCTAGAAGACCTCTGCCTCCACTGCCCTTAGCAAATGGAACTCTATCCATAGAAGACACCTGTCTTCCCTGCTCTGGCTGGAGACCTCTGTCCTCAACTCTATCACCTCAAAGCTGGTCCTCGAATTTGCACTAAACATAGTCCTTCGGTCTAGCACAAATGTCCTCGTTCTCTTTCTCTGATCTGCACCAAACATAGTCCTTCGATCTGGCACAAATGTCCTCTTCCTCTTTCTCTGGTCTGGGTACAAATCTATCCTCAAATCTGCACCACTCTCTGTCCTCAACAGGTCCTCAACTATGATTTACAAAAGTGGTTCACAAGCTTTCACTAAAGCTTGCTTGATCTTCACCCAAGTCTTCACCAAGACTTGTCTCAGATCTGCTTTGCAAGTTCTCAAGAGAACTTGCCCAAACTGCTCCACAAGCTCAACAAAAGCTTGCTCAAATCTGTCCAATAGTTCTCTCTACTCTGTCATAGCCGCACTTGGTTGAAACCAACTTTTGCACTATCTGCGCAAACACAGCAGCACTCAGCACTCGATGATCGAACTTCTCACTCTGCGCATTAACTCGCCACTTCTACGCTATCTACGCTGTTATGGCTGCATCTCACACATTTCGCTCGATTCGACTTGACTCGCTCTCTGTGCACCGTAGGACTTAACTTGCGCAAGTTCGATACTTATTCGATGCTTTCAATCTCGAAACAACCCTCCTTTTATAGTATAAATTTCAAGAACAAAACTTAAACTATAGTCGGCTGTTACCCTAAACTCCATTGGCTGCACAACCCTGAACTTCGTCGGCTCAAAGTTAACTCTGTCGGCTTCAACCGCCTCTGGTTCTATAGCTTTTCCCATGAAACTACAACATGTCGTGATATCGCGACACCTTTGCAGCCGTACACTTTCTTTTGCCTGTTGTCGCGATATCGCGACACTTTTGCTTCTTTAGACTTCCTTTTTGTTTTTGTCATGATATCGTGACATTTTTGATGCCGTACATTCTCTCTCCTCTTTGAGTCACGAAACTGCGACA
Organism: Wollemia nobilis; assembly: GCA_028583015.1. NCBI lineage: Eukaryota > Viridiplantae > Streptophyta > Pinopsida > Araucariales > Araucariaceae > Wollemia > Wollemia nobilis. The sequence continues at coordinate 106,483 of JAQPPZ010005656.1, forward strand.
TGTCACGATATCGCGACATCTTCCTTCGTTGGTGCCTTCACTTGCCTTCTGGTCGCGAAACTATGACATGTCGCGAAATCGTGACATCTTCCTCCGCTGGCGTCTTCACTTGCCTTCTGGTCGTGAAACTGTGACATGTCACGAAATCGTGACATCTTCATCTGCTGGCTTCTTCACTTCTACCTGTCATGAAATCGTGACACTTTCTGCATCCGTACGCTTTTCTTTCATCCTGTCATGAAATCGCGATGCTTTCAGCTTCCGAAAGCTTTCTTTGCAACCTGTCACGAAATCGTGACGCTTCTCATTTCAAACTCTTCCCTTTGCTGCATGTCACGAAATCGTGATAGTTCTCACTTCGAGCTTTTTAGCATGTCACGAAATCATGACTGTTCTCACTTCGAACTCTGTAGCATGTCGCGAAATCGTGACACTTTTCGAGATACTTTATCTCTCTTCGAACTTGTCGTGAAATCACGATAGTTCACACTACGGACTCTCCCTTCTGCATCATGTCGCGAAATCGTGACACTTTTTCGTCCATACAACCTTCCTTGCATTATGTCACGAAATCGTGACACTTTTCCTTCTTTGCCTTCCTGCACTTTTCGAGTCGTGAAAATGCGACATGTCGCGAAATCGTGACACTTTCCACCTTGCTTTCTTTCTCTGCCAACATGTCACGAAATCGCGACAGTTTTTCCACTTGCCTTTTTTCTCTGCCAACATGTCGCGAAATCACGATAGTTTTTCCAGCTTCTTCTCTCTCTTCCAACATGTCGCGAAATCATGACAGTTTTGCCAGCTTCTTCTCTCTCTTCTCACATGTCGCGAAATCATGACAGTTTTGCCAACACTTTCTCTCTCCTCTAACATGTCGTGAAATCACGACTATTTTTCTTGCCTGCTGCATACTTTTTCTTACTTGTCTTTTTCCTTGATCTTTTGCAAATGGGCTACTATGATCTTCTTGGAAACTCACTGTCCATGTCTACAAATTAATTAAATCAAATTCCTTCAAGAGCTTCTTGACATCAATGACAACTTCTACACTTGAGCAAAGGCAATGTACCCAAGGTACCCAAAATTGCCAACAATCTCCCCCTTTGTCATTGATGGCAAACCTTTACGCAAAACGCTTCTCAAGAGCCAAAACTGAAACAACCTGTGCTAACAGCGGAGAATCTGCCTTTGAAGTTTTGCTCCCCCTGACTTGAAGCTTTCCTCTTCACTTGAAGCTCTCCCCCTTACTCATATCTCTCCCCCTTTGTCATCAATGGCAAAGGGTCACCTTTGGGGCTCGGGACTAAGAATGAGCCTCTTAGCTTAGTCCCTCCCCCACCTCCTGATGAGGTGATTAAAATAGGGTTGGGAGTAAATCTCCCATTAGGCACTGATCATCATCAGCATCTATAACTTCCTTGCCGGGCCTTCTCTTGAACTCTTTGTCAATATTTCTGTTCTTGTCACTGTTTTTGTTTTTGTTCTCATCCCTGTTCTTGTCCACGCCTTGATCCTTGGACCTGTTTATACCACTGTTCCTATTCCTGTACCTTGGAAGTTCAGCTCTACACTGTCTAGCTATGTGACCTGCATTGTTGCACTTATAGCAAGTAACAATATTATTTCTTTTAGGCATACCTGTTCTTTGAATCTGCCTGTTTTGACTAACGATGTACCTGTTATTTGCCTTGCAAAAAATTGCCTTATGCCCAAACTGATTACAAGAGTAGCAATACCCATGAAAGAAATTACCACTTCTGAAACTGTCATTTACCTTCCTTACTTGAGTCATGCAATGCGAAGCCATGTGACCGAACCTGTGACACGCAAAACATCTACCATGAAATTTTCTTTTATTTGACCTCTCGGGTCCCAAAAACTTCTTCTTCTTATTCAGAATTCTATTTTCTATTTCTGCGCATCTATCACTTACGAACTCTTTCTCTGAAATACTCTCCTCATCAGAACTCTCTTCTTTTTGAAGTCTCTTACTAGACTCTCCAACTTGTTCCTTGTGCGGCTTAACAAAACCAAGACCTGTTTTATCTGTTGGTTTTCTTTGACCTTTGATGAGTGATTTAACCTTTTTGGAGCTGTCTTGAAACCTGTACAGCTTATCCTTGTACTCTTTGGTTTCCTCTTTCAAAGAAGCAATTTTTTGTTCTAACTCACTATACTCAAGAACCTTCGATTCCAGCTCATCCTTGAGTTCTTGTGTCTTAGCCATAGAGATGTCGAGACTTTCTATAAGATCATCTCTCTCCATACAACATTCATCTAACTTATCCTTGAGTCTGGCATTCTTCTTTCTTTCCTTTTTCAAAGCACTAAGAGCATTAGTAAGTTCACTTTCAAGATCCTTTATTTGTTTGCTTTCTGAATCATCAGAGCCTTTTACAGATTTCTTATCACTAGAGGTGCTACCCTTTTCAAAAACCATACATGCATCTTCCTTATAGTTTTTTGAAGCATCCTCATACATACTAGTAACCAATTCATTATTTGTGCAATCATCCTCAAGGTGACCAAAATTTCCACATCTAAAACATTTCATGATAATGAATCTATGTTTCGGTTCTTCCTCTTTTTCTGATATGAACAACATCTCATTTTCACTATCACTTGAAGAACTTTCACTATCACTACTAGAACACTTACTTGCTTTGTCTAGGTAGAAACTCTTCTTGTGCTTGTGAGAATACCTCTTTCCGTGATTGTTGTGCTCATCTTTGTTCTTCCTGTGATGCTTGTACTTTTTAGAATCCTTGCTCTTAGAATCTTGTTTATCTTCATCACTTTCATTCTTGGAAACAATATAGTCAGTAGCATAATGACCAAACTTTCCACAATTGAAACATCTTATATTTTTCATGCTTTTGTGCTTTCTAGAGAACTTGCCTTTCTTGCTGTAATATGCCTCTTCATCACTAGAAGACTCATCACTCTCTTGAAGCTGTTTACCCTTGGATTTCTTGGTAGCCTTGAAAGCTGCCTCTTTCTTGACATCAACCTTCACTTGAGTTCTCAACTCAAATGCTGCAAGTATACTATGGAGCTCATCCTTTTTCAACTTATCCAAATCTTTAGCTTCCTCAATAGCAGAAATATTTTCACTAAATCTATTAGGAAGAGATCTTAAAATCTTATCACAAATATCATTTTCAGCAAGCTCAAGACCTAAGTCTTTCATGGAGTTAACAACCTCATCCATACGAAGCATGTAATCACTAATATTTTCATCATCATTCATCTGGAGTTGTTCAAACATACCTTTAAAGTGTCTCAACTTGGCCTTTCGGACATTTGCATCACCTGTATGAACCACCTTCAATTGTTTCCACATTTCACTAGTTGTCTTGCAGTGAATAACTTTGGTGAGATCTGCTTTCTGTAAGCCTTTCAGGATTGCATTCATTGCTTTTGAATTGCTGTGAAGTAGGAGTCTGTCTTCTTTAGTATAAGGACCATTTTTAGGAATAGTGTACTCATCTTCAATCACTTCCCATACCTCATTACCAAGTGCCATTAGATGAACCTTCATTCTTGCACTCCACAGACCAAAATCTGATCCATCAAGAATAGGTGTTGCATTGCCACTTGAGTAATCCATTGTGTTCTTTACTAGCTTTTCCTTCAAGCTGTTAAACTTTTCGAAGGCACTTCTACGATAACCAATTGAAGAACACAAGCTTATACTGAGAGGGGGGGTGAACAGTATAAGACCACTTTTTATTTTTTTCTTCAATTTAACTTTCAATTCAATATTATGCAGTGAATAGATAGCAGTATCAACAGCAGTAATCAAAGCAATGCACAAAACACCATCCACAATAGAGACACAACAATTTACGTGGTTCACCCAAAGTGGGCTACTCCACGGATAAAATCTTTCACTAAATTTTATCAATCCAACCTCTGGGAATACCTTTCCCGATTACAATGTTTATGGGCACCAACCCAAAGGAGATACCTTCCCCTAGCTCTGCTCTAACTGGTGATCCTCTAGAAGACCTCTGCCTCCTCTGCCCTTAGCAAATGGAACTCTATCCATAGAAGACACCTGTCTTCCTTGCTCTGGATGGAGACCTCTGTCCTCAACTCTATCACCTCAAAGCTGGTCCTCGAATTTGTGCTAAACATAGTCCTTCGGTCTAGCACAAATGTCCTCGTTCTCTTTCTCTGATCTGCACCAAACATAGTCCTTCGGTCTGGCACAAATGTCCTCTTCCTCTTTCTCTGGTCTGGGTACAAATCTATCCTCAAATCTGCACCACTCTCTGTCCTCAACAGGTCCTCAACTCTGATTTACAAAAGTGGTTCACAAGCTTTCACTAAAGCTTGCTTGATCTTCACCCAAGTCTTCACCAAGACTTGTCTCAGATCTGGTTTGCAAGTTCTCAAGAGAACCTGCCCAAACTGCTCCACAAGCTCAACAAAAGCTTGCTCAAATCTGTCCAACAGTTCTCTCTGCTCTGTCACAGCCGCACTTGGTCGAAACCAACTTTTGCACTATCTACGCAAACACAGCAACACTCAGCACTCGACGATCGAACTTCTCACTCTGCACATCAACTCGCCACTTTTGTGCTATCTGTGCTATTATGGCTACATCTTGCACACTTCGCTTGATTTGACTCGACTCGCTCTCTACGCACCGTGGACTTAACTTGCACAAGTTCGATACTTATTCGATCCTTTCAATCTTGAAACAACCCTCCTTTTATAGTATAAATTTCAAGAACAAAACTTAAACTATAGTCGACTGTTACCCTAAACTTCATCGACTGCACAACCCTGAACTTCGTCGGCTCAAAGTTAACTCTGTCGGCTTCAACCGCCTCTGGTTCTATAGCTTTTCTCGTGAAACTACAACATGTCATGATATCACGACACCTTTGCAGCCGTACACTTTCTTTTGCCTGTTGTCATGATATCGCGACACTTTTGCTTCTTTAGACTTCCTTTTTGTTTTTGTCGTGATATCGTGACATTTCTGACACCGTACATTCTCTCTCCTCTTTGAGTCATGAAACTATGACATGTCACGATATCGTGACATCTTCCTCCGCTGGCACCTTCACTTGCCTTCTGGTCGTGAAACTGCGACATGTCACGAAATCGTGACATCTTCCTCTGCTGGCGTCTTCACTTGCCTTCTAGTCACGAAACTATGACATGTTGTGAAATCATGACATCTTCATCCGTTGGCTTCTTCACTTCTTCCTATCATGAAATCATGACACTTTCTACATCCGTACGCTTTTCTTTCATCCTGTCACGAAATCATGACACTTTCAACTTTTGAAAGCTTTCTTTGCAACCTGTCACGAAATCGTGATGCTTCTCATTTCAAACTCTTCCCTTTGCTGCATGTCGCGAAATCGTGACAGTTCTCACTTTGAGCTTTTTAGCATGTCACAAAATTGCGACTGTTCTCACTTCGAACTCTGTAGCATGTTGCAAAATCGTGACACTTTTTAAGATACTTTATCTCTCTTCGAACTTGTCATGAAATCGTGATAGTTCACACTATGGACTCTCCCTTCTGCATCATGTCGTGAAATCGTGACACTTTTTCGTCCGTACAACCTTCCTTGCATTATGTCGTGAAATCGTGACACTTTTCCTTCTTTGCCTTCCTGCACTTTTTGAGTCACGAAAATGTGACATGTCACGAAATCGTGACACTTTCCACCTTGCTTTCTTTCTCTGCCAACATGTCGCGAAATCATGATAGTTTTTCCACTTGCCTTTTTCTCTGCCAACATGTCACGAAATCGTGATAGTTTTGCCAGCTTCTTCTCTCTCTTCCAACATGTCACGAAATCATGACAGTTTTGCTAGCTTCTTCTCTCTCTTCTCACATGTCACGAAATCGTGACAATTTTGCCAGTATTTCTCTCTCCTCTAACATGTCGCGAAATCATGACTGTTTTTCTTGCCTGCTGCATACTTTTTCTTACTTGTCTTTTTCCTTGATCTTTTGCAAATGGGCTACTATGATCTTCTTGGAAACTCACTATCCATGTCTGCAAATTATTTGACATTAAATCAAATTCCTTCAAGAGCTTCTTGACATCAATGACAACTTCTACACTTGAGCAAAGGCAATGTACCCAAGGTACCCAAAATTGCCAACAACATTATTATGGTGAGCCACCTGATTTGCCATTTGTTGATTATGTTTTGGTAATGGATCCTTGAATATTCCCATGTCTAGAAAGAATGAATTAACTATGGTGAAACTTTTACACCAACAATGAAGATCAAGACCATTTAGATGGTTTTTGCAATGGCTATTCATTTTGAATCAAAGTTACATCAAATGGATATGGAGAGTGCATTTCTCAATGGTTACCTTAGCAAACAAGTCTCATAACATAGCTAATGGAATCCATCATACCCATTCAAGATAATAAGGTATGTATGCTCATAAAATATCTCTATGGGTTAAAGGATGCACCTAGAACTTGTTACATGAGGATCAATGAACATATTCTATGACATTGATTTCATTACATTCCATATGATCCAAACCTATATTTCAAAAGGTAAGTAAGATAGGTCATGCTCATCATTGTGTATGTCGATGACTTGGTATTCATTGAAAATTTCATGAAGTTGGTTGAAAATAACATGAAAGAATTGAATGCTAATGCACTATTGACTTGAATTGGAAGAACTAAAAATTAAGAATCATATGTTCATATCATAAATGAAGTATGCTGACGTTTTTTGCAGGACTGCCCAAACTTCCGAAATTGTTTTGGCCATATCTCACTCATCCGAACTCGGATTGAGCTGAAATTTTGAGGGTAGATGCCTGAAAAACCCTAGAACGTCTCCACAAATTTTCATATCATTTGGAGCAACATAGATCCTAGCGCATCCCTATGTGTGAACGACATATTTGGCAAGTGGCTATGCGAGGGTTTCATCTGGGTTGAGTGCAAGCAGCTCCAGAGGTTGGTTTTTAGGGCCTTCGGGCCCTAGCGGCCAATATTTTTGTGGTTTATGCTCAATATTTTAGTAGGAAATGTTGCAGGGGATACAATATGGGTTAGAAATTTATCTTTCAATAGATCATACTATGAACTTGAGTGACAACGACTTCCAATTTGCTGCACAAAAGAAAAGTGAAAACCATACCTTTCCACGATGTCTAGGGCAAGGATTAAAGAGATCACAAAACAAGTTTCAAGTAGTTGATCAAAAAATGGCTCATATCTCAAGTGAATCTAGTGCTAAGGTGCACCCACAAAATAATTCTACTGTGAAAACCCCTATCAAGGGTAAGAATTTCGAAGACTCAATCCCAAAAATGAATTTTAGGGATGCCCTTCGTGGTGGACAACCTCAACCCAATGCTAATATCAATATTAGGGCTTCCCATAAACCTCTAAGAATGCCTAATATTGATCCCAAGAAAATAGAGTCAGGATGTCTTAAAGCAGCTGATGGAACTCCTATTGTTAAGCTTGATATGGGTAACATTCAGATTGGCATTGAAGATTTGGAAAAAAGAGGACTAATTTTTCGGTTCGTGGGTTTTCGTTCGAGTCTATCTGCTTTCAAATTCTGGGCTGCAAAAAGCTGGAAAACTAAAGGTGAGTTACAAATCTCTATTTATCCAAATGGTTATTTTCTTGTTTTATTTGCTAATAATGAAGATAGAGAGAAAACTTTTCAAGGGGGTCCTTGGTTTTTTGGAAGGGCAGGGCTTTTCATGAAGAAGAAGAGATGCCTACTAAATTTAAAACCGAAGAAGAGATGCCTTCTATAGCTCCCGTATGGGTTAGACTCTTTGGCCTCCCTATTGAATTTTGGAATCCTACTATTTTTTCTTCAATTGGAAACTCTTTAGGAACTTTTATGATGACTCGTTGATTGTACTCAAAATTTTGAACATATTATTTATGCTCGGATTTGTGTTTTAATGGATTTTGACAAACCCCTACCTAAAAAGATCACATTACAATTTGGGGAAGACACTTGGGAGCAAGTAGTGGACTATGAGAACATTCCTTTTCATTGTAGAATTTGCCATGAATATGGTCATTTGGCCAGTGCTTGCCCAAATAAAATTCCTGATCAAAAGAAAGAAGATATAAACTCAACAGGTTTCCAAATACCTAAGAAGAAGAACACTCAGAAAAACCCAGTTATGAAGGATCAATCAAAGTCATCTAGTAATATGTTTGAAATCCTTTCCACAAATGATGTCCCAAGTGAGGAAGAGGAAATAATGGAAACTAAAATCTTAGAAACACAATTTAAATATGAAGGGAAGAACTCGGAGACAAACCAACAAATCAAAGGTTTTCAATAGAAAAATAAAGGAGAAAATTTACACAAGAAAAACAATATTTCAAATGTCAAAACTTCAAATAATGCAGGTCCCAATATAGACTCCGTTGAACCATCTAGTAAAATTTTGGCTGTGTACGAGCATTCTTCAAGGTTAGAAGCCATCTCAGATTCAATTGGAATAAGTCAAGAAATAGGGAAAAAAATTGAAGATGGATTCTAATCAAAAAGTAGGTCGCAAGACCAATCAATATCATATGGTAAAAGAAGGTGAAAAGCTTGTAGAGGAAGGTAATATTAATGCCCTTCCCAACTTTTTTAGCCCTGGTATTAATGAAGATCATCACTTGGAATATTAGAGGACTCAAAGGGAGTCTTTCAAAACAAAATGAAATTAGAAGAATGATTCAAGTAAATCATCCACATCTTGTTTTCCTTCAAGAAACAAAGATGTCAATGGAGGATATGGACTTAATTGCCAGTAAAATTTGGCCAGCTGGAAAAGTGGTTTCCCTCAGTTCCCAAGGGACTTCGGGTGGCATTGCTTGTCTTTGGGATCCAAAAGAGGTAGTTATTCACCATATGGTTGGCAGTTGGGGTTTTTTGGCTATAGCTATTCAAAGTAGACATTCCAACCAGATTATGCTCTGCATTATTGTTTATGCTCCGACTTCTTTGGAGGAAAAAAGAAGACAAGTGGAAGGATATTACTCATATTATCTCTCATTTTCCTAAAGCTTGGATCTTGATCGGAGGAGATTTCAATACCATCCTCTCTCTGGATGAGAAAAGGGGGGAAATAGAAATTTGGACAAAAGCACCGACCTCATGAGCGAATATATTGCAAACCTCCATCTTGTGGATATCCAACTAGATAATGGCCTTATGACTTGGTCTAATAGAAGGCAAGGCTTAGCTTGTATAATGGAGAGATTGGATAGGTTTTTGCTCTCTAAAAATTTCTTAATCCATGGTCACATTCCTAAAGTGAAGACTCTTAATAATGTCTGGTTCGGATCATTGGCCAGTCATGGTGGAAATGTGGAAAACCAATGTGAGTTTCTCTCCTTTTCATTTTCAATTAATGTGGCTTAGAGACATTTCCTTCAGACCTCATGTGCAACAATGGTGGAAGGAAGGTAAACCTAGGCATGGGACTAAGATGTTCTTTTTTGCCAAAAGACTGCAATACATTAAATCCAAAATCAAGACTTGGAACTGGAAAGAGTTTGGGGATGTTCATAAAAAAAACATGAAGTTATTGCTCATCTTGAAAATTTGAATAAGAAAATCCATTTAGATGGCCTCACAGAGAAGAGAAGTGCAGATGAAATTAAACTCACAACTCGGTTAGAGGAATGGGAAAAAAGAGAAGAAATCTTATGGAAGCAAAAATCTAGAATTCAATGGCTCAAAGAAGGAGATCGAAACACAAATTTCTTCCACAAATCTCTTCTAGCTCGAAGATCTCACAACTTTATTTCTTCCTTAAAATCAGATTCTGGAGATGTTGTTTATACTTGGGATGGCATGAACTCTATTGTTGTTGATTACTTTTCCAATATTTTTGTTGCTACTCCCCTTGACTCAGCCTTCACAATATAATGTTCTTCAAGCAATCCCTTCTCTTATCACTTCTGAGGAGAACTCTATTTTGACTGCTCCTGTTACTATCAATGAGCTTCAACAAGTAGTTTTTAAAATGCAAAAAGGGAAAACCCCGGGTCCTGATGGTTTTCCTATTGAGTTCTACCAAGAGTTCTGGGATATCCTTCATGTTGATTTATTAGAGGTGGTGGAAGAAGCCAAGAAAGCCAAAGAAATTTTGAAGGTTATCAATAAAACTTATATTACTCTTGTTCCAAAAGCTCAAGAGGTTGATCATATCTCAGCTTTTAGACCTATTGCTTTATGTAATGTTCTTCTCAAAATCATTACTAAAATCATGGCAAAAAGGTTGAAGCCTCTTTTGCATAAGATTATTTCCCTAGAGCAAGGGGGTTATGTGGAAGGACGTCAAATAGTAGATGAGATAGTTCTTGCTCAAGAAGCCATCCATTCCATGGATATGCAAAATTCTCCTTCCATGTTCATTCGGTTAGACTTATCCAAAGCTTATGACAGAGTGGATTGGCACTTCCTTATCAAAGTTTTGAGGCAATTTGGTTTCTCTAAGGATTGGATGGATTGGATTATGGGATGTATCTCTTCAGTTTCCTACTTAGTTCTTATCAATGGCAGGCCTTCTCAGTCTTTCCCAGCTTCCAGAGGTATTAGGCAAGGTGACCCGCTATCCCCTTATTTATTCATCATTCTTGCTGAATGCTTGGGTAGGACTATAACCAAAAAGAGGGAAAACAAAACCCTTGAGGGAGTTACCATTGCTCATGGAGCTAGACCTATCTCTCATCTTCAATTTGTGGATGACTCTACTCTTTTAGGTAAAGCTACAGTTTAAGGAAGGTTCTAATATTAAGCAAATCATTAGCTATTTTTCTAAGGCTATCTGGCAATTGATCAATGAAGACAAATCTAAAGTTATTTTCTTTCACTGCTCTGCTAGACAGGAATCCATGGTCTTGGATAAACTAAGATATAAGAAGACCTCTCTTCCAATCACTTATTTAGGTATTCCCATAAATATTCAAAGGCAGAAAAATAAAGATTGGAATTGGTTGTTGGACAAAGTCAAGAAGAAAATTGGAAAGTGGACCAACAAGTGGCTTTCTTCTGGGGGTAGAATCACCTTGGTAAAATCAGTCCTTCAAGCTATTCCTATTTATGTTTCTTCCATTTTGAATATCCCAAAGGTTGTTCTTCGAGAATTGGATCAAATCAGTCATCGTTTCCTTTGGAGTGGTACTAAGGAGAAAAGAAAATGGGCCTTGGTGAAATGGGATACTTTATGTCTTCCTAAGAGTGAAGGGGGTTAGGATTACGGTCTTCAATTAATAACAACAAAGCTTTAGCTGCTAAATTATATTGGAGGATGTTGCATAACCCCAATGCTCTTTGGGCCAATAATCTCCGTGCTAAATATGCTGAGAACAAAAGTCCCGAAGACCTTGTTCGCTATCAACTTCCTACCAAAGGTTCTCCCATTTTAGCAGTTCTTAAGACTCGGTGAGGATTTGATAAAGAAAAAATTATTTTGGATCATTCATAATGGTCAACATGCAAATTTTTGGACAGATTCTTGGGATGGTCACAAGCCTTTGATAACTCGGTTTCTCGATTGGAGGCCTTGGATGGAGGAGCTTCACCGAGCTAATTGGATAAAGGTGGCTAATTACTGTCGGTACCATACCGGTAATTCAAAGGTTGGTAGATATTGGATCCCTATTGAGGACTGGCCTATTCAAATCCTAGAAAGGCAAAGACAAGATATCCAAGGCATCCTTCATATGAGATCCCTCTCTTGGTCCCATGAAAAAGATTGTTTTGGATGGAACAACACTACTAAGGGTGAGTATTCAGTTGCTCAAGGTTATTTGACCTTATGCCATAATAATCCCAACCATTCTTCTGACATATTTTCTCGATTGTGGGCTCAAAAGCTCTAGCCTAAGGTGAGGTTCTTTAATTGGATTTTATTGCATCGTAGGGTGCTTACTGGTGAGCAACTTATGAAGCGTGGTTTTCATGGCCCTTTTAGATGTGAAATGTGTGAAGAGAATGTAGAAAATATCAACCATATTTTTATTGAGTGTACTTTAGCCTCCGAGCTATGGAGGAGAATGGCCACTTTACTTGGCTTACAGTGGTCCAATTTTTTTACTTTTGAACAACTTTGGAGGGATTGGCCTAATCAAGAGGGTGTTGATCATTTTATTAGGCAGTTAGTTTGGATGGGTTCTACCATTCTTCTTTGGAATATTTGGAATGAAAGGAACAACCAAATTTTTAATCAAGATAGGAAGGATATTCACTATATTTGGCAAAAGACCATAGCCAACTTAGTTGAATCAGTCCATCATCTCCTTAATCACCCCCAAAACTCCCACCAAATATGGGATCAAGTGATGCAAAGATTGAAGATTAAACCTTCTAAGGGCAACCAACTTAAAGGGAATGTGAGTATTAGTAAGATGGATAGGAATAGAAATTGGCAACCTCCTCCTAAGGATTTTGGAAAAGTCAATACCGATGGAGCCTCTAGAGGGAACCCCGGAAAAGCCAATGTGGGAGGAATTGGTAGACTTTCGGATGGCTCCCTGGTTTTTACTTTTGCTGAGAATTTGGGTATTCTTTCCAATAACCTTGCTGAGGGGTATGGTATCCTCGGAGGCCTTCAGGAGGCTACTAAGGTTGGATGGGAAAAGGTGTTAGTTGAGTCCGACTCTCAACTTATGATTAATCTCTTGAAGAATCCTTCTAAGAATCATAAGGTGGATTGGAGAATAAAAAGAATTATTGAGAAGATTCAGTTAATCCAGATGGGATTTTTGAAAGTTGATTACAATCATGTGGTCAGAGATCAAAACAAGAGTGCTGATGCTTTAGCTAATTGGGCTTTGGACAAAGGTGATCTTACTTGTTATGGCCACCCTCCTATATGGTGGGCTTCTCAAATTAGGGAAGCTCTTCTTTCTATCATTTCTTTGGATGGCTCCAATTCTGAAGGTACCTAGTTTCTTCTTGTTTTTTTTTCTGCTTCTCTTTGGTTCATTCAATTTTTTTAGTTCCCTAGCTCATTCTATTCTTTATTTTGTTTCCTCTGTTGATTCTTGCCTTAATAGTCTTCTGGTCTAGATAGGTCATTGTTTTGTTCATTTTTTTTCTTTTTTTTTTTTTTGTTTAGTTTTTTAAGGTGGGTGGGTTTTTTTATTTTGTTTTTTTTTTGTGTTCTTTGTGTTGTTTTTTGTTGTTCTTGTGTTTTTGTTGTTTTTGTTTTGTTTTGTTTTTTTTTTTATGTTTTTTGTTATTGTTCTTGTGTTTTTTTTCGTTCTTGTTCTTGGGTTTCTCTTTGTTTGTGTTATTTCATGTTTTTATGTGTGAGTGTTTTCTATGTTTTTTGTTTTTGTTTATTGTCTGTTGTTGGTTGTTTTTTATTTTTATTTTATTTTTTAATTTTTTAGGTTTTGGTTGTGTTTATTTTTCATGTTTTTTTTGGGTTATGTCTTTGTAGTGTTCTGTTGTTTTTGTCTTGTTTGTGTTTTGTTATGTGGTTCTTTTTTTTTTTTTTTGTGGTTTCTTTTATCTTATTGTGCGTGTTTGGTTGTGCTTTTGTTTTTGACACACTCAAGGAGCATGTTTTTTATTTTATTTTATTATTTTTGTTGTTATTTACTTATTTTTAAATTGGTTTTGTGTGTTTGTTTGCTCCTTGAGTATGTCAAAGGTGGTAGGCTAGGTCCGAGTCCTGGGCATTTTTGGCGGAATGGATACCCTTGCCTCCTTGGGTCTTACCCGAAAGTGGCATCCCTTTTGGGATGTTTTCCACAAAAAAATAAAAATAAATGAGGTATGCTAGGATGCTACTCAAGAAGTTTTGGATCATAGATGGCAAGCCCATGGAAAATATAATGGAAGTAGGGTTACAACTATCATGTTATGATCTATCTCTATAGGCGAATGGAACTCTCTATTGCCAATTTATTGAGATATCACTTACCTAACATACACCAAACTTGACATCAACTATATTGTGAGCTATCTTTCATTATTCATACAAGAACCAAAGGTGTATAATTGAAATGCATCAAAGTGAGTACCTAGGAATATCCATGGTACACATGAATAAGGTTTGGATTACAATATGAATGATCAAATATTATTTATAAGTTTCATATATGTGGACTATGCAAGATTCATTAATGATAGGAGATCAATTTTTGGATATGTATTCTTTCTAGAATCTGGTACGATTTCTTGGGGAAGTAAGAAGTAACATGTTGTTACTTGTTCTTCCATCGATACGGAATATCATATCACAAGAGGAGCTATTTATGAGGTGATATGGTTATGCACATCTTGTCAAGAATGGACATCCCACAATATAAACCAATGATCTTGAGTTGTTATAAGCAAGGATTTGTGAAGTTTATTTGCAATCCAATTTTACATGAACACACAAAACGTATTGAGGTTTAATGGCACTTCATATACAAAATTGTTCAATAATACAACATAAATATCTAGTTTTGTCTCGTAGAGGAGCAATGTGCATACATTTTGATAGTTTGTTGCATGTGTAAAATTTCAAGAATTTAAAAAATTTGTTATATTTATTTTGATCGAGCTTGATGTAATAAAATAAGAGTGTTGTGAATATAATGTATTCACTTTACGGTTACGAAGTTTATGGCAAGTTGTAAAGTAGTTGTAACCCCAAATATCTTACCTTCTTGATTTCACATGTATATATTTGTATCACATCAATACAAATGTTGATCATAGTATGTAAATATAGTTTGTGTTTCTAATAGTTCAATAAGAATTCAACTAAAATTGAGTTCAAAAAGGGAGATATAGTTTCTAGGTGAGATGAAGATGGGGCAAAACCTAGAAAAAATAAAGGGGTTCATCTCCTATGGAGTGGACTATATCAAAAAGAAAATTTTATAGGAGTCAATGCTTAATAGGTAGCATTTAAGGCTAACTTGAGATCCCAAGAAAGAAAAACCAACTATAAATATTTATATAGTATTTTTACTTTTTTTCCTCCCCATATTTTATTCCCATTTCTATTTTCCATTTTGTAAGAGAAAAATAAAAAAGAAAAATATATAAAAGTATGAAAAATTATACAAACAAAAAGAAATGAGAAAAGAGAAAATTTTGAGTTTGAGTGAAATTATTGAAAAATGCTTTCAAATATCCTACGTTGTGTTTTGTTCTCTTCCAATTAATTTTAAAAAAATATTGCAAAGTTTTTTAAATTTGGTAAAGAGAAAGAAAAATGAGTGATTTTCTCAACACGTAGTGAATCACTCTAATTTGAATACTGAATTGATTCCCTTTTGAAAAGCACCAAAAAAATTTCATGATGAAGAAAATGCAAAAAAAAATATCAAATTACTCCTTAATGATTGAGTGATTCTCTCCTTAGGTAGTTGTCAAAGTTTCAGTAAGGGCAAGATTCATCCACCAAGTACCTCAACAAGGTTGTTGACAAGTCAATTCTCCAAGTGTCTTTGGCAAGGATCTCCTTGGGATGATTACCTAAGAGCATTAGAAGGGTTTTTGTTGGAACATTTTGATGTTGAATGATCTAATGTGCTTGTACTATTCCATTCAATTTCTTGTGTCGATAGGCCTTGGTAGTAATTCTAAAGAGATTGATAAAACTATTCTAGAAATACTAATGTAAAAAAAATTGTAAAAGAGAAGGAAAAAATTAACATGCATACACAAATATTTATTCTAAAAACACTTGATCGAGAAAACCAAACTCAAAGAGACGTACCTCTTGATTTATTATTGTTATGCCCTTTTAACAAATTAATTATAATATATATATATATATATATATATATATATATATATATATATATATTTATTTATTAAAGTATCCTATAGCACCTAGCACTGAAAAAACCTAAAGCATCAAGTGATATTAAAATACAATAGGTATAAAACAATGATCTAAATCCATCTATATCCTTTAATTAAAAGACCATCCAACCCTTAATCCAGAAAACAAAAAAAATACTCAAAAGATGTACTCTTATTATTATGCACTTTTAACAAAGTAATATATATATAATAATAATAATAATAAAATCAAGAGGTAAGTATTTTTGAGTTGTTGTGGTTTTTTTGGATGGTCTTTTTAATTAAGTGATATAGATGGATTTAAATCATTGCTTTATACCCATTGTATTCCAATACCACTTGGTGCTTTAGGGTTGTAGCGTGCTATAAAATATAAAGTATTTTATAGCACGCAACAACCCTAAAGCACCAAGTGGTATTGGAATACAATGGGTATAAAACAATGATCTAAATCCATCTATATCTATAAAAACTCAAAAAGACTTATCTCTTGATTTTATTATTATTATACACTTCTAACAAAGTATATATATCTATCTATATATAAATATATAAATAAAAATATCCTATAATACCGAGCAACATTAAAACATTAAGTAATATTGGAATATAATGAATATAAAACAATAATTTAAATTTATCTATATCCAACATAAAAAACATAAATATTTATTCTAAAAACCCTTGATCCAGCGTACCAATAAATTCAAATATTTATTCAAGAAACCCTTAATTAAAACAATTAAAACAGACCGTCCATACCTGCAAAACATACAACACATCCAACAACAAAAACATTCAAATCCATCCCAACCCATAGTAAAATCCAATATTTAAGTAACATCTCGTCAATTTCCTTACAAGAAAAGGTACACGGTATTAGGAAACCAATTTTAACAGCACCAACCGCAGTTCTCTTTTTTATATAAAAGAGAGATATGTAGTCCATTATATTATCTAAGATATATAGGAGGTAACATAGGACAAGTCGAGATTGGCATATAGGACTTTTATTTGCGAGTGTGTAGGTGGTGGAACACCAACTGCAGTTCTTTTTTTTACCTAAAACAGAGATATGTAGTTCATTATATTATCTAAGATATATAGGAGGTAACATAGGACAAGTCGAGATTGGCCTATAGGACTTTTATTTGCGAGTGTGTAGGTGGTGGACTTGCTTGATTCGCAGGGGTGATAGCCCTCTTATGTTATGCCTATGTTCTTTCTCACATTAGATGCAAATATCTATTGCCATCAACTTCGGTTCCGTTTCACCACCTTTATTCAAAATTCTTATAACTTCGATTCAGTTTTACCACGTTTCTCCAAAAGTCTCATTATCACGTTATAAATAGAGTAGTGGCCATAACTACAAGTAGTATCCTTTCTCCAAACTTTCTCCAAGTCTTATTGTCACATTATAAATAGAGTGAGTGGGCATAACTACAAGTAGGTATCCTTTCTCCAAAACGATAACTACAAGTAGTATCCTTTCTCCAAACATTCTCCAAAACGTTATAAATAGAGAGAGTGGCCATAACTACACGTAGGTATTCTTTCTCCAAACTTTCTCCAAAAGTCTTATTGCCACGTTATAAATAGAGTGAGTGGCCATAACTGCAAGTAGGTATCCTTTCTCCAAACGTCTTTTTGTCACTTATGAAGTTAAAACAAAGTGGGTGGCCATAACTAGATATAGGTATAAAATAACTGCAAATTCTAACCATGCTACCTGTATAAGCAATTCAACATTTTTACAGGTATCCTAAGGTGAGGGGGAACCTATACAAGCTATATTTCTAATAAAATCTCCGTGTGACGCACGGTTCGCCCTCGACAAGTTTAACTCCGCCATGAATATTTTGTAGTTGGTCGTTGAAGTTATTGCAGCACAATTTTGTTGAACAGAAATACGCAACCTACTATAAGTCTAGGTATTTGAATAAATGAAAGGCAAACAATTGCAGCATCTGTTATATGTTGTGTTCTTCTCCTTCTCTGTTATGTGGATACCACGTTATTTGGATTGATAGACCGGTTCCGCATCATGGACAGCAGTGGCACACCCATGTCTTGGTATTGCGTGGTACTCGCCAGTATTGCTACCGTATGTTCTACTGCTTTGTTCTGTTTAATGGATGGAGAAGGAACAAGGCAAAGACTCCCCTTCCACCAGGACCTCCTGCTTGGCCCATTGTGGGCAACCTCTTTCAGCTGGGGAGAAAGCCCAACGAATCAACCTCTTTCAGCGGGCGGACCGTGATAGAAGCAGCCAAAATCCTTTCCCACCACAAATCCTCACTCATCTGGGCTGAACATGGACCTCGCTGGCGGAAACTCAGGCGTATTGCCACTACCGAGCTGTTCAGTCACGACAGACTGCAAGGACTGCAGCATCTGAGACGAGACCAAACATTTCGCATGATCCAACTGATTTTCGAGGCCAAGGGAAATGTTGTAGATATTGGGTATACGGCCTTCTGCGCGTCTCTGAATTTGTTGGGCAACATGATCTTTAGCACGGACGTCTTCGATCCCTACAATCCGGCTTCAACAGAGTTTAAAGATACTGTGTGGAGATTGATGAAGCTGGGTGGAACGGCCAATTTGGTGGACTTTTTCCCATTTCTTGGGTTCCTGGATCCTCAAGGCGTCTCTCGTCAAACGACCAAGTATACGAGGCGATTGTACGACTTTGTCGATACATTCATAGAGAAACGGCTGGCTTCCAGAAGCGAAAGCCCTGAGCAGACCGGGGCAAAGAAGGATTTTTTAGATGTTCTCCTAGACTTTAGGAGCGAAGACTTCACTCTCGAGGATGTTAGAGCTTTGATAGCCGTAAGTATTGCCGAGACTCCTCGTAAAATTTCTGAAAGCATTTACATTGTGAATAGTAATTATTTGTGATGTTGTAGGAACTGTTTATAGCTAGTACCGAAACGACCACTACCACAATAGAATGGGCTGTGGCAGAACTGTTTCATAATCCGCAGAAAGTGGAACGAGTCCGTGGAGAATTAGACGGGGTAGTTGGCTGCAAAAGAAGAGTGGAAGAATCTGACCTAGAGCACCTGCCTTATCTCCGTGCAGTCGTAAAGGAAATCTTCCGATTGCACCCGCGACTGTTCCTCTACTTCTTCCTCATAAAGCTGAGAGATCATGTGAAGTCGGAGGATTTCTGATACCAAAAAACAGCCAGGTGATTGCAAACGTGTGGGCAATCGGGAGGGACCCGGCGATCTGGAAGGTGAGAATCGTGAAGTGGAATACAGAGGGCAAAACTTTGAGCTGATTCCATTTGGAGCAGGGAGGAGAATTTGTCCAGGGCTTCCACTGGCAAGTCTGATGGTTCATTTGGTTTTGGCTTCGCTACTCCACTCGTTTGAGTGGACACATCCGGATGGAAAGAGTTGGGAGGAGATGGACATGAGCGACGAGTTTGCATTAACATTAAAGAAGGCCGTGGACCTGAATGCAATCCCTGCGCCACGCCTGTCCCATCAAATATACCAAGAGAACTCCAGTAGCCTCTCTTAACAAAAGTTTACTGGATCTGATTATCTGATCGAGGTTTATGTAAATTTTGATGGTGTAGTGTGCATTTATTACAAGTCGCAGACAGCTTTTTCTAAAATCTCAGTTTTTGCTTGACCCGTTTTACGTGCCAGTATATTATAATACGTGGTGTAAGATACTATTTTATATTCAGTGAAGTGTGTGGAAAAGGGTTGTAGTTTTTTTTTTTAAATCTTTATATACATTTTCGATAAGAATGTCACTTGCAATGAGATCCTCCAATTTTTTATGCTTTCATTCATTTCCCGTTCTCTACATTCTTTGTTTATTGCCTCCTCCCGGGGGGGTCGTCAATATCGATACGCTTAAATTATCCATCATCTCAGTTGACGGCAAACTTCTTGTTCTTATGATTTAAGGTATACTTTTAAATAATAAAACATGGAATGACGAAGCTGGAGAAGCACAATATTTTTTAAAAATAATAATTAGTCGTTAGCTTTCTTTAGTTATTACAGACGTCAAGCAGGTCCTACATTAAAAATAAATATTCAAGCAAGGGAATATCTTTTATATATTAATGGGTGATATAAAAAGGAATAAGACAACCAGATAAGTCCTTATTGATCAACACCAAACGAGAGAGCCGGTTTTAGACTAAAGGCCCAAGTGTAAGTTATTATTTCTCCAATTTTTTTTGTTTTTAATAGGTAAAAGATTACAAATCATGTTGTATATTTACATATAAATGATGAACAAACCTAGATGCTTTTGATTCCAATAATTATAATCGAGTTATTTTTATAGTTCGCTCTCAATCTTATTAAGAAGATCAACCTTTTTTAGGTATTATTTGGTATTATTTGTGGGTGGATTGGATTGAGGCAATGTCACTTAAGTTAAGAAGTTATCATACAAATTTTAAAAGATATCATTAGATTTAGAATTATATTATTGAGTAGGATTAAATTAATATGTTACACATTTGAATGCGGGTTTGTATTGAAAACATTTTCTAATTATTATCCTTAAGACAATGGTTTAGCAAAATTGATTAATAAGAACATTGTCAATATACTAAATAGAGTGATTGTTGAATAACAAAGGGACTAGAACATGAAGTTAAAAAGAGCATTACAAGAATATAGGCTAACACCTAAAACTTCTATAGGATCATCCCCAACGATCTCATCTTTGGTCAAAAAGAGATGTTGTCAATCAACTTAGAACTCCCTTCTATTCAAATGTCTCAATAGTTCAAGCTCAAAGACATGGATTTTATTCCTATTTAGTCTTGTCAGAATGCTCTATTGATATTGGAAGAAGAAAGAGAAAAGGCCTTCCCAAAGTTACTTTGACATCAATTGGCAACGAAAGGATGGTTTTTTGTGAATATTACATATTCACCTTATGGTTATAGGGGTTATGGGAAGTTAGAAAGTAGTTATAACTACCAACCTCATACCATCTTTATTTCACATGTATATATACATCCATCACATCAATGCAAATATTGATCGTAAGCTGATATTGAAATGAAGTTGTAATCAGAACCAAGCTTCCATTTTTGAAGTTGATCTAGTTCCCAAGGAGCAAGAGACACCTCTCAAAGTTTCTTAAAGCATGTTTCCATTAGAGAAAATAAAAATAAGGAGATGAAATATTGAGTGAGAAGAAAAACAATATTTTTTTTGTTTATGTTTGTCGGTGTTGCAAACATCTATTTCATCTTAGAGGAGTTGCAAAGTAGTCTGAGAAAATTATGTTTGTACTAAAAGAGTTTCGTTACAAAAATCTATTATTGTCATCTAAAAAAATGTGTTGTCATCCAATGCAAGAAACATGTTGCATGAAGAAAGAAACGAGTTATTTCAAGTATTGCATTTGAGTTTGAATGCATTGACAATACTATTGCATCTGAAGTTATCAATTGGAAGGTACATATTATTTTTTTATCTATAAAATATTGCCATCTAGAAGAGTCATCCAAAGATGTTGTCTAGAAAAGAGTTATTGCTTAGAAAATAGGTGTTGTAAAACTATGAACTAGAGATATTTTTATTAGGATATACTATCTAAAGATATTATCTAAAGATGTTGTCATCTAGAGTTACTACCATCTAAGATTTCCATCTAAATATATTACTCTTTGAATATGCTATCGTTTGGAGGTGCTGCCATCATGAACTATTGTCTAGAGCTACTACCATTAAGAGATACCATTTAGAGTTGATGTCATCTAGAGCTACTATCATTGAAATTTATTATCATCTAGAGTTGTCATCTCGAGTTATTGCTATTTGAAGCTACCATCTAGAGCTATTGTTTGAAACTATCATCTTGCATTATTGCCATATGGAGCTACCATTTGGAGTTGTTTCCATCTAGATCTATTGTTGTTAAAATCTATCATCTAGAGAAATTATAAAGAAAAAAGTATCATCTAAAATGAAGGTAGGTTATTTTATCTATTGACCTATCTATATAACAATAAGGTAATTTAAGGGTGCATGCAAGACCATCTATTGTGAAGTTTTCATATCAATACATATGTCATCTAAAATTAACTGATGTTGGCCAAAGGATTGTGCCACAAATTTTTAATAACAAATAAAAACACCTATTACATGTAGTTTATTGGGATAAATGTTTGATCTTCTATATGCAAAGATAATCTAGAAATAGAAATAAGGCACACATATAATTAAATAAATAATAAAAATAAAATTCCCCTTGCTCTATCGAAGGCTATTTGAATCCTTTAGAAAATATTTTTTAATTTCTATTGTTATTGAATGCATTTGATAAGACTGTGATTTGGTGTATCTTATTATTGTATAACCTTGATAACATATTTTAGAATTATTCCTTGAAGATTCAAGTTTAAGGGAAAAACTGAAATCCTTATGCCTTATTTTTTTCCAAATGAGACCCTACTATTTTCTCAAAGTTAGAGATATTTATAATTGTATAAGTATATGCTTATATATACTTGTTGGAAAGTTATTTTCAAGCTCATTCTAATAGAAGTATTTGTTTGTAGTTTTTATAAAAATATGGCATGGATGTTATTTCCCAAAAGTTGTTATTTCCTTACTTAGAATTGTTGAGAGGTGAGAACTATTATGCTTGGAATATAATATTAAATATTCACATATATTTTGAAAACTTTTGAGGAGTGGTATGTGGAACTATGCAAAGACATACTACTAATCCAAATGAACAATGAAATTTTGATAGAGATAATAAAAAATCCATATTGATCATGTGTGTAATATCTATTGAGATTCAACTATACATTTGTGACGTTATAACCATGAAGGATGCACAGAGTAAACTTAGTATGATGTTTGAGTGTAAGAACAAAAACCAAATTCTACATTCATAAAGGTAGTTGTATATCTTGTAGATGAAGAGTAGTGAGAAGATGGAATGCTCTCTATAATGGTTTGCTGAGTTGTGAGCCTTTCTACACGTATTAAGTGAAATTATCAAGCATGATGTGCTTGTTCCAATAGTGCTACATGTAATGGCACCAACAGTCAATATTTTGGTAACAACTCTGAATATGACAAATAAAATTCTCCCTTTTGAGACTTATAAATTTACTTCAATAGGAGAAAGGGATTTGAGAGACAAACACTGAATACGAGCATGCTTTTATCATGCATAAAAATGTTAAGAATACAATGAGTGAAAGGATGCCATGAACGTCAACTATTAAATATTTTAAATAATAAGATATGACAACTTGATCTTCCACTTGAAACCCATTAGTTACAAGTGGGTATTCAAAATCAAATACAAATCTAATGGGAGCATCAATAAATATAAAGTAAAACTTATTGTAAAAGGCTATGCATAGAAGGAAGGAATTAACTATGGTGAAACCTTTGCACCAACATCAAAGATCAAAACCATCAAATGGTTTTTGCAATGGCTACATATTTTGAATCAAAGTTACATCAAATGGATGTGGAAAGTGTATTTCTTAATGGTTACCTTAACAAAGAAGTCTCTCAACATAGTTAGAGGGATCCATCATATCCATTCAAGGGAATAAGGTATGTAAACTCATAAAATATCTCTATAGGTTAAAGGAGGCACCTAGGGCTTGTTACATGAATATAAATGACCATTTTCTATGATATTGATTTCATCATAATCCATATGATCGAAATCTATATTTCAAAAGGTAAGGAAGAGATGTCATGATCATCATTGTGTGTATCGATGACTTGGTAATAATTGGGAATTTTATGAAGTTGGTTGAAGAGACCATGAAAGAATTGAAGTATTCATTCAACATGATTAATCTTGGAATAATGAACTATTGAATTGGGTTGGAAGAACTAAAAACTAAGAACCATATATTCATGTCATAAATGAAGTATGTTAGAACACTACTCAAGAAGTTTTAGATCATAGATGGCAAGCCCATGGACACTCTAATGGAAGCGGGGTTATAACCATCATGTTATGATCTATCTCTATATGTGAATGTATATCTCTATTATCAATTCATTATGATATCACTTATCTAAAATACACCAAACTTGTCATCAACTATGTTGTGAGCTATATTTCAATATTCATGTAAGAACCAAAGGTATATGATTGGATTGCAAAAAAGTGAGTAATTAGGAATATTCATGGTGTGCATGTGTAAGGATTGGAATACAAGATGAATGATAAAATTTTCTTGATAAGTTTTATAGAGGTGGACTTATCGAGGTACACAATTACAGAGAAGAAAAAAAAAATAGTTTTGATTTATTCAATATACATGAGAGAATTACTGTTATAGCAGAATTTACAGAAATCGCAGAGAGTTGCGCTTTACAAAATATTCTAAATTCTGAAATAACAAAAATATATTATCGTTCACAAAATTTTCCAGCCCCTATGCATGCCTCTGTTCTCCTTTTTAAAGATTCTTAGGTGACGCTTCATTTCCAGTTGGTGGCCCTTTGTTTCCTCTTCTAGAACCTTTCGTTTTGTCTTCTTGTGTCGTTTTGTTGTCCTGGTATTCAAAACATTTGCCTTTTTGAATCTTCATCTTCGGTTTTCCCTTCGGGCACAAAAATATGACAGGTCACGATATCGCGACACCTTTCGGTCTCTAGCCCCTTCTCTATTCTTGCATTGTGAAAATATGACATGTCACGATATCGTGACAGTTTTGCTCCTTCGCTCCATCTTTTTGCTTTCGAGTCACGAAATCGTGACATCTTTGTCTTTCGTATGCTCTTTTTACTTTTGGGTCACGAAATCATGACTTGTTGTGAAATCGTGACATATTTGTCTTTCGTACGCTCTTTCTACTTTCGGTCACGAAATCGTGACATGTCACGAAATAGTGACATCTTTGTCTTCGTACGCTCTTCTACTTTCGGGTCGCAAAATCGCAACATGTCACAAAATCATGACATCTTTGTCTTTCGTATGCTCTTCTACTTTCGGGTCACAAAATTGTGACATGTCACAAAATCATGACATCTTTGCCTTCCTTGCCTCTCCTATGAAACCTGTCGCGATATCGCGATAGTTTCCCTACTAGCGTCTTTCTCTATTTTTGTGTCGCAATATCGCGACACCTTTTATGTCGTGATATCGCAACATCTTTTCCTGTTGACTTCTTCCTTCATTTTGTGTCATGATATCGCGACACCTTTTATGTCACAATATCACGATATCTTTTTCGCCCACGTCCTTTGCCTTGTTTCGATCGCGATATCGCGACACATTTTATGTCACGATATCGCGACATTTTTTTCACCAACGTCCTTTGTTAAAAACATGTCCCGATATCGTGACACTTTTTATGTCATGATATCGCGATACTTTTCAACACTTCAACATTTTTTTTTTTTTTTTTTTTTGTTGATGCAAGATTGCAGTGCTGCCCTAGATGCTCCTACATCAGACACCCGGGGTTGATTTTAGAAGTGATCCTCACTTCTAAACTATTAGAGGAAGACCCAAGCGATCCACCTTCATTTTTGTCGCCCAAGTTGCATCTTCTCGCACGGTCCGCCCTTCCACTTGACCAAATATTCAAAATACTCGTCTGTTTCTAGTACTTCTACCTTCTCTTGTGTCCAGTATTTCCTCTATCTCATCTGTGGTTGGAGTAGATGCTTGAATACTCCACAACTCTGCACTTGGTGTCTCACTACTATCCCCTTCATGGTATTTCACCAAATCTGAAATATTAAACACAGGTGATATGTTTAACCCACTTGGCAATTCTACTTCATACGCATTGCCTGAATCCCGTTTTGCTAGGATTCTGTATGGTCCAAACTTATTCATCTTTAGTTTGTTATAGGTTTTAGCAGGAAATCTTTTTTTTCTCATATGGACCATCACTTCATCTCCCACTTTGAATTCCTTAAACCACCGCTTCTGGTCTACTTTCATCTTATATTGCGTATTCATTTTAGCAATATGCTTCTTCACTTCTTCATGTAGGTTGTTCAGATGCTCTGTAAAATCCTCAGCCTTGGCATTGCACTTTTCCCCTGTATTTAGCTTCCTTAACTCAGAAACATTTCTTGTACTGCTTCCATATATTATCTGAAATAAAGATTTTTTGGTTGGAGTAGATGCTGGAATACTCCACAACTCTGCACTTGGTGTCTCACTACTATCCCCTTCATGGTATTTCACCAAATCTGAAATATTAAACACGGGTGATATGTTTAACCCACTTGGCAATTCTACTTCATACGCATTGCTTGAATCCCATTTTGCTAGGATTCTGCATGGTCCAAACTTCTTCATCTTTAGTTTTTTATAGGTTTTAGCAGGAAATATTTCTTTTCTCAGATGGACCATCACTTCATCTCCCACTTTGAATTCCTTAAACCATCGCTTCTGGTCTGCTTTCATCTTATATTGCGTATTAATTTTAGCAATATGCTTCTTCACTTCTTCATGTAGGTTCTTCAGATGCTCTACAAAATCCTCAGCCTCGACATTGCAATTTTCCCCTGTATTCAGCTTCCTTAACTCAGAAACATTTCTTAGACTACTTCCATATATTATCTGAAATGGAGATTTTTTGGTACTCTTGTTGGCAAAATTGTTATTTGCAAACTCTGCCTATGACAAAATTAGATCCCATCCTTTGGGCTTATCTCCTATCAAGCACCTCAATAGGTTACCCAAACTTCTGTTTACCACCTCTGTTTGCCCATTTGTCTGTGGGTGGTATGTTGAACTGAATTTCAAATCTATCTTTAGTTTCTTCCATAGGGTTCTCCAAAAATACCCAACAAACTTGGTATATTTGTTAGAAATGATACTCTTTGGTAGACCATGCAGTCGTACCACCTCTTTGAAAAACAAACGTGCAATATGAACTGCATCATTAATTTTTTGACAAGAGATAAAATGTGCCATCTTTGAAAACCTGTCAACTACCATAAATATGGAATCATTTCCCCTCTATGTCCTTGGTAGACCAAGAACAAAATCCATGCTGACATCTTCCCATGGTGTCTCTGGTACAGGTAACGACTGATATAATCTGATGTTCTATCTCACACCTTTCGCCATCTGACAGACTCTACAGCTCTGCACAAATTTTTGCACATCTTGTTGCAGTTGCGACCAATAATAATTCTTTCTCATAAGGGCAATGGTCTTATCTCGACCAATGTGCCCAGCCAATCCTCCACTGTGTTTTTCTTTGACTAGGTTTTCCCTCATGGAACTTCTTGGAATGCATAATTGGTTTCCTCTGAACAACATTCCATATTGGATTAGAAAATCCAACCACTTGGTTCTGTCCAAGGTAACTGGTACCAAGCAAGCCTTCTAGGCTTCTACAAAATTAGGATCTTTAGGGTACAAACCCTTCAATTCATCAAATCCCAACACTTCCACCTTCATTTCTATCAGAAAACTCTGCCTTCTACTCAAGGCATCTGCAACTCTGTTGGAATTTCCACTCCTGTGCTTCAACACAAAGGAATAACTCTACAGAAACTCAACCCACTTCAAGTGCCTCTGGTTTAGTTTTCCCTGGCTATTTATATACTGTAAGGCCTGATGATCAGTATATAACACAAAATATTTTGGTAGCAAATAATGTCTCCACTTCTTCAGGGCCTAAACTATAGCATAGAACTCTTGGTCATACACTGAATACTTCTTCCTGGCCTCATTGAGTTTCTCACTAAAGTAAGCAACAGGCTTGCCTTCTTGACTCAGCATAGCTCCTATGGCACTGCCACTGGCATCACAATCCACCTGAAATACCTTGTTAAAATTTGGAAGTTCTAAAATAGGTTTCTCAGTGACCTTCTTCTTCAACATATCAAAGCTCTTGTCTGCTCCTAAGGTCCACTTAAAGTCTTTCCTATCCCCTCATTATTTTCGTAAGGGGTGCACAAATACTGTTGAAATTTTTGATGAATTTCCTGGAAAAACTAGCTAGAACATGAAATGATCTCACTTCAAAAGTGCTTCTTGGAGTAGGTCATTCAATGATAGCCCTCACCTTTTTTGGGTCCATTTTTAGACCTTCAACTGAGATGACAAATCCCATGTATACCAACTCCTTCTTCACAAAATTGCACTTCTTCAAGTTGATCAACAACTGTTCTTCCCTCAGCTTCTCAAAAACCCTCTTGATATGCATCAGGTGCTCTTCTAGGGTTCTATCGAATATCAAAATGTCATCCAAATAGACAATAACAAACTTGCCTAAAAACTCCTTCAGCACTTCATTCATCAACCACATGAATGTGCTTGGTGCATTGGTTAGTCCAAATGGCATGACCAACCACTCATACAAACCTTCTCTGGTTTTGAAATTAGTTTTCCACTCATCTCGTTCTTTGATCCGAATCTAATGGTAGCCACTCTTCAGGTCAATCTTGGTGAAGTACTTGGCTCCACTCAAACAGTCCATAATATCGTCCATCCTTGGCAATGGAAATCTGTATTTGATGGTGATCTTGTTGATAGCTTAGGAGTCTGTACACATCCTCCACTCTCCATCCTTCTTTGGTGCTAGTATTGTAGGTACTACACATGGACTCAAGATTTCTCGAATCAGCCCCTTTTCAACAACTCATGGACTTGCCTACTCAGCTCCTCACTTTCCACAAGAGTCATTCTATGGGCTACCTTGTTGGGTAAACTAGATCCAGGTACCAAATCAATATGGTGACTGATCTTCCTCATTGGTGGTAAACCCTCAGGCACATTGTCTGATATAATGTCTAGAAATTCTTCTAACAGGCATTCGACCTCTGCTAGAACATCTGTGTACTATTATTTATTAATAGTAGGGATTAATGCATAACACATCGAATCCCTCTTCATGCCATCCAAAAACTATCTACCATCCACCAGGCAGATTCTGGCACTACTGCAGACTTTCTCATCCACTTCTTTTAGTGGCTTCAATTTGTGATGTACTCCATCTTTTGTCAGATAGTACGTATTTGCATGTCCATCATGCACTGGATGTCTGTCAAATTGCCATGGTCTTCCCAATAGTAAATGGCAAGCATCCATCAGCAAAACATCACATAGGACCTCATCTTGGTAATTCCCAATGTGAAATTTGACCAAACACTATTCACTGACAAGCGCTCTATGGTCTTTCTACAACCACGCAATTCGATATGAATGTGGGTGCTTCTTCCCCAATTTCAACTTAGTAACCATCTCTTCTGAAACTAAGTTTTCTGTGCTACCATTATCAATGATAACATTGCAAACCTTCCCTACACATTTGCACCTTGTGTGGAATAGAATCTTCCTCTATTCTAGTTTCTTTTTTGTTATTCAATAGTGCTCTTCTCATCATCAGCACTTCTCCTCCTTCTACTTCTTTAGAGTGTTCTGACTCTACACCTTCATCTACCACAGTAGCTCTGGCATGACCCTCAGGTCTCTTATCCATCCTTTCTTGGTGTTGAGGACACTCGTATGACCGATGTCCCTCTTCTCCACACTGGAAATAGGTTCCAAGGAATACCCCTCTTCCATACCCACGTCCAGGTCTACCTCTTCCTCTCTGGTAGCCATTGTTCTGATCACGCAAGCAGTAGGTATTCTCCTTTTTCTGTTCTTGGGGTTTGCTTGTTTCCCCAGTATTCTTCTGGTCTCTGTAATTTCCTCCACTGGTTCTTCCACCACGATCCCTTCCTCTTTGTTTGCCTTCAAATCCTTGGTTTAGTTTCTCTTCAACCTTTAAGGCCAATTGATACACATCTTCTATGGTGGCTATTTTGATCAAACTGAGTTCTTCCTGAATGTTCATTCTCAACGCATTGATGTATTTGGCTACTTTCTCCTTATTAGCCCTTGAATGGCCAGTTCTGATGGAGATCTTGTAGAATTCTTCTGTGTATTCTTGGACAGACTTGCCTGATTGTCTCAAACTTTGCATTCTCCTAAACAGTTCCAACTTGTAATCTATGGGAATAAACTATCTCTTTAGTTTCTCCACCATTCGGTCCCATTTGGTTATCTTTTCTTTTCCATTTTTATTTCTTCGAGTTGTACTCCTTTCCACCATAAACTAGCATGGCCTTTCAATTTTGCTTTTGCAAATTTTATCTGGTCTGGATCTGCAACCGCCTCATACTCAAAGTATTCCTCCATATCGTTGATCCAATCAATCAACTCTTCTAGGTTGAAATTCCTAGAATAGGTAGAGACATCAAACTTCGACCTCTTCCTAGCCTGAGATAGGGCTTTCAACAATCTGGCTTCAGAAGGATCCAATGTTTCTTCATCATCTAATGGATCATCAGTTACCCAGGCTTCATTGTCACTCTGGTATTCTCCTTTTGGCTCAACCCCTCTTCGAAACTCTTCTTGTAGGGCTTGCACTTGCCTCTGCAATGCTCTAAAATCATTTTCAGGCACTACATTTCTCCCATGACCACGGTTCTTTCATGGAGGCATTTTGCTCACTTCTCTCGTAAGTTTGAATTTATCTTGGTGCAAACTACATCACGTTCGATGCTCTATTTACATGCTTCAGGGACCTTAAAATTCTCTCTTCTCAGAACCCTTCCATAGATCCTGGTGCAAGCTGCCTCACTTTCGGTGATCTGCTCACACACTCAAGAACTCCAGCTCTGATACCACTTGATCGAGGTACACAATTACAGAGAAGAAAAAAAAAATTTTGATATATTCAATATACATGAGATAATTACTGTTACAATAGAATTTATAGAAATCGTAGAGAGTTGCGCTTTACAGAATATTCTCAATTCTAAAATTACAGAAATATATTATCATTCACAAAATTTTTAGCCCCTGTGTATGCCTCTGTTCTCCTTTTTAAAGGTTCTTAGGTGATGCTTCATTTCCAGCTGGTGGCCCTTCATTTCCTCTTCTAGAACCTTTCGTTTCATATTCCCGTGCTGCTTCGTTGTCCTAGTATTCGAAACATCTACCTTTTCGACTCTTCATCTTTGGATTTCCCTTTGAGCATGAAAATATGACAAGTTGCAATATTGTGACACCTTTCGATCTTTGGCCCCTTCTCTGTTCTTGCACCACAAAAATACGACATGTCGTGATATCGTGACAGTTTCACTCCTTTGCTCCATCTTCCTACTTTCGGGTCACGAAATCGTGACATGTTGCGAAATCGTGACATCTTTGTCTTCTGTACGCTCTTTTTGCTTTCGGGACGCGAAATCGCGACATGTCACAAAATCGTGACATGTCACAAAATCGTCACATCTTTGTCTTCCGTATGCTCTTTCTGCTTTCGGGTCATGAAATCATGACATGTCATGAAATCGTGACATATTTGTCTTTCGTACGCTCTTCTACTTTCGGGTCACGAAATCATGACATGTCACGAAATCATGACATGTCATGAAATCATGATATATTTGTATTTCGTATGCTCTTCTGCTTTCGGGTTGTGAAATCGTGACATCTTTGCCTTCCTTGCCTCTCCTATGAAACCTGTCGTGATATCGCGACAGTTTCCCTGCTAGCATCTTTCTTCATTTTTGTGTCACGATATCGCGACACCTTTTATGTCACGATATTGCGACATCTTTTCCTACTGACTTCTTCCTTTGTTTTGTGTCATGATATTGCGACACCTTTTATGTCATGATATCGTGACATCTTTTTCGCCCATGTCCTTTGTCTTGTTTCGGTTGCGATATCGTGACACCTTTTCTGCCAACGTCATTTGTTAAAAACATGTCGCGATATCGTGACACTTTTTATGTTGCGATATCGCGAGACTTTTCAACACTTAAACATTTTTGTTTTTTTTTTTTTTTTTGTTGATGCAAGATTGCAGTGTTGTCTTGGATGCTCCTGCATCATGGACTATGTAGGAACCATTAATATTAGGAGATTAATTTTTGGATATGTATTATTTTTAGGATCTGGTACGATTTCTTGGGGAAGTAAAATCAACATGTTGTTTCTTGTTCTTCCATCGAGACTAAATATTATATTATAAGAGGAGTTATTTATGAGGTGATATGGTTATGCACATCTTGTCAAGAATGGGTATCCCACAAAAGAAACCAATGATATTGAGTTGTTATAATCAAGGATTTATGAAGTTTATTTGCAATCCAGTTTTCCATGAGCACACGAAACACATTGAGTTTTAGTGGTACTTCATATGCAAACTTGTTCAATAATACAACATACATATCTAGTTTTGTCTCATAAATGAGCAATGTGCATACATTTTGATAGTCTATTGCATGTGTAAAGTTTTAATAATTTAAAAAAATTCTTATATTTATTTCTATTGAGCATGATGTAATAAAAGGAAAATGTTGTGAATATAATGTATTCACCTTATGGTTACAAATTTTTTGGCAAGTTGTAAAGTAGTTATAGCCCCCAATATCATACATTCTTAATTTCACATGTATATATACTTGTATCATATAAATGCAAATGTTGATCATAGTACATAAATATAGTTTATGTTTCTAACAGTTCAATAAGAAGTCAACTAAAATTGAGTTCAAAAAAGGAGATCTAGTTTCTAGGTGGGATGAATAGGCGGAAGAGCCTAGAAAAAATAAAAATATTCATGCCCTTTAGAGTGGACTATATCAAAAAGAAAATTTCATAGGAGTTAATGCTTAATAGGTAGCATTCAAGGCTAAATTTAGAGCACAATAAAGAAAAACCAACTATAAATATTAACATAGTATTATTCCTTTTTTCCTCCCCATATTTTATTCCCTTTTCTATTTTCCATTGTGTAAGAGAAAAAGTAAAAAGGAAAAATACATTAAATTATGAAAAATAATAAAAACAAAGAGAAAGGAAAAAAGAAAAAATTGAGTTTGAGTGAAATTCTTGAAAAGTGCATTCAAATATCCTACGTTGTGTTTCCTTTTTTTTCCAATTAATTAAAAACAATTATTGCAAAATTTTGTAAATTTGGCAAAGTGAAATAAAATGAGTGATTTGCTCAACAAGTAGTGAATCACTCTAATTTGAACAGTGAATTGATTCCCTTTTTAAAAGCACCAAAAATTAATCTTGATGTAGAAAATGCAAAAACAAAATGTCAAATTACTCCTTAATTATGAGCTATTCACTCCTTAGGCAGTTGTCAAAGTATCAATGAGGGAAAGATCCATCCACCAAGTACCTCAACAAGGTTGTTGACACGTCGATTATTTAAGTGGCTCTGGCAAGGATCTCCTTTGGATGATTACCCAAGAGCTTTGGAAGAGTTTTTGTTGGAAATTTTTTTATGTTGAATGATCAAATGTGCTTGTAATTCTAAAAATATTGATAAACCTATTCCAGAGATACTAATGCAAACAAAATCGTAAATCATAAATCGTATGTTATGATTTCTCCATATTTTTAATTTTTTTAATAGGTAAAATATTACAAATCATGTTGTATATTTATAAATAAATGATGAACAGACCTAGATGCTTTTGAATCCAGTAATTATAATCAAGTTATTTTTATAGTGGGTTCTCAATATTATTAAGAAGATCAAAATTTTTTAGGTATTATTTGTGGATGGATTTTAACTACTATCAAATGCTTCACCAAGTGGATTGAGGCAATGCCACTTAAGTTACAAAGCTAAGAAGATATTATACAAACTTTAAAATATATCACTATATTTAAAATTCATTTAATTATAGTGATTGACAATACTATATCATTGAGTAGGGTTAAATTAATGTGTTACATATTTGAATATGGGTTTGTATTAAAAACATCTTCCAATTACCATCCCTAAGGCAATGGTTTTGTTAAATTGACTAATAAGGACATTGTCAATATACTAAAAGGAGTAATTATTGAATAACAAAGGGACTAATACATGAACTTAAAAAGAGCATTACAGGAATATAGGGTAACACCTAAAGCTTCTATAGGATCATCCCCAATGATCTCATATTTGGTAAATAAGATATGTTGTTAATCAAATTAGAGCTCCCCTCTCCTCAATTTTTTCAATAGCTCAAGCTCAAAGACATGGGCATTACTCCT
This sequence comes from Wollemia nobilis, assembly GCA_028583015.1. NCBI lineage: Eukaryota > Viridiplantae > Streptophyta > Pinopsida > Araucariales > Araucariaceae > Wollemia > Wollemia nobilis. The sequence continues at coordinate 140,305 of JAQPPZ010005656.1, forward strand.
ATGTAGTCTTGTCGGAATGCTCTATTGATATTGGAAGAAGAAATGGAAAAGACCTTTCCAAATTTACTTTGACATCAATTGGCAACAAAAGGATAGTTTTGTTGTGAATATTACATATTCACCTTATAGTTATAGGGGTTATGGGAAGTTGGAAAGCAGTTATAAATACCAACTTCATACCTTCTTTATTTCACATGTATATATATATATCCATCACATAAATGCAAATACTGATCACAAGATGATATTAGAACAAAGCTAATATCAAAACCAAGCTTTTATTTGTGAAGTTGATCTAGTTCCCAAGGAGCAAGAGACACCTCTAAAATTTTGTTAAAATATGTTTCCACTAGAGAAAACAAAAAGGAGATAGAAGATTGAGTGAGAAGAAAAATATTATTTTTTCTTGTTTATGTTTGTAGGTGTTGCAAACATTTATTTCATCTTAGAGGAGTTGCAAAATAGTCTGAGAAAAATTATTTTTGTACTGAAAGAATTTTTGTTACAAAAATTGATTATTGTCATCTAAAAAGAATGTGTTGTCATCCAGTGCAAGAAACATGTTTTCTTTTCATTTACATGGTGGAGTTAGTAGCCACCATGATTTTGATTATGTTGTGCACTTTTTATGGCCACTACAGTATTTTGTGCAATCCACCCTAGAAGTTGCCACACAAATCATCACATTGTCCACCCCTATAACCACCATGCCACAATCTTTTAAAACCTTTTAAGCTTTTAAAGCACCAAGAAAGAGACAAGTGTTCACTCTGATGAGGCCCAATATAAAATTAAATATTCACTTATATTTTGAAGACTTATGGGGAGTGGTATGTGTAACCATGCAAAGACATGCTACTAATCCAAATAAACACTGAAATTTTAATATAGATAATAATAAAACTATGTTGATCATGTTTGCAATATCTGTTGAGGTTCAACTATATATTTGTGATGTTATAACCATGAAGGATGTATGGGGTAAACATAGTATGATGTTTAAGTGTAAGAACCAAAACCAAATTCTACACCGATAGAGCTAGTTCTATTGCTCGTAGATGAAGAGTAGTGAGATGTTGGAATGCTCTTTATAATGGATTTCTAAGTTGTGAACCTTGCTACAAGCATTAAGTGAAATTGTCAACCATGATGTACTTGTTCTAATAGTGCTACATGTAATGGCACCAACATTCAATATTTGTGTAACAACTCTAAATATTACAAATCAAAGTATCTCTTTTGAGACTTATGAATTTGATTCAATACGAGGAAATAATTTGAGAGACAAAGACTTAATATGAACAAGCTTCGCTCATGCATCAAAAGGGTAAGAATCCAATGAGTGAAAGGATGCCAAGACATCAAATATCAAGCATTGCTTAAGAACAAGACATGATAACTTGATCTTCCACTTGAAACCCATTAGTTGCAAGTGGGTATTCAAAATCAAATAAAAATATAATGGAAGCATCAACAAATACAAAGTAAAATTTATTGTAAAATGCTATACATAGAAGGAAGGAATTAAATATGGTGAAAACTTTACTCCAACAATGAATATCAAGACCATTCAAATGGTTTTTATAATGGCTACACATTTTGGATCAACGTTGCATCAAATGGGTGTGAAAAGTACATTTCTCAATGGTTACCTTAGCAAAGAAGTTTCATAATATAGTTAAATGAATCCATCATACCCATTAAAGAGAATAAGGTATGTATGCTCATAAAATCTCCCTATGGATTAATGGAGGTATATAGAGCTTGTTAAGATGAATGACCATATTCTATGACATTGATTTCATCACAGTCCCTATGATCCAAATCTATATTTTAAAAGGTAAGGAAGATAGGTCATGATCATCATTGTGTATGTCGATGACTTGGTTATCATTGGAAATTTGATGAAGTTGGTTGAAGATACCATGAAATAAGTAAAGTATTCATTCAACATGATTGACTTGGATTGGAAGAACTAAATACTAAGAACCATACATTTATGTCATAAATGAAGTATACAAGGATGCTACATAAGAAGTTTTATATCATAGACGACAACCCCATGGACACTCTAATGGAAGCATGGTTACATCCATCATGTTATGATATATCACTATAGGTAAATGAATCTCTCTATTATAAATTGATTGATATATCACTTATCTAACATACACCAAACTTGACATCAACTATATTGTGAGCTATATTTCATTATTCATGTAAGAACCAAAGGTTTATAATTGGAATGCAAAAAAGTGAGTACTTAGGAATATTCATGGTATGCATGAGTAAGATTTAGAGTACAAGATGAATGATCAAATATTGTTTATAATTTTCATAGATGTGGACTATGCAAGAGTCATTAATGATAGAAGATCTATTTTTGGATATGTATTCTTTCTAGAATCTAGTACAATTTCTTGGGGAAGTAAGAAAAAACATCTTTTTGGTTGTTCTTCCATAGAGAATGAATATCATATCATAAGAGGAGCTATTTATGAGGTGATATTGTTATGCACATCTTGTCAAGATGGGTATCCCACAAAAGAAACCAATGATCTTGAGTTGTTATAAGCAAGGATTTATGAAGTTTGTTTGCAATCTAGTTTTCCATGAGCACACGACATACATTGAGGTTTAGTGGCACTTCATATGCAAACATGTTCAATAATACAACATACATATCTAGTTTTGTCTCGTAGAGGAGCAATGTGCATGCATTTTATAGTCTATTGCATGTGTGAAATTTCATGAATTTAAAAAAAAATCTTATTTTGATTTTGATTGAGCATGATGTAATAAAAGAGGAATATTTTGAATATAATTTATTCACCTTATCGTTATGAAGTTTATGGAATGTTGTAAATTAGTTGTAACCCCCAATATCATATCTTCTTGATTTCACACGTATTTATACCTGTATCACATCAATGCAAATGTTGATCATAGTACATAATATAGTTTTTGTTTCTAACAGTTCAATTAGAAGTCATCTAAAATTGAGTTCAAAAAGGAGATATAGTTTCTAGGTGAAATGAATATGTGGAAAAGACCTGAAAAAATAAAGGGGTTCATGTGTTATGGAGTGGACTGTATCAAAAAGCAAATTTCATAAGAGTTAATTCTTAATAGGTAGCATTTAAGGCTAACTTAAGAGCCAAATAAAGAAAAACCAACTATAAATATTTACATAGTATTTTTTCTTTTTTCATTCCCATATTTTATTCCCATTTCTATTTTCCATTTTTAAGAGAAAAAAAAAGAAATAAATATAGAAGTATGAAAAATGATAAAAACAAAAAGAAAGGAGAGAAGAGAAAATTTTGAATTTGAGTGAAATTCTTGAAAAATGCTTTTAAATATCCTATGTTGTGTTTCCTTTTCTTCTTATTAATTCAAAACAATTATTGCAAAGTTTTGTAAATTTGGCAAAGAGAAATAAAAATGAATGATTTGCTCAACATGTAGTGAGAATCAATCTAATTTGAACAGTGAATTGATTCCATTTTGAAAAGCACCAAAAATTTATCCTGATATAGAAAATGTAAAAAACAATATCAAATTACTCCTTAATTGTTGAGCAATTATCTTCTTAGGTAGTTATTAAAGTGTCAATTAGGGCAAGATCCATCCATCAAGTACCTCAACAAGGTTGTTGACACATCGATTCTCCAAATGCCTTTGGAAAGGATCTCCTTGGGATGATTACCCAAGACCTTGGAAGGGTTTTTGTTGGAACATTTTGATGTTGAATGATCTCATGTGTTTGTAATATTTCATCTCATTTCTTGTGTCGGTAGGCCTTGGTAGTAATTCTAAAGAGATTGGTAAACCTATTCTAGAGATACTAATGCAAAAAAATTGTAAAAGAGGGAAAATAATAACATGCATACACAAATACCGCAAATATTTATTCTAAAAAACCTTGATCGAGAAAACCAAATTCAAAGAGAAGTACCTCTTGATTTATTATTATTATGCACTTTTAGCAAAATAATTATAATATATATATATATATATATATATATATATATATATATAACACCGAATAACCTTAAAGTAATAAGTATAAAACAATGATCTAAATCCATCTATATCCCTTAATTAAAAAAACCATCCAACCCTTGATCTAGAAAACCAACAGAAACTCAAAGACCTTCCATATCTTTGTATTTTGTTAATGCAAAATATAAAACCCATCCAACAACATGAACATTCAAATCCATCCCAATCCATAGTAAAATCCAACATTTAAGTAATATCTCGTCAATTTCCTTACAAGAAAAGATACACGGTATTGGGAAAAACAACACCAACCGCAGTTCCTGATAATATATAAAGCTATGGTAGGTACTAAGTCGTTATTAATATTTTTTATATTAAAAAGTAATGTACTTCATTATATTATCTAAGATAACTAGGAGGTAACATAGCACAAGTTAAGGTTGGCATATGTAGGTGGTGGAGGTAACATAGCACAAGTTAAGGTTGGCATATGTAGGTGGTGGACTTGCTTGATTCGCAGGGGTGATAGCTGTTTTAATTCTAAAAATGTTGAAATGTAGACAATGAAAGGGATGTTATACTTATGATCTTTCTCATTTAATTTAATTTAATTAGCACATTAGATGCAAATATCTATTACCATCAACTTCGATTCATTTTCACCACCTTTTTTCAAAAGTCATAACTTCGATTTAGTTTCACCACCTTTCTCCAAAAGTCTTATTGTCGCGTTATAAACAGAGTGAGTGGCCATAACTACAAGTAGGTATCCTTTCTCAAAACTTTCTCCAAGTTTTATTTGAGTGGCTATAACTACAAGTAGGTATCCTTTCTCAAAACTTTCTCCAAGTTTTATTTGAGTGGCTATAACTACAATTAGGTATGCTTTCTCTAAACTTTCTCCAAGTCTTATTGTCCCATTATAAATAGAGTGAGTGACCTTAACTAAAAAAAAATATCCTTTCTCGAAAATTTCTCAAAGTCTTATTGTCAGGTTATAAATAGTGTGAGTGGCCATAACTACAAGTAGGTATCCTTTCTCCAAACTTTCTTCAAGTCTTATTGTCACTTTATAAATAAATTCAGTGGCCATAACTACAAGTATGTATCCTTTCTCCAAAATTTGTCACGTTATAAATAGAGTGAATGGCCATAACTATAAGTATGTATCCAAAAGACTTATTGTAAATAGAGTGAGGAACCATAACTACCAAGTAGTATCCTTTCTCCAAGTAGGCATTATTTCTCCAAACTTTGTCCAAGTCTTATTTGAGTGGCTATAACTACAAGTATCCTTTCTCCAAGTCTTACTTGAGTGGCTATAACTACAAGTAAGTATCCTTTCTCCAAGTCTTATTGTCACATTATAAATAGAGTGAGTGACCTTAACTACAAAGAAAGTATCCTTTCTCCAAGTTTTATTGTCAGGTTATAAATAGAGTGAGTGGCCATAACTACAAGTAGTATCTTTCTCCAAACTTTGTCCAAGTCTTATTGTCACTTTATAAATAAAGTGAGTGGCCATAACTACAAGAATGTATCCTTTCTTCAAACTTTGTCACGATATAAATAGAGTGAGTGGCCATAACTACAAGTATGTATCCAAAAGTCTTATTGTAAATAGAGTGAGGGGCCATAACTACCAAGAAGGTATCCTTTCGAGTGGACACATCCGGACGGCAAGCGTTGGGAGGAGATGTACATGAGTGACGAGTTTGCATTAACATTAAAGAAGGCCGTGAACTTGAATGCAATTCCTCCGCCACGCCGTCCCAGCAAATATACCAAGACAAACTCCAGTAGCCTCTCTTAACAAAAGTTTACTGGATCTGATCATCTGATCGATGTTTATGTAGATTTTGATGGTGTAATGTGCATTTATTAGAAGTCGCAGACATGTTTTTCTAATCTCAGTTTTTGCTTGACCTGTTTTACGTGCAAGTATATAATAATACGTGGTGTAACATACTATTTTATATTCAGTGTGGAAAGGGATTATAATTTTTTTAAATCTGTGGTTAGTTAAGAATGTTATTTGCATTATGGATCCATTATTTTATGCTTTCAGTTTCCCGTTGTCTACAATCTTTGTTTATTGCCTCCCCCGGGGTCGTCAATATCGACACGTTTAAATTATCCTTCATCTCGGTTGACGGCAAACTTCATGTTCTTATGATTTACGGTATAGTTTTAAATAATAAAACATGGGAATTACGAAGCTGGAGAAGCACATTATCTTTTTTAAAATAATAATTAGTCGTTAGCTTTCTTTAGTTAATACAGACGTCAAGTAGGTGCTACTTCTAAATTTTAGAATTAGAAGTTCCAAATAAATTTGATATGTTTAAAAATTTGGAATAAAATTAGATATATTATAAATGTATATATATATATATATATATATATATATATATATATATATATATATATATTAATAAATTAATAATTAAACTTTTTGGTTGGTCCTAGGGTTTGGTATGGGTGAGTGTGTGACGGGGTGGGTGTGTGTCTCCTTGGTGGAGTTGTTGTAACAGGTTTGGGATTCCTGGTCAAAACCCCCCATATCTTAATATTACAAAATAAATAAATAAAATTAATAACTAAGAAACTGAAAGGAAGAGTCCAAACAAACAGTAATAATTCCCTCCTTGTATATTTTCAAGCTTTTACAATAAATTTTAGTGGTACAATTTTATTTAAATGTATTAAATAATGTAAACCCCGCTTTCTATATTTTTAATATTATATATATAGATATTAAATAAAAGATAAATTAAATTAAATATTTTTTATTTATAAATTAATCTATTATAGTGTAAAATTCATATGAAAACAATAAATCTATTATAGTAAATCACAACAAATTTATTTAACCAAACAAAACTATTAAATTACAATACAGAAAATTTTTTAATGCAATTGCAAAAGCTACAACTCTAACTCCAATTTTATTATCAGATTCGCAGATTTTAGGATGTTGTAAATGTGTCCAAAAATCAAATATAAATGGAAAATATCAAATATAAAAGAGAAAACACATGCAAAAATTTCTCCTTTCTGGGTGCATTGCCTAATTTTTTTCCTGCCGAATTTAGGGTTGAAAACACATGCAAAAAAAAATCCGCTTACATTTTCCTTTTCCCGCGTGCTTTCTCACTTGTTTTTTGTCCAATTTTTTTTCTTGCCAAATTAAAGGTTTATTCTCCGAACTTATTTTCTAGGGTTTTTAATTCGATGAATTTCAAATTTTATCTAAAAAAATTGACAAATTTGATTACTAAGTATATATTACTAAGTGATATAAAAATGAATATGACAACTGATAAGTCCTAGTGATCAACACCAAATAAGAGAGTCGATTTTAGACAAAAGGTACTAAGTGTAAGTTATTATTTCTCCATTATTTTTAATTGTTTTTAATAGGTAAAATATTACAAATCATGTTTTCTATTTATAGATAAATGATGAATAGACCTAGATGCTTTTGAATCCATCGAGTTATTTTTATAGTGGACTCTCAATATTATTAATAAGATCAACCTTTTTTAGGTATTATTTGTGGGTGGATTTTAACTACATCAAATGCTTCACCAAGTGGATTGAGGTAATGCCACTTAAGTTAGAAAGCTAAGAAGTTATCATACAAATTTTAAAATATATAACTAGATTTAGAATACCTAGGGTTAAATATACGGGTTTGTATTGAAAATATCTTCCAATTACCATCCTAAGGTAATGGTTTAGCAAACCTAGCTATTAAGAACATTTTCAAGATACTAAAAATAGTGATTGTTGAATAACAAAGGGACTAGCACATGAAGTTAAAAAGAGCATTATGGGAATATAGGGTAACACCTAAAGCTTCTATAGGATCATGTCTTATAATCTCATCTTTGGTAAAGAAATGATGTTGTCAATCAACTTAGAGCTCCCTTCCCTTCAAATGTCTCAATAGTTGGAGCTCAAAGACATGGACATTACTCCTATATAGTCTTTTCGGAATGCTCCTATGTAGTCTTTTCGGAATGCTCTATTGATATTGGAAGAAGAAAGGGAAAAGGCCTTTCCAAAGTTACTTTGACATCAATTGGCAACAAAAGGATGGTTTTGTTGTGAATATTACATATTCACCTTATGGTTATAGGGGTTATGGGAAGTTTAAAAGTAGTTATAACTACCAACCTCATACCTTCTTTATCTCACATGTATATATACATCCATCACATCAATGTAAATATTGCTTGTAATCTGATATTGGAACAAAGCTAATATCAGAACCAAGCTTCCTTTTGTGAAGTTGATATAGTTTCCAAGGAGCAAGGGATACCTCTCAAATTTTGTTAAAGCATGTTTCCATTAGAGAAAACAAAAAAGAGGGAGATGGAAGATTGAGTGAAAAGAAAAAAAATATTTTTTCTTATTTATGTTTGTAGGTGTTTCAAACATTTATTTCATATTAGAGGAGTTGCAAAGTAGTCTGAGAAAAATTATGTTTGGGGTTCTCATTACAAAAATTACTTATTGTCATCTACAAAAAATGTGTTGTCATCTAGTGCAAGAAACATGCTTTTTTTCATTTATATGGTAGAATTGGTAGCCACCATGAATTTGAGTAGGCTATCCAATTTTTATGGCCATCACAATATTTTGTGTTGTTCATCTAGAAGTTGTCACATAGATCTTCATGTAATCTGCTCCTATATCCACCATGCCATAATAATTTTAAACCTTTTATGCTTTTAAAGCACCAGGAAAGGGACAAGCATTCAGTCCAATGAGGCCCAAGAATTGAACCTTGGACCTTCACCCCGCTACAAGGTTTGGTCAAACCAATTGGACTACACCTCGAACCTATGCAAGAAATATGTTTCATGAAGAAAAAATGAGTCATTTCGAGCATTGCATTGGAGTTTGAACGTGTTGGCAATACTATTGCATTTGAAGTTATCATTTGGAATAGCCATATGATTGTGACATCTAGAAAATATTGCCATCTAGAAGAGCCATCAAAAGATGTTTTCTAGGAAAGAGTCATTGTCTAGAAAATAGATGTTGTAAAATTTCCAACTAGAGATACTATTATTAGGATCTACTATCTAAAGATATCATCTAAATATATTGTCATCTAGAGTTGCTACCATTGAATGTTACCATCTAAAGCTATTACTCTTTGAATTTTCTATTGTTTGGATATTCTACCATCATGAACTATTTTCTAGAGCTACTACAATTAAGAGATACCATTTAGATTTGATGCCCTCTAGAGCTACAATCGTTGAAAGTTATTGTCATCTAGAGTTGTCATTTGGAGTTGCTGCTATTTGAAGCTACTAACTCGAGCTATTGTTTGAAACTATCATCTTGAGTTGTCATATGGAGTTACCATTTGGAGTTCTTTCCATCTAGATCTATTATTGTTTAAATCTATCATCTAGAGAAACCATAAAGAAAAAATATCATCTAAAAGGAAGTTAGGTTATTTTATCTATTGACCTATCTATCTAACAAAAAGGTCATTTGAGGATGCATGCAGGGCCATCTATTGTGAAGTTGTTATATCAATGCATAGATCATCTAAATTAAGTTATGTTTGTTGAACGATTGTGTCACAAATTTTAAATACCAAATAAAAAATCTATTACATGTAGTTTATTGGGAGAAACATGTGATCTTCTATATGCAAATGTAATTTAAAAATGTAAAGGAGACACAAATATAATTAAATAAATATTAAAAATAAAATGAAAATCCCACATGCTCTATGGGAAGACTATTTGAATCCTTTAGAAAATATTTTTATTTCTATTATTATTGTTACCGTAGAACCTTTATAAAATATTTCAAAATTGTTCCTTAAAGATTTACATTTATGGGAAAAACTCAAACCCTTGTCTTAATTTTTGCCTAATGAGACCTTACTATTTTATCATAGTTAGAGGAATTGATCAGTGTATAAGTATATTCTTATATACTTGTTGGAAAGTCATTTTCAAGCTCATTCTAACGGAAGCATTTGTTTGTATTTTTTGTAAAAAAATGGCATGGATGTTATTTCCCAAAAGATGTTACTTCCTTATGTATAATTGCTGAAAGGTGATAACTATTATGCTTGGAAGATAAAATTAAATATTCACCTAGATTTTAAAGACTTATGGTAAGTAGTATGTAGCACTATGCAAAGACATGCTACTAACCCAAATGAATAATGAAATTTTGATAAAGCTGATAAAAAAACCATATTGATCATGTTTGTCATATATGATGAGATTCAACTATCTGTGATGGTATAACTATGAAGGATGTATGGGTAAAATTAGTATGATGTTTGAGTGTAAGAAACAAAACTAAATTCTACAACTATAGATCTAGTTGTATTGCTTGTAGATGAATATTAGTGAGAAGCTAGAATGCTCTCTTTAACGGATTACTAAGTTGGTAGCCTTGGTATAAGCATTAAGTGAAATTGGCAACCATGATGTGCTTGTTATAATAGTGCTACATGCACTGGAACCAACATTCAATATTTTAGTAACAACTCTTAATGTGACAAATCAAAGTCCCCCTTTTGAGACTTATGAATTTGCCTCAATAGGAGGAAGGGATTTGAGAGACAAAGATTGAATATGAGTATGCTTTTCTCATGAATCAAAAGGATAAGATTCCAATCAGTGAAAGGATGCCAAGAACATCAACTATTATGCATTGCTTAATAACAAGACATAAATCCTTGATATTCCACTTGAAACCCATTAGTTGCAAGTAGGTATTCAAATTCAAATAAAAATATATAATGGGAGCATCAATAAATACAAAGCAAAACTTGTAAAAGGCTATACATAGAAGGAATTAATTAACTATGGTGAAACTTTTACACCAACAATGAAGATCAAAACATTTGTATAAAATTTTGGCTTCATTTCCTCATTACTCTCATATTCAAATGCATATTTTAATAGTTGTATAAATTTTTTGTGGTATTGTACTAATATGCTATCTTATCATAAATTTAAGAATTTCCCAAAACTTTTCCACGTAATACTACCTTGTCGAGAATCTATATCTAAATTCCTTAAAAAATTACTCCTATTTGAGATCAGTAACTTCTATTTCATGCCCTTTCTTATAATATTTCCACAAATCGATCATATTCATAACTACCAAAGCAGTCTTAGATTCAAAGGATAGGACCACTAAAGAGAAATAGGACTACAATTCACTTAACCAATTCTTATCTAATTCACCATCACCCTTTCCATTAAAATTGAATATCACAACCTTTTTTAGGTTCTTGTACAACTCTTTACTTACCCTGGCCCTTACAACACTGGATCTCTCAGGTTCCTTGGGTACATCCTCTGCCCTGTCTAATACAATTTCTCTTTCTCCTATTAGGTTTTCTATTACCCGTTGTTGTTGGGTAATAAATTCTTTTTGTTGGGTCATATGAATTTTCTATTGGGCCATTTCCTCCCTTTGTTGCTCCATTTGTGTTTGCAGTAATTTCACAACCTTTGCAAGTTTTTCACCACCTCTTTCTGATTCATTGGAGGTGGTTCATTTGATCCTTTCATTCTTCTTTCACATAAAGGACCTTCTCTTCTTGTAGACACCAAAACAGCACCAATCCGATTATGTGACTGCAAACACTGATCGCTTTGACACACACAGCCCCAAGGGCAGCCCCTAGAGGTCAAACAGTGGTCCTAACCACTCTCACAATAGTTTTGAAAGGTCAGAGATCAATTTGGCACATTCAGGCACTTTGCTCAATATCCGTCCCACCTTGGGATGAATTCAAACTGGGATTCGCCCCACCCAGGGACGAATTCTGAATTCGCTCCGGGGTGGGGCGAATTGCAGGTTTGACGGGCAAAAAGTCAAATCTTGACAAATGGCAGCTCAGATCCACCACCCAACGCTTCCTTCATCGCATGGGAGTATGGGTGAGCATTTTCAAGCGTTAGAGGCATCTGCAAGGTCAGTCATGAAGTCCCTATTCAGGGAGGAATCTCCTTCCCCCTGGGAAGGCATGATTGCCAAGTGGCGCCTCTGCATGCCCATTTCAAGAGACCTCTAGGTCTATAAATTGGTGAGTTTCCTCACCCCAAAATATGGAGAGAAGTAGCATTTTAGAGCAACGAAGTGCTGTCATTTTATTTACACATCTCACACCTTTTGGATTTGCGCCTTTCACATCCTTGATCTCCTTTAGAAGGGAGGTCATTGGGTGACTATTGGGAGGACAAATCTTGATCCCAAAACCTGAAATTTGGCCACAATACCCCACCAAATTTTCTGACAATACCACACAAGAGGTTTTGGACCCATCCCAAGTGGATTGGTGTCGAAATCAGGCCTCAAACGGCGGGCGGCCTGCCCCATGGGCGCCCCCTCCCACACTGCCACAATCCTAATCGCCCCCTTTCGGAGCGATGGGAATTCCATGGCAGATTTGCTTTCTTTCATTTTTGCATTCAATTCTATGATGTTTAGATAGGTTGTCATTTGAATTTCGTCTCGTTTTGAGCAATTTTGATCATATTTCTAGCTTTGTTCGCTTTTACTAATCTACAGGTAGCATCATCAAATTCCCATTGATGGAGGCCAAATTGGGAAAATATGACCATCTGGGTCTTCCCAAAATTCCCCCAATTAGCTAATCCCAAGTTTGTAGGTCTTTTGGAGCTTCCTAGGTAGGACATTGGGATAGTATCTTTTCGGCATTTTGTTGTAGGTGAATTCGTCCCGCCCTGGAGCGAATTCAAATTGGTGAGGAATTTCCTGACTGTTATTTTTGTAGAACCTTCCTGGTGGTATCTTGATGCCCCTATCAAATTTTTAGAGCATTTGGATCTATTTTAGTCTTAGTTTAATTCATTTTTCTCATTTACTTATCGTAGGCTTGGGGATTGCATGCTTTGTTTCATCCGCAGGTGCTACTGACCATTTCTTGTTCCTTTGAACGTAGGGTTCAGACATCGGAGGAGCAGCGAGGAGTCAAGACTCATCATTCCAAGTGGTGGTGACATTTTGGTCCACCCATTTTACATGTGGGCACGCGGAAGAAGGAAAGGCGCCCATGGATGTAACAAGAACTCATGCTTAAACGCTCCTAGCCCTTGGAAGGGGAGGATGCGCATTGTAACCGAGTTTGAAACATATCAATAAAAAGGGCTGTCTTCTTTATTCCCATTTTTTTCATTTTGATTCACTCATGCTTTTCCCTCTTTTCATGCACTTTCAAGTTTCTAGGATTTAGCGTTAAGTTCGGTTTCTTTGTTTGCATTTCGCATATTAGCTTTCCTTTTTGCTTCCGTATCCTCATGATTTCAGTGGTGATCATGGTGGGACCTTGTCCTCTATTTTTAAGATCAGATATCTGATCCAAACTTGGTTTTTTGCTTGCAGGTACCACGTTTTCATACGCTGACTGTTGTTCGTTCCAGCAAAGGGCGAATGTAGAGCTGTAATTCGTCTCACCCAGGGACGAATGGGAATTCGCCCCACCCTATGATGAATACAGTCCTATAATTCATTCCACCCTAGGATGAATTCTAGCCTATGAGGTTTTCGGGCAGAAACTCAGAACCGACAGATTCGGGCAGAGAAGAGGTAAGAATTCTGCACTTTTCCTGTCATTTTTTGTCTTCAGTTTTTCTATTTTTCTGGTTTCTTTTTGCGTGCTTAGGAAAAGTTTTGCTGCATGTTTATTTTGTTCCATGCATAATAAAAGGAACCCCACACACCACGTGGAAACTTAAACACCAAGGAGCTGGTCGTAAAACCCCAACCCTTGATCAAGACCAACGGTGGATTTCATCACCACCTTGGCTTGAATTTTGCATTCATAAACCCCGATCGCTACTGTTGCTAGACGTAAATCCTGATGAAAGCTGACCGAGTGTAGCTGGGGTGATTCCCAGTGCATGAGGATAAGTCTTCTATGGTAGGTGTCATAAACAAGGTGATTCCCCTTTCGTACCGCCTATGTTCCATGTACCATCTGCTCTCACGTACCTATAGTTTCCCTCACGTAAGGGCGGGTATATAGAGAGGTTGGTATATCGGTCTGGCAATGGTATATCGAAGGGGCGACCAATTTTGGGAGTCATAAGAGCCCTCATTTTGCATTTAAATGTTCTTTACAAAAACCTTCAAAAACAACAACAAAACACACTAAACCAGGTTTAGGACACACTCTCAATATTTAAACGAGATAATCACTGTTTGTGTATGTGTGTGTTCTTTTCTATTTAAGTGTAGCATAAAAAATCATAAAAGAGATAAAAATCTGCTTAGCTTGTAGAAGAGCAACACCATGGTGTACACCCGTAGCCAAGCCCAATCAAGGGCAGAAGCTATGAAAAGTGTACAAGGAGGGGGCACAAGTCGCCTCCGCTATAGTCCTAAGGACTTGGCCATACCGCCTTGGCGGCCTGACCCACAAGAGAGTCCACATCATTCCATGTCAAGGTGGAATTATAGGGACACCCCTTTGGGGGACACGCCCATTCATCATAGCCCCTTTCAGGAAGAATCCTTACACGTGGCACTCAACATAGATAAGAAAGCTCCCTTAGAAGCTAGATATGAGTGGCCACCATGCGATGAAGTGCTAGAGTGGCATAGTGTCCATGAGGAGAGGCCACATGACTATGGCATCCCTCCTTTGCCCCCCATCACTGTTAGAACCAATAGACAAACCCCAGAGCGTAGGGCTCTCCAAACAGGGCGAGCTAACTCCGCCCACCCCTTTCACACATACGAAAGGGAGTACGAGGAAGACCATCACATTCCTCGAGAGCAATGTATAGCGTGGGAGCCATGCGCTTCCGCACCTGCTAGATACCATGGTTACCCACTGAGGCCAGAGCCTCGGGTAAATGCCGCCAACCTCGACAGAGGGAAGCAACCCATTGAGATCTCGGATCATCACGACCGAGGTAAATGTATAGGAGAGGCATCCAGGCCTCCTAGGCTCAAGATGGTGGACCAAATTGACCTGGCAGTCGCCAGACATGCCGCCCGCCAAGCCCAGATCACGCGGCTTGAGCAAGATCAGCAGCAGCTAGAGCATCTATACCGCCTTAGCAAGGAGCGCATTCAGTGCCAAATAGATGAGCTGCTTCATAACCTACCTGAGAGGGTTCCAACCCCTCGCACCCAAAGAGCAGAACCATATGAGAGGCATAATCCCTTGGTGCGAGATAGGTCTCCGCGACCTCATCAAGTTTTGCCTCCGAGACCCCCTAGACCTGAGAGGGAGGCCACTCCCCGGAACAACGATGGGTACCCTCCACGGGGACCCACCCAGGGTCATAGGTCTCGCCCAGAGACTCCTCAAGAAGTTTACGAGGAGTATGAACAAGAAGTAGAGCGGGCCAAAATGCCCTACCAAGGCGGAGGGGTTGCTATCCGGCCACCCCCCATAGGCCTCAAGTCTCCCACAACCCACAATGGGAGCAAACTAAAGAGGAAGAGATTAAATATTTCGATGCATACAAAGCACTGCTAGAGCATTTGGAGTCTATGGAAACCAAAGCTTTGGGCCCCAAAAGCCCATGTTACGCCAACTCCGTAGTCATCCTATGCATCCATCAGTGCCTGCACCCCCTTACCCCAAACACTTCAAGCTGCCTCAGTTGGCAGTCTTTAAGGGTGAAGAGGATGCCCAAGAGCATGTGACAAGATTCCTGAGCCAATGCTTTGGCATTCAGGACAATGATGCATTGTTGCTAAGGACATTTATAACCACATTCACGGGCCCTACCTCGGATTGGTTCACCCAGTTGCCGAAGCACAACATCAATAACTTGGATCAGTTAGTGGATGCGTTCCTCGAACGCTTCGCCTTCAACACCAAGAAGAAGGCGTCACTAAGTGACCTGGCCAACCTCAAGCAGTATGAGGAAGAGACCATGGTGGCCTACGGGAATCGGTGGAGGACTCTGCTTTCCAAGCTACCCTACCTTCCCCCTATGTCCGACCTTACACAAATGTTCTCACGAAGTTGTTTGAGATCGATCTCTATGCTATTGCAGCTGCAGCAATATGCCACCTTAGAGGAAGCTCTGGCGCAAGCCAGAATTATCGAAGAGATCAAGATACAGGATGGCAAAATTGCCAAACCTAAGAAGAAAGAATGGAACAAGAACACAAAGATAGGGACTACGCAACAAAAACCCATTGTGGTTAATCAAGTTGCTATAAATGTCCCTAAGCCTGCACAAGAAATACAGCCTCAAAAGGCTAACTATCAGGCAGTGCCTCCTAACAATTATGAAAGAGAAAATCAGAAGTAGGAGCAAAATCAGTAGCGTCACCCTAGGTGATAGTACACACCTTATACGGAGTCTAGGGACTCCCTATTTGACCGCTTGTCAATGGTGAACTTGATCACCCTTCCAGAGATTCAAACCATAGATCCTAATGCTCCCAAGCCTAAGGGATACAGAGAGGACTTGTATTGTAGGTTCCACAGGCGGAAGGGACATGACCTGAATGCATGTTGGAAGTTCAAAGGATTGATACAAGACCTGATTGACAATAAGACATTGGCAGTGGACAACCCCGTAGCGCCAAACAACCAACAGATGGGGGTTTTCAAGGACCCCTTGCCTACCCATGAGGCACAGGCAAAACCCCTTCAAGTCAATGAGGTGCAACAGAATTTCCCCATGCAAGGGTATGTAGGAATGATAAGCATAGTGACTAGGAACAAGAAATACCCAGGAGTTGCCCCCGAGGCAGCCACAAGAGAGGTTCCATCGACGTCACAACCTCAACAACACCCTATGCAGCTACCTCCGCCTAGACCCGCGGCCATGATTCGGACCAAACTCACGTAGAGTTTGAGGACCACGTCGGCTAGGCTCTCCATATATGAGCTTATACAACAATCAACGCCCCATCGGGAGGCTCTCATGGAGATTTTGAAAGCCATCGAGTTGCAGCCCCACGAAGCGAATTCCTTCAACAACTTCATGGGACATGTCAAATGATGCATGGAGCCAATCATCACCTTTCGAGAAGATGAAGTTAAATCAGTGTCTGATGACATGGCAGATCCACCCCTGCACGTTATCATGTGGGTCAACGGGATCCCATATAAGAGGGTGTTGATAGACACTGGCTCATCCAGTAACATCATTACCACAACAGCATTGAAACATCTGAAGTTGCCAGCCTCTCACATCATGGCTTCCACATATACACTACGAGCATTCAATGATGCGATATGCTCGATAGTTGGCACAATTGTCTTACCCATTCAAGTAGGACAAAAGATGATACCTACATTGTGCCATATTTTGGAAGGTGAGATGGCGTATAACATATTGCTAGGGCGGCCATGGATCAGGGACATGAAGTGTGTCCCTTCGATAGCTCACCAGTGTTTGAAGTATGCATTTGAAGGGGAAGTACATGTAGTCCCGACGGACTTAGAACCCTTCAAATATTGCAATGCGGTGCAGTTGATGCCGCAATCGACCCTCCCATCGATGCACTTGGATTTTTAGTTAAATCCATCTAGACAGGGTCCGATGCCGCAAGCACCACTGGTGATAAATCCATCAAAACCCCAGCCAGGTGCATCTTCATCATCAGGTCCTTCACCACCAATGCCACCTATCATGGCTAAACAGAAGGACAAAGGGAAGCAAACCCTGGAAGAGGCTCAACCCCTGGAAGAGGCGCTGCCAACAATATCAACCATCTCTACCGAAGAGATGCCTAGCACAATGGAAGTTGAGGCTCCTAGTCCACCCAACATGGAATGGACTCAGGAAGAGCTTTCGTTCCCTCCCTCTCAATCGCCAACAATTATTATTGAAATGGCCAGTACGGGCCTAGGGGAGTATCTAGTGTGGAATGTTGTAGCAACGACCATGCTAGAGTCCATGCAAGACATGGGGAGACCTCGCCTCCCCATCGGTACAATTGTTCCTTTAGGCTACCCGCCGAACTAGACAAATTTTGTGTATGGGGGCCTTGATCATGGTACTGAGCCATGCATGCAAAAGGATGAGGATGAAGAGCCTTTTGCAGAAGATGTCAACTATCTATCTAACCCGAACTTCGCTCTGAGATATCTTGGCCAATGCAATTGGCATGGATACGGGCTAGGTAGGTATGAGCAAGGAGTGCGTGTCCTTTGCCAGCCAAGATACCAAATGCCTTATGACAAGTCGGGAGTAGGGTTCAACCACCCCCTACCCTTGGACATCTTGGTGGAAAACATGCAAGGCCTAGGGATAGGCAACAAGGGTGGATTGGCATCAGATCCTTATGCCAACCCAAACACAACATATACATTGGGAGATTACCTCCCATGGTCAACAACCACCCTTGTTAACATCAATAACCCTTCTCCTTTGCTAGAGAGAGGCGAAAGTTTAGGAACTCACTTTCAAGGAAAGTATAAATAGTGTCAAGAAGGATCTTCGAAGGATGAATCAGAATATGAACCAGCATCATATGATCCCTTCGAATCTGATAGTGATCACTCACAAGTGATTCCCATGAATAACTGTCAAGAGACCCTCCTGACAATGTTCCCTCTAGAGGCTCCAAGCGAGCCAGTGCCGCGTCGAGAGAATCAGGTCCCCCCACGGAGCGTGGAACAACCACAATGGGGCCAGATTAATTTTCTTGAGCAGGATGAGCCTGTAATGCCTCAAATAGTTGTCGGAGCCAACGAGGGCTTTTGGATCTCCGATAGTGATTACGAAGATGAAACAGAAATGACATATCTTAATCACATGCGGCAGAGGCCGCAACCATACCCCTTGGAGATTAATGACATATTTGAATAGATGGGCATAGTGCCAGGGCACGAGTGGTACGTAGACCCAACAGGGTGGGATCAAGTGTTGGATCCACTGCTCTAGGTACACGAAGAGCACCTTCCACTCCGAGACCCTAGGGTGATATCAGTGCCGAGGGTAGACCCTGTCCTCCTATTAGCACATAGGGCCGATCCATTCATGCCAGTACCCCTAGAGCCAGATCCAGAACACAGAGAACATCCAAAATGTTTGAGTCATCACACCCATGGTAATGGAGACCAAAATCATTTCATCCACATGATCTCCATTGACTTAACCGCACCCATCCGCAATCCGGCCGATCCAGCATGGTCCTTGCATCTAGACATAGATGCCATTGACTGGGATCATGTCAATTCACCTCCATCCCCATCAGAGTACTGGCCTTTTGATAAAATGCTTCATTTTACCCTAGGGACAACTCAGGATATCTTTCATGCCGAAGAGGAACCCGAGGTTCCCAACGTAGATTTAAACTCAGCTAATGATATCCATTTGATCCCAACTCCACATCAGTTGGAGGATGGATCCCACATGTCGATCGAGGAGACGACTGACGTAGACATCGGCTTGGATCCAATGAATCCATAGATTATCAAGTTGGGGGTAAGCTTATCCCTCGAAGAGCAAGCCGACTACATTGCCCTTATCAAAGAGAAGAAGGAGGTTTTTGCATGGTCATACGAGAGACATGTCGGGGCTAGATCCATAGCTAGTCACGCATAATCTAACGCTTGATCCGACAATCAAGCCAGTTAAGCAAAAACTACGTAAGATGCACCCAACAGTGGCCTTGATGGTCAAAGATGAATTGCAAAAGCTGTTGGATGCACAGTTTGTCATCTGCGTGGATTATCCGCCATGGCTGTCCAACATGGTGCCCATCAAAAATCTTGATGGGAGGATTCGCATATGCACTAATTTTTGAGATCTAAACAAAGCGAGTCCTAAGGATGATTTCCCCTTGCCAAGCATCGACGCATTGGTAGATGCTACAGCAGGTCACGAAATGCTATCCCTCATGGATGGTTTCTCAGGATACAATCAAATTCGTATCAATCCCGAGGACCAACTAAAAATGGTGTTCACAATGCCTTGGGGGACATTTTGTTATAAGGTCATGCCCTTTGGCCTTAAAAATGTTGGCGCCACCTACCAACGTGCCATGACGTACATCTTCCATGATTACATGCATAAAACTTTGGAAGATTACATGGATGATTTGTTGGCCAAGTCTCTTTTGCACCCAGATCATCTCGATGACTTAAGCAAGATCCTCGATCGCCTCATGGAGCATAAAGTCAGACTGAATCCCAAGAAGTGCGTATTTGGCATCACATCTAGAAAACTCTTGGGTTTCATAGTCTCAAAGTGAGGCATCGAAGTGGACCCAAACAAAGTCAAGGCAATCCTTGAAATGGTTCCCCCAACTACCATTAAGCAGCTCAGAAGTCTACAGGGAAAGGTCGCATCAATTAAGCGCTTCATAGCGCAGCTATCTGACAAGTGCCGACCCATGAACAAATTATTGCACAAGGGGGTAGCATTTCACTGGGATGACGAGTGCCAATCAACCTTTGATGACATCAAATGATACTTGGCTTCGCCACTAGTATTGGCACCACCTAGACCAGGAGTGTCATTCTACTTATACATCTCAGCTACTGAGGTGGCACTGGGCGCCATGCTAGCCCAGAAGAATGAACTTCACAAAGAACAGGCTACTTACTATCTTAGCCGCACCCGGTCAGTTATGAACTTAACTATGCATACGTCGAGAAACTCTGCTTGGCAGTGGTGTTTGCTACCAAAAAGCTATGCCACTACATGCTGAGCAACACTACGTATGTTGTGTCTAAGGAGAATCCATTGCGATACATGATGAGTCGTACTTATCATAGTAGTCGCACGGCAAAATGGATCATGTTGTTGACGGAATTTGACATAGAGTTTATTGGACAGAAATCCATCAAAGGATAGGTCATAGCCGATCAACTAGCAGAGGCTCCTCTCGAAGACGATCAGCCTCTGGTCATAGAACTACCCGATGATGGGGTCTTCCATGTCTCAGAATCGCCAGATTCTGATGAGCCTGAGTCACAGGCTGACATAACCCTATTTTTTGATGGTTCTAAATGTGAGCAAGGTGGTGGCATGGGAATAGTATTCTTCACACCGCAGGGTGCTCCAATGCCCCTATCATTTAAATTAAATTTCCCATGCACCAACAATAATGCAGAGTATGAAGCCTTGCTCATAGGTCTTCAGACAACAATCACCATGAACATCAAATGACTGAACATCTTTGGTGATTCGTTGTTAATTGTCAATCAAGTCAAAGGGGTATTCCAATGCAAATGCCCAGTTCTGTAGGCTTATAAAGCCCTTGTGGACAAATTCCTGGTGAAACTTGAGTGGTACGACATCGAGGCACTCCCTCGGTCATCGAATCATTTTGCGGACACTATGGCCTCCTTGGGGTCACTAATCCCGCAAGACCTTTCTGGTGATATGACAACCATTCAAGTCAAAACACTATCGCAATCCATGATGGAGCGTGCAAGCTCTGACTTGATGCCAGGAATCCACATGATCCAGATTGAACCATCCTCGGATAAGTTCTCTCGAATCCATGATCATCTGAAACATGCCAACTAGGGGTCCTTGTTCTCCCCTACTCCCATTAATAGCAACACAACGCTATTCTTACAAGTTCTCTCCCGCTCAACATTTGCTAGGGATGAACTTCAAGAGGGATTGGTTGTTCATACCGTCGAGGCTTTCGATCAGCAAGATTGGTATTTACCCATTAGAGACTACCTCAAGTTAGGTAATCTCCCGCTTGGATTGATGCATGCCACAAAATGAGCATTCAAGCAGAAAGTGGCTAAGTATGTCTTGATAGGAGACATTTTGTACCATCGTAGCTATGAAGGAATCCTCCTTCGTTGCTTGGACCAGAAAGAGTCCACTTGGGCGATCGCCCAAGCGCACGATGGTACATGTGGTGGCCACTTCAGTGGTATGGCCATCGCAAAGTGCATTCTTCGCATGGGCTATTATTGGCCATCTTTAGAGCGAGATTGTTGTGCATATGTCAGGAAGTGCATGAAGTGTCAACATCATGCCAATTTGATGCACGTACCTTCCCAGGCCTTGCAGACAGTCCAGTCCGCTTGGCCATTTTTGTAGTGGGGCTTCGATCTAATTGGAAAGATCTCCCCTACATCGTCAGGCCATCACACGTTTATCATAATGGCCACAGAGTATTTCACCAAGTGGGTGGAAGCAGTTTCGCTTACCTCTACGACAGGACCCCGCATTGTGGAGTTCATTTTACATAACATCATATGTCATTTTGGTATTCCATCCAAAATAATCTCGGATAATGGGACGTCATTTAAGAACAAAGACGTGCATGCTTTGACCACAAAGTACAAAATTTAGCATAGTTTTTTGACACCCTATTATCCGTAGGCAAATGGGCAAGCAGAGGCGTCAAACAAAATGCTAGTTGCCATCCTTAAAAAGACGATCGTAGACAGTCATAAGGATTGGCACATCCAAATCCCACTTGCCCTATGGGCTTATCGCACTAGCATTCGGACGCCCACTGGGGCAACTCCATTTTTGCTCGTGTATGGCTCCGAGGCAGTCATGCCTCTCGAGTTGGAAATTCCTTCCCTACGCATATCAATGCAAGAGTTCATCGATGATGACGTTGCATGGTAGGCCCGGTTAGACCAGCTTACGTTGCTTGATGAATGATGCGTTAATGCTCTCGAGCATTTACGTATCTATCAAGAGCGACTTAAGAAAGCTTACAACATGAAAGTTCACCTGAGGGACTTTCGGATTGGTGACTTGGTCTTAAAAGAAAACCAACAGAACTCTAGTTTGTCATCCCACCTAAGGGACAAGTTCATGGCAAATTGGTTAGGTCCATATGTAATTGATAGCAAAATAGGACCCGAGACGTACCGGCTAGCCTCTCTTGATGGAATCAAGGAACCAGAACCCTTGAACATCAGTCATTTGTGACCATTCCATATCTAAGAGAGCCATATCCCAAACAAAATGCTCCAAGGATTCCTACAATCGCTTGGTCAATCCCAAAATGCTCCAAGGATTCCTACAATCGCTTGGTCAATCCCAAAATGCTCCAAGGATTCCTACAATCACTTGGTCAATCCCAAAATGCTCCAAGGATTCCTACAATTCGCTTGGTCAATCCCAAAATGCTCCAAGGATTCCTACACGCGATCAATCCCAAAGCTCAAAGTCCTACAACTTGGTCAATCCCAAAAGCTCCAAGGATTCCCACAATCGCTTGGTCAAAAATAAGAAAATTCAAAAATAGTAAAATCATCAAAAACAACAAAAATTTGCATCTCATTTCTAGGCATGCTCAAATTCATCAATAAAGAGCTCTTCTCGCATCTCATCTTCATATTCACAAAAATCAATCCATCAAAAATACAAAAATATGTAGCTGCATTAAGCATCACATCCATACATTGCATATTTGTGGTCATACAAGTCAAAGGCACCATAGACTGTAATTACTCCGCTAGTCCATCTTGTTCCACATTTCTCCATTTTATAAGCAGTCCATCAAAAAAAAAATGCCATTCACTGCTTTTTACCACACCAGAGTCAGTGGTCTTCTAATGTATCAAGAGTTTTCATCTTTCAGTCATCATGTAGCTTTCTAGCCACATACTGTACCAAGTCAGACAGATTTTATGAAGGTAGAGTTCTACTTGGATCACACCTTGTTACGTAGCATCCCAACACAAATTAAAACACATAAAAATTCCCAAGTTGTGTGAATGAAAGATGAAACCTGCATAGCAATCCAGGTCACCATAAGCGAAATGGTTATCTTGCTCATCCCCCTATGCGAATGACCCCAAGAATGCTGAGAGTTGGCAAAAGGACAAGCATCTTCCCTACCCAATTCCCCAAGAATCCCAAGTTCTCAAAAAGTTGCAAACATCAAAATTTTGCAAAAAGTCAAAACTCCAAAAATTTGACATCACCACCAGAGTGCATACATCAAAAGGCACATACAATAGTGATTCTTATCACTCAAAATTCAAATCCCTTGCTCAAAAGAAAAATATATAAAAATAAATAGTGATTTTTATCACTACAAAAGAGCAAGTATCCCAATACAATTGAAGAAAAGAAGGGAGTCGAACTTGAATCCCTGGAACTCTCAGCATTTCGACAGGTCATGAGGCAAACCTCAGTACCGGTTTGGTGGATAGCCTATCGGTCACTAGCGGTAAACCTCCCGCATGATGATATATCTGTCACATTAACTCATGTACAGATCAATGTTTGCATGTGGATGAGCTAGCTTATGGTATCCTAGATAGCACCGTAGATTAATCTGACTAAATACAACAAAGGAGTTAGTGGAGCTAATTAGGTGATCCTCAGTACAGGTTTGGTTGACAGCCTATATGGCACTAGCGGTATCCCGACAAATACCACATAAATGAACTCAATTGCACACACAGGGATGTGAAATAGCTTGGTCAAAGACAAGTCCGATTCATACCTTGTTCAAAAGTCTTGTAAGATAAAGTACAGTCATGGCTAGTTAGTTAAAACTGTCTGAGTCTCAGAAAACCTTAGCTACATTTCTAAACCAACTACGCTATCTTTCATCCTCGCATTGCCATCAACAATCACCAAAAAAAAAAATCACAAAAGTTCTAAACAGTCTATGGTGCTCTCGCCAAACAACACAAATTCAATTCATCCATTACATTTGCATATCACATAAAAATCAAAAACATTTGCATTCATCATAACATATGCATCCATAAAAATAAATTAACATGCATACATCCATACTCATCACTCATCATGCATAAAATCAAATCATCACTCACATAAACAAAATAAAGTCATCTATATATATCATCAAAAATGCCCATAGGCTACAATGAACTGGTCCTCTGACCCCAAAACAATCCAAAAGCTCAAAAACCCCCAAGCCTAGGGCATCGGCCACCATGATCACGTAGGATCGGTGCGATGGGAACTACCCCCATGGTGTGGGTCCTATGAGACCCCTCAGGGTGGCTGTTGCTAGCCCTCGCATCACGCCTACTTGCCCCCCCTCATCCAGTCGCCTACGTCGAGAGGATGCTGACTGCTCAGTCTCACTCCCTCTCAAGCGATGTGATGATCCACCTACATTGAATGTAGGGACCCGCCCACCAAGGTGGCTAATCTCTGCCTCCAGCTCTAACCGTTACCACATCGAGTCCATCTCTCACTGGCGATACATCACCAAGTTCTCCTTGTCCATAGGAGATCCCTCTCCCATGCAGCATCAGTACCCCCATCCTACCGATGGTAAGCAGCCAATGCATTCTCTCGCTCCACCAGCTGCATGCGTAGGAGATCCCTCTCCTATAGTGCATCCCCCAACTCCTCATCATGCCTCCGCAATAGCCCCTCCAACCATGCATTCTCAGTACGTAACCTGGACTTCATGTCCTTCGCATCCGCCTGAGGCATGGGCATCTCTAGAACAGCAGCCTGCTCTAGCTCCCACTGCTCCGTGATGTCCTACATCTTCGGCTGATCCGAAACCCCCAAATCCACATCCTCATCCTCCACCTCCACCATGTCTGCATCCTCCCGAGGAGCTCCCCAATCATCTCCTAGTGCCTCGACACCCTCCCCCTCTGCTACTACCTCCATGCCTCCCAGTGGCCCCTCTCCTCACCATCGCCATAGTACCCACCACTGGTCGTACTCTACGGTAGTCCCGACGTCATCCACATCCGGGACGTCGATCACCACATCTAAATCCTCGCCTAGTGGCGCGATGACCGATCGGTCCAGAGTTCTCTCATCCCCATGCCGATAGACCATGGGCTCACCAAGCAACCCCTGGCGCACCCCAAACTATCATGTCACCCGCTGTAGGGGAAGAACTCATGCTCGGTCCCATGTCGCCCAATCAGCCATCGCTCCCTACGTACCCATCGGAGCCACTCTCCAGCCTCCACCAGGTGGACAGTCCCGATAAGGGCCAACACCTCCCCTAGAGTAAGCCGAGCGAGGGCATCGACATAGTGCCCTACGACACCTACCCACCATCGACTCTGTCCCTACTCCCCAGACCATCACCATAGAACCGCATATCCTATATCCTTATCCTCCATCTTCGTCCGAGTCATCCATGGTAACCCGACTGGCCTCTCCACCGCTATGTGCTGCCAAGCCCAACTCTGCAATAGATAGCTATAGCTAATCCCCTTTCGCTTTCAATAGTGGACCTCGTACAACTCACCATAGAGCTATGCCAATAGCGTCTGTCCCCACCTCATGATTAGCGGTGCCTCCGTCGAGCACTCTACCAACCGCCAGACCAAATCTAGCAGGTTCCATGGGAACCTCGCACTTGACGAGTCAAGCAAAACATGTTGGAAATGAGGCCCATAAGGAATGCGTGCCTCACTCCCAACACCCCCCTCTCTAGCCACCATCGGACCAAAATCCTGCCAATCTAGCAGTCACCCTCTGCCCTCTCCACTGGATCCTCCACACCTAGTTCCTCCCCATGCCCGAAGCATCGTATCAGTACAATTGTCCGCTGATCACGCGATGACGTCCTGATCGGCAGTCCATCTATCAAAATCCGTAGAAGCCGATAGACATCCTCCAAGGTCACTATCATCTCCCCTATTGGGAGATGGAAGGTGTTGGTCCGGGGATCCCATAGATTGATCAGGGCCATCAGATAAGCCCGATCCCCGACCACAGGCTCCAGTCGAGCCACCTGCTTGAGCCCAAGGGCATCAAGCCACTCCCAATCAGCCATAGTTAGCGCCCCTCGCTTCAACAAAAGTAGTAGGTACACGATACCGGCTCTTCACAACCTGCAAAAGAAAACAACACAAAAACATTAAAATCAAAAAAAAAAATTGTACAACAATAACATGAATATACAACATTGCCTACCAATGTACAACCAAAAACAAAACAAAATTCAAAAACATTAATTTTCAACTAATTTTCATCCTAGGGTTCCTAATCCTAACATAAATTTAAAAACAACAAAAAATTCAAAAAAAAATTAATTTGTCAGTCCTAGGGTTTTTAAACTCTAAACTGATTAATTAACAAAAACACAATAATTTGTCAGTCCTATTGTCAGTCTTAGGATTTCTGTATTCTAAGTTAAAATTGACAAAGTCTGCACAAACAAAATAAAATTAAAATAATAGTTTTAAACCTAGGGTTTTAACCTACATTTTAAAACTGACCAGCTCAACCTAAGAACTAGGGTTTTACATTCCGTTTATCCTAGGGTTTTAGTTAAAAGCAAAATAACAATTCTTTACCTAGGTTTTAACTACGTTTGTCATTCAGTTGTAAACTAAGTCTTGGTTGTGTTCAGCTCAGTTTTAGGGTTTCAATTTTAAATTTTGGAAAACATCATCACAAAGAAAATTAAACAAAACACTTGCAGTTTTAAAACGTATAACAAAAGCAATAACACTAGGGAGCACTTACTGGTCTCGCTTCGGCTCCACCGCTCGATCCGGTTTGTGCACTCATGATGTCAGGAGAAATTCGTAGCGCTTCGCTTCGCAGAATTAACCTCCTCCTCCCAGAGCTCCAAATCGCAAGAAAATTCGAATGCAAATGAGCCCAAACCCTAGTTTTGACCTTTAAATAGGCCTTTTGAGCTTATATTCGTTCCCCCTTGGGATGAGCGCTCTGGTTAGCGCTCGTCCCACCCTGGGATGAATACTAAGCTGGTATTCGTCCCACCCTGGGATGAATTCAAGGCAAAAATTTCAAAAAACAACAAAAATTGAACAAAAATGCACTAAAACAACTAATAAACTTGCCCGATGAGAGTGTTGTTGCACTTGACATCCCGGGCATGCAAAACAGATGTTGGGGTTACAAATTGTCACTATCCTACTCCCTAAGAAGGCTACCATAGCCGGACCGCTCCACGGGAGGACGGATTTTTGCCAATTTTAGCTCCAAAAAGCGTCGCAAAAAGGGTTACCACCCACCAAAAATAGGTCTAAATGTCGAAAAACTGCACACACTTAATGCTAAAACATCTAAGGGCACCCTTGCACAAGTCATCTTGGGTCAAGCGACTCGTCGCTTTTCTCATGAAGGTCATTCCCTCATCGATTCGTCGCTTGAGGGGGTAGTCACACTTAGTCACCAATCAACAAACACACACCCAATTAAGGAAAATGACATGCATTCAAAGAATCATTGACAAAGACAATTACGCTCCTGCTTGGGGCAGTAAACAAGCAATAATCACAACCTGATCAAATCACTTGGCATTTCGTGAATCATGAACTCAAGGTTCTCACAGACAAAAGGTTGCGCCCTTTGCCTATTCATGACCGATCAATGTCCAAGATCAAGTAACACCTCACCGAAAAAGGTTAACACTTGAATTGAGTTCCTTCGCTCATTGGAAGCAAGGATTCAAGAATGCATGCCCTTTCCATACTTGGGGCATCAAAAGTTGGTTAGGTTACTGAGAAACCCTAATCATTAGTGCTTTGGTTATCTATTTTTGCTCGACGTTGCCATGCAGCATCCCAAAAAGGGGCATCTGTAGACACCAAAATAGCACCAATCCGATTATGTGACTGCAAACACTGATCGCTTTGACACACACAGCCCCAAGGGCAGCCCCCAGAGGTCAAACAAGTGGTCCTAACCACTCTCACAAGTAGTTTTGAAAGGTCAGAGATCAATTTGGCACATTCAGGCACTTTGCTCGATATCCGTCCCACCCTGGGACGAATTCAAACTGGGATTCGCCCCACCCAGGGATGAATTCTGAATTCGCTCCGGGGTGGGGCGAATTGCAGGTTTGACGGGCAAAAAGTCAAATCTTGACAAATGGCAGCTCAGGTCCGCCACCCAACGCTTCCTTCATCGCATGGGAGTATGGGTGAGCGTTTTCGAGCGTTAGAGGCATTTGCAAGGTCAGTCATGAAGTCCCTATTCAGGGAGGAATCTCCTTCCCCCTGGGAAGGCATGATTGCCAAGTGGCGCCTCTGCATGCCCATTTCAAGAGACCTCCAGGTCTATAAATTGGTGAGTTTCCTCACCCCAAAATATGGAGAGAAGTAGCATTTTAGAGCAACGAAGTGCTGTCATTTTATTTACACATCTCACACCTTTTGGATTTGCGCCTTTCACATCCTTGATCTCCTTTAGAAGGGAGGTCATTGGGTGACTATTGGGAGGACAAATATTGATCCCAAAACCCGAAATTTGGCCACAATATCCCACCAAATTTTTCGACAATACCACACAAGAGGTTTTGGACCCATCCCAAGTGGATTGGTGTCGAAATCAGGCCTCAAACGATGGGCGGCCTGCCCCATGGGCGCCCCCTCCCACACTGCCACAATCCTAATCGCCCCCTTTCGGAGTGATGGGAATTCCATGGCAGATTTGCTTTCTTTCATTTTTGCATTCAATTCTATGATGTTTAAATAGGTTGTCATTCGAATTTCGTCTCGTTTTGAGCAATTTTGATCATATTTCTAGCTTTGTTCGCTTTTACTAATCTACAGGTAGCATCATCAAATTCCCATTGATGGAGGCCAAATTGGGAAAATCTGACCATCTGGGTCTTCCCAAAATGCCCCCAATTAGCTAATCCCAAGTTTGCAGGTCTTTTGGAGCTTCCTAGGTAGGACATTGGGACAGTATCTTTTCGGCATTTTGTTGTAGGTGAATTCGTCCCGCCCCGGAGCGAATTCAAGTGCTCGTGAAATTAGGTTTAAAGGAGGGTGTTAGAAATATTAATCCATATTTCACGCCTTCGCCAGACTGTGCTCCAAACTTGGGCAAAGCCAGACTACACTTGCGCAGTTGGGGATCTCGACAAAAATATTTGACATGACATCGCACCTACCCTCTGATAGATGTGACATCTGATAGATCTGATCGCCGCAGAAGTTAATGCCAGTTTGGCAATTTAATGCTAGTTCGGCGATTGGTCAGAAACCCTAGTTGAGGGTCTGTCAAAACCTGTTAGAGGATAAACCCTATCTTTCTCTCCCCACGGTTATATAAGGCAGTTCGGGTTTTCAGTTGAAGATAGCAAGCATGGAGAAAGTGCGAAGAATAGAGCAGAGAAAGGATAACGTTTCAATGAGCAGTGTGGCTCATCTGATTAATTTCCGAGCAACTGACTCGACATTTTTCCTTTTAGTTTATCCTACAGCTTAGTCTGCAAATGTTCTTATTTTCCTCAGTTGAGGACTTTTGTAACCCTCATTTTATATGGATAAAGTTTGCTATTGTTTTAGGCATCTTTAGGGTTTGTAGTTATTCTTATGTGCTAAAGTTTGTTGCTCTCTGTACAAATCGCCTCAGAGCGATTTCGTTCAGGTTCTATAAGTTAGAGCTCAGATCCGAGACTTTGCTCTCAGTTTTGGTGTTTCTCTCCTCCCAGCAAAGCAAGCAATTGCACAGCCACACGAGCCTTCGGACAGAAAAGATTGCAAGGCCAACTTCGCTGTCGCAACTCGACTGCGCTCAAGATCCGAGCGCAGCCCGAGTGCGCAAACGCAACCCGGTTGCGCAATATGTTTGAGCGCACTCCGAGTGCGCAAGCGAAGCTTGTATTCGAGCGTCATCCGCACTTCGCCGTGCGTCGTCCAAAGTTCGCACTTCGCCCCCGAAGTCGGACTTCGGCAAATTCTCTCCCGACGTTCGCACTTCGCTCGCTGTTCGCTCTGCGTCGTCCAAAATCCGCACTGCGCCCCCGAAGTCGGACTTCGGCAAATCACCCTGCGCCTTCCGCACTTCGCTCCGCCGCCGCACTTCGGGCATCTTCCCTCCTTCGCCGTGCGCCGTCCGAAGTTCGGTCTTCGCCCCCAACGTCGGACTTCGGCAAATCGAAAATAAAATTCTTCAATTGTTCTACTTGTTTTTACTGTTTAATGGATGGAGAAGGAAGGGCAAGGCAAAGACTCCTCTTCCACCCGGACCTCCTGCTTGGCCCATTGTGGGCAACCTCTTTCAGCTGGGGAAAAAGCTCAACGAATCACTCTGTGCCCTTTCTCGCCAATACGGCCCTCTCATGACACTCTGTTTGGGCATGAAAACTGTGGTGGTTGTCTCCTCTCCTGCCATTGCCAAGGAGCTTTTCAAAACCCACGATCAAATATTAGCCGGGCGGACCGTGATAGAAGCAGCCAAAATCCTTTCCCACCACAAATCCTCACTCATCTGGGCTGAACTTGGACCTCGCTGGCGGAAACTCAGGCGTATTGCCACTACCGAGCTGTTCAGTCACGACAGACTGCAAGGACTGCAGCATCTGAGACAAGACCAAACATTTCGCACGATCCGACTGATTTTCGAGGACAAGGGAAAGGTTGTAAATATTGGGCATACGGCCTTCTGCACGTCTCTGAATTTGTTGGGCAACATGATCTTTAGCACGGACGTCTTCGATCCCCACAATCCGGCTTCCGCAGAGTTTAAAGATACTGTGTGGAGATTGGTGAAGTTGGGTGGAACGGCCAATTTGGTGGACTTTTTCCCATTTCTTGGGTACCTAGATCCTCAAGGCGTCTCTCGTCAAACGACCAAGTATACGAGGCGGATGTACGACTTGGTCGATACGTTCATAGAGAAACGTTTGGCTTCCAGATGCGAAAGCCCTGAGCAGACCGGGGCAAAGAAGGATTTTTTAGATGTTCTCCTAGACTCTAGGAGCGAAGACTTCACTCTCGAGGATGTTAGAGCTTTGATAGCCGTAAGTATTGCCTAGACTCCTCGTAAAATTTCTGAAAGCATCTACATTGTGAATAGTAATTATTTGTGATGTTTGTAGGAACTGTTTTTAGCTGGTACCGAAACGACCACTACCACAATAGAATGGGCTGTGGCAGAACTGTTTCATAATCCGCAGAAAATGGAACGAGTACGTGGAGAATTAGACGAGGTAGTCGGCTGCACCAGAAGAGTGGAAGAATCTGACCTAGAGCACCTGCCTTATCTCCGTGCAGTCATAAAGGAAATCTTCCGATTGCACCCGACTGTTCCTCTACTTCTTCCTCATAAAGCTGAGAGATCATGTGAAGTGGGAGGATTTCTGATACCAAAAAACAACCAGGTGATTTCAAACGTGTGGGCAATCGGGGGGACCCGGCGATCTGGAAGGAGCCCTCAACATTTAAGCCAGAGAGATTTTTGGAAGGTGAGAATCGTGAAGTGGAATACAGAGGGCAAAACTTTGAGCTGATTCCATTCGGAGCAGGGTGGAGAATTTGTCCGGGGCTTCCACTGGCGAGTCTGATGATTCATTTGGTTTTACGGGCAAGTTTATAATAATACTATTTTATATTCAGTGTTTTTTTTAATCTGTAGTTTATGGTTAAGAATGTCATTTGCATTATGGATCCATTATTTTAAGCTTTCTACAATCTTCAATTTCCCGTTTTCTACAATCTTTGTTTAATGCCTCCTCGGGGTCGTCAATATCGACACGTTTAAATTATTCATCATCTCAGTTGACGGCAAACTTCATGTTCTTATGATTTAAGGTATAGTTTTAAATAATAAAAACATGGGAATGACGAAGCTGGAGAAGCACAATATCTTTTTTAAAATAATAATTAGTCGTTACCTTTCTTTAGTTAAGAGAGACGTCAAGTAGGTCTTACATTAAAAATAAATATTCAAAGAAAGGGAATATCTATTTTTAATTATTAAGTTTGAGTTTGACATTTTTGAATTTTGAATTTTGAACTGAGACATTATCGATATGTTTAAAAAATCGGAATAAAATTCGATATATTATAAATGTATATATATCAACAAATTAGTAACTAAGAAATTTAAAGGAAGACTTCAAACAAACATTAATAATTTCCTTGTTATATATTCTCAAGCTTCTATAATAGATTTTAATGGTACTATTTTAGTTAATTGTATTAATGAATGTAAACCTACTTTCTATTAGGTTTACATATAATTTACAAATAAAAAATATCTTATTTAATTTATTTTTTATATAAAATATAAAGCAAAAATAAGATAAAATTTATATGAATACAATAAATCTATTATAGTAAATCACAACACATTTATTTAATCAAGCACAACTATTAAATTATAATATAGAGAAAATTTTAATGCTGCAGAAGCTATAACTCTAGTCTTGCAGTTATTGTTAAATTTACAATTTTTTGGATGTTGTAAATGTTTCTAAAAATTAAATATAAATGAAAAAATATCAAATATAAAGGGGAAAACACATGTGTATCACATCTAGCAATCAAAGGTAAAAGAGTCCATCTATTGATTTTCATGAACAACATCATAACTCTTAATTTTGCTATGTGTAGAAAGCTATCAAAAATTTTATGGTGATGATATTAGCAACAAACATGAAAGAGTGTGACATCTAGCAATCAAAGGTAAAAGAGTCCATCTATTGATTTTCATGTCAAACTAAAATTTTGACTAAATATGATACATTGTTGGACATATAATATCAATGTCATCAAAGGCTTGATAAAAACTTAACATTCAACAAAGCATGGAAAAGCATCCAATATGTTAGGAAATATTTTTTGGCTAAGTATGGGTGAAAAACTAGCATCTGAAATTGTCTCAAAGTCTACTTGGTATAATAGAGTTTAGGATATACATCAAAGAGTGCTAGAAATTTTTGGGTGATGACGTCGAGAAAGGTAGCATAAAAACCTAACATAAGAAGAGATAACCTAAATAGATAACATTATAAGGCATGGAATCTGACACATTGAGAACAACATACAGTGATATGAAATCTAGTATCCAATGTATGACAAAGTGCCTCACTTCATCAATTAAGTGTTAAAAACATCATATATTCCAAATGCTGAAGTGAACAAGAGGAACATATAAGTTTGATAGATATTGAATAGTGCTAGATGAAGAATTGATAAATATCAAAGCTTCACAAATAAGTATTTGAAATTTGGTTTGCATAATCATGCATAAGGATGGGGTAAAGCAAAATGGTGGATAGATTTTGGATGTCATTAAGAGAAAATAAAACTCCTATCATCCAATAAAATAGGGTTGAGAATACTAGAAAGAGATTAAAGTTGAAGGTATTATATGGATTGAAAGGCCTAAGCATGCTCATGGATGTTATGATATGCTATCAAAAAATTTCAAAAACCAATAACTTTCCTAACGAACACCTTTTACGATATAGCTAAAGCAGTCGTGGTAGAGCTAAAAGCATAACAAACTTGTTAAAGCATCTAATGTACCAGATGAATCCACTTCAGCCACCACTCCCTTATATGAAATAGAAGTAAACCACTTTCGCACCATGATGCCAAGGTAGTTACAATAGAATGAGCTGGAAGGGATACACAAATGTTGCAACAACCTGAAAAACGTACAATCTACTCTTAGAGCAATGGTGCTGGGCTAACAAAATGTATTGTAAAAACTATATATACTTGAATTTAACCCATTCAAAGGGTTATCAATTTAGCATTTGTTATTACATAATTGAATGATGACTATGTTATACGCCTCTTAAATATAGATAAGATTAGTGTTCAGCCTCTTTCTCAACTTTTTGCAGAACATGTATGTACATCTATTGAGTCATTAATCTTTTTTGTTAAAGTTATATGAATGGTTTATTCTATTATAATTATTCCACTTTCTAGATTTCTCCCTCGATTTTTTGTTCACTAGTTCTTGGAATGCTTCATAATGCTAAGTATTTATTATAATTAAATACTTTGTAATATGAAAAGTGAGTTTATCTATTAGGTAGTTTATTTTAGTTTACAATGTGAGACTCTCATACTTTGTGTCTCTTAATATTGCTAAATCTATGTCATTTTTAGTTTAGCTTCTATCTTAACACATTCCTTACGTAAGTCTACCACCATTTTAGTTAATTTAGCTAGGATCATAGAAATTTGTTTACTCCGGATTTTGTATCAAAAATTACTAATAGAAATCCATGATTTGGATTTTTTGCTCATAATAATATAGACTTTGTTCTTTGGACATTTACATGCGAGGCATGCTTGAGCCAATGGTTACCATTTTGAGATAGAGATAAGAGGATAAAGCATCAACCAAGCATCAGACAAAAACTTTTCATAACTCCCCTCATTGAATGACCATCTAATATGTTTTTTTATCAATTGCAAACATTTTGATATGAAGTTCCATGTTGACGATCCTTTGAGTAGAGTTCTTTTCCTAAATATTTCATTGCATCAAGAGAAACTATATATTTTTTAAGTAATATTCTTACCCAATTCTTTTTTTAATATTTGAATAATCTCCACCCAAGCTTTGCTCCTACTGCCAAATTCATAAGTTTGTAACTACAAAATCCTACTCCTCCAATATTCTTCCCTTTACAAACTCAATCCCACTTACAAAGAGGAAACCTAATTTTCCTGCATAACCTTTCCATAGAAAATCCCTTTGAATTTTATCAATTTTTGATGCAATACCTATTGGCAGTCTTGAAAGTGATATCATATAAATATGAATGGATTGCAATGTAGTTATGACTTGTAGCCTTCATGCCATGGTTAAGAACTTACCTTTCCAACCTTCCAAGCAAGCTTTCATTCTATCCAAAAAGGAGATCTAAAGCTTCTTTTTATTTTCTTTATCATACAAAATAACACCCAAGTAGTTTGATGCAAAGTTTTCAATTTTAAACTGTAAAATATTCACAATAATTTGTTGTAAATCAAGGGCATTATTAAGAAAAAAATATTAGGTTTTGTAGTATTTACCAACTTTCCAGAAACCTTCTCATAGCATGATAATATTGATTTAAAATCCATGGCCTCAGTGACTAAGTAATGGCCCAAAAGAAAAGTATCATCAACAAATTGGAGATGAGATTCAGAGGGACCACTTTTTGCAACTTGAATACCCTTGATTTTTCTTCCATTTTTGCCTTTGATAAGGCTCTTCCTAATGCTTTTGCAAGAATAATGACTAGATAAAGAGAAAGTGGATCACCTTGATGAAGTTCACAAGATGACTTAAAGTAACCACTAGGAGAACCATTGATCAAAATAAAAATTTTTACAGTGCTATAATAACATTTAATCAACTCACACCAACTATAATGAAAACCAAACTTTTTGAGAATAGCATGTAAAAAAATTACAAAAAAACACTATCATATGCTTTAACCATGTTTTGATAAATATATATTTTTATTAATAAAAATATTATTATTATTTATATTTTTAAGTATTTATTTTTATGAAAACAATAATAATTATATTTAAAATTAAAAAGCTTTCAAGTTATTAAAGAAAATATTTTTTACAACCCATAAACATTAGACTACCTATATTATTTGAAGTCCACTCCATATGCTACCCACCTCCTTTGGATAGAAGCCTTAGATTTTCTATCTAGATCACCCAAGCGATCGAGGTAAGGCCCATTTAAGTTGTATCATAAAAGTTTATTGAACCTTTTGAATAGTTTGAAAAAGTTGAATATCCCTAGAAGGAAATTAAACTTATAAGTGGGAGAATGTCTACTTCACAAGTAAAAGAAAGTTTACCAAAAAGACTTAATATTATAATTGTTTTTTTAATAGGTTGGAATTTTGGGCACACATGGAACATGGAAGCCACTATCCCAGTGAATTGAACTTGGGTTTTTGCTAGGAGAACTCAATACCACCTTAGAGTGTCCCACAAAGAGTACTTATAATTATATTAGTGTATCTTAAAATTGAAGATAGAACAAATTAAATATTTACATATTAAATACTATTAAATGTACAAAATTAATTTGAAGTCTGTTTAAAGTTTGTTAGAAACTGCTTTATATTTAAAATGTTGCATTTGTCATTTGCACTGAATTATTGCTTTATATATATATATATATTTTTTCTTCTTCCATAGTTTTTGCGAAGTTCTCCAAATTAAGCTGCGGAGTCCCAAGTTTTAAAACAATGCTATCCAGTGTTAACGTTCTCTTTTCCACGTGTTCCCTTTCTACTGTTCTATGATGTGCTACAGATTGCCAGAAATCTCCAAAGCAAGGTGACATGTTTGACGATTTGAGACCACCTGAACTGTTGCTTGGAAGTAAAGGCATTGCTAGAAGTGACAACAATAACGACTTACGGGAGGACACTCTGCATCTAGCAAGCCCCATTCCACGTTCGTGTGTGAAGCCCAACTTCAAACGTGGAAGCCCAACTTCAACAGTTTTCTTCCTTCCATCCACGGGATCATACTTCCCTTGTTTTTTCAAGTATGTTTTTTTGGTTGGACTAGAGGGCGTGGAGATTAAAAAATGTTTGCCCTGGTTGGTTGGTTTTTTACAAGACACCTCCCACCCCCCCCTGTGTTTGTTGTCCCTTTATTATTTTTTTTAAAAAAAAAAAAAAAAAAAAATAATAACAAAAATAATTAAAAATGTTAAACAAAAAATATAAATTTAACTAATTGATTTTCAAAAGGAAAAGATAATTATAGAAGGGTTTGCGTGATAAAAATAATCAAATAAATATCCATTTTTAAATGACATTTGTAAAATGTTTTAAATAAAGATGTTTCCTTGTTCACGTGAATTACAACTTAGTTCGATCTCTTCAATTTAGCTGTATAATTACAATGTTAATGAAAAATGAAAACAGCACGCGGTTGTTGAAGGTCGCTTTCTAACAAGATCTTTTATGATTTCTACATTTCTCCAATGAGAAAGACGCTGCAGCGTATGAAGCCCAAGCCCAAGCAGCAACTGTGCTTCCAACAGATATTTCGATCAAATTATTCTTCTTTTCTGCTGTTGTTAACGGCACGCAAACGACGAAGGGTACATTCTTAGCAATACAATATTCTTTTGAGCTACGATTTCTTTGTGCAAATCGCCACGTCTGTATCCACATTTTAATATTTCAATTAAGCCTGCTCTACCATGTTTTGTTTTGGTCTAGTATCCCCCGTCCATTACGGAATTTGATTTTAGAATAAAGGACTTCCTCATTATATCAATCGGTACTCAAAAAACTATCTTGGAAACCTTTGATCGAGAAAACAAAAGAGACTTAAAGTAGTATTTCTTTTTTATTGTCCTATGTCAGATATCTTATAATATCAAACAACCTTAAACTATCAAATAATATTAAAATATAAAATTATAGATTAAAATCATCCATATTCACTCAGTGAAAAGAAGACCAACACATCCAAAAATAAAACATTCAAATTGATTTAAATCCAACAATAAAGTAACATCTCATCAATTTCAACAACCTTAAACTACTAAATAATATTAAAGTATAATAGATATAAAACCACCGACCAACACATAAAAAATGAGAACATTCAAATTGATCCTAACCAATAATTAAATCCACATTTAAGTAACATCTCGTCAATTTCTTTACAGGAAAAGGTACACTTTAGAAAACCATGGCAGGTACCAGGTCGTTATGAATCTCTTCTTTATGTTAAAGAGTGATGTAGTTCAATATATTATCTACGATAAATAGAAGGTAACATATTAGGTTGTTAAAAAGTCAAGATTGGCATATAGAGTTTTTATTTGTGAGTGTAGGCGGTGGCCTTGCTTGATTCGCAGGTGTGATAGCCCTTTTACCGTTAAAAATATTGGAATATATACTATCGTATAATCGAAAATTGATCACGGTAGTGGTATAACTTTAATCTTTATTGAAAATTAAAATTTAAACAAATAAAATGAATGGACAGGCAATGAAACCAAATTTTAATTATAAAATATACCGTAAAGATATTCACCAGCTAAAAACACTATGAAAAGGATGTTATAACAATCTTCTTTCCCATCTAATTAGCAAATTAGATGCAAATATCTACCCTCTTGAGATATTCACCAGCTCAAAACACAATGAGAAGGATATCATCTAATTAGCACATTACATACAAATATCTACTTACCATCTTTCTCATTTCATTAGCACATTACATGCAAACATCTACTTGCCATCTACTTCGAAAATGGATGCGCTACGCGTTAACAGGGAGTGTTGGACACGCAACATTCGAGAAGTCTTCTTGTCACGTTATGTGAGTGGCCATAAATAAAAGTCTACTTCACCTGTGTAAGCAATTCAACATTTTTACAGGTATTCTAAGGTGAAAGGGAACCTATTTAAGCGATAAG
Organism: Wollemia nobilis; assembly: GCA_028583015.1. Classification (NCBI taxonomy): domain Eukaryota; kingdom Viridiplantae; phylum Streptophyta; class Pinopsida; order Araucariales; family Araucariaceae; genus Wollemia; species Wollemia nobilis. The sequence goes on from JAQPPZ010005656.1 coordinate 179,349, forward strand.
TCTCCATCCGATGCATGGGTTCGCGCTGGACAAGTCCAACTTCGCTATGAAGATTTTGTAGTTTGTCATTGATATAATTGCAGCACAATATTGTTGACTAGATGTACGCGACTGATATGCACGGCCACACATGGCTTATCTATAAAATGCGGTAGATAAGTAGATATTAACTTGCACCGAATTTTAATCATAGAATATGTTATTAGACTTGTATTTATTAGATTTGAATCATTAAGTTAATCGGTTAGAAATCAAGAGGGTCAGCCTCCCACACATCCCACAAATCAAGAGGATCAAGGACTTGCATTTTTATGTCTACTACCATATTAACGTTTATAAACCACTTAAATTCCACAACATAGATAATGTAAGATTATTCACAAACACATAAACTACAAAATAAATAGATATTAACCATGCATAATCTTATCCGAAGACTATAGGAAAATTTTGTAAGATTTGCAGTTGTGTTTAAACTTCACCCGTGAAGATTTTCTAGTAGGCCACTGAAATTATTGCATCACAATTTTCTAGTAGGCCATTGAAGTTATTGCATCACAATTTTGTTGCCACGTAACATGCTATAAATAAGGGTATTTGAATAAATGAAAATTAAACAATTGCGTGTTATATTTTGTGTCATTCTCTTTCGCTAGACTCTCTGTCCTCTGTGTATTGTAACATAGAGTAAAAAAAAAAAAAAAAAACCCAGATTATCTTCAGGCCAAAAAACCCAGATTATCTTCAGGCCGCCGTCGGGAGCACAGAACAAAGGCCTCCGAAGTCGGACGGCGGGGAGTAAACTCCTGAAGTTGGGTTGCACTTTGGAAGTTGAGCTGCGCTCTCGAAGTCGGGCGTCGCAGGGAAAAATCGTGACGTCTGACGGATTGGGTTGGGTCAACACCCAAGTGCGCAGTCAATGTTCGGCTACGCAGGAAAGGGAGTGCGAACGGTTGGCACTTAGCCAAAAATGAGCCCCATCCGGATGTGCACAAGAATGCTTGCGCAGTCGGGCTACGCAGCGCCAGTGGGCGTCACTCACACTTAGCCAAAAATAAACTTTGCCACCTTCAAGCAATTTCGTCCAAAGTCGCTGCGACCTCGAACAACGCACGTCAAGGACTGCGCTAGTGGGAGATGCCAAGGCATCCAACAACACACGGCAGAAGGTTTTCTGAATCGTTTCTTTGGAAAGCGATTCTGGGAATTTTCCCAAATAATACAGTGATAAGATGATGAAAGTGGGTGGTATTAAATTAGCTCTGAAGGCTAAGATTAAGTGCAGAAGAGTGAAAAATGAGACGCAGATAAAACAAATCCTTCACCAAGATACCCGAACAACTAGCAACAAAATTTATTTATCTAAACGGGCGGTTTACAATCATCCTCAACTGAGGGTACACAAGCTTTTGCAGGTTAAACTACAGGAAAAACTAAGAAACTAGTAAATGTCGAGGCTGTTGCTCGGACTTGAAACAAATGAGCTTCTCTGCTCACTAAACAACTCTAATCTGCTGCTCTGCGAATGAGTGCTTCTGACTGCACTTCCTCTCTACACCATTCCACCACTGCTCTCTAAGCTGCTGCTCTTCGAGTACTTTTAATGCCTCACTCCCGAACTGCCTTATATAGCCACGGGGAGAGGAAGATAGGGCTTATCTTCTGACAGGTTTTGACAGACCCTGAACTAGGGTTTTTGACCAATCGTCGAATTGGCATGCTTGGCAAAGTGCGGTGATCAGATTTGCGACAATCGGATCTATCAGGAGGCATGTGCGATGTCAAGTTAGAATTTTTTGCCAGGATGCCCAACTTTGCAAGCGCAGTTTGACGTCGCCCAAGTTCGGAGCACAGTTGGGCGGAGATGTGAAATCGGGATTAATATTTCTAACACCCTCCTTTAAGCCTGATTTCATGAGGGCTTTGACTCCAAGTTGTTGTCACAATCTGCTGAAGTCCTCCTCCTTCAAAGGCTTTGTGAAAATGTCTACCAACTGCTCCTTAGATCTGTAAAACTATAGCAAAATTTTATCAAAATTCACCAACTCTCTGATGAAGTGATAACGAATGTCGATGTGCTTCGTACGACCATGGAACACAGGATCCTTTGGTAGTGCAATGGTCTAATTGTTGTCACAAAAAACTATTGTCGTGCCTGTCGAAGGATGGTTTAATTCACCCAGAACTCTTTGCAGCCAAACTTCCTAGCATGCGGTTGATGTGGTGATGATGTACTCTACTTTAGTAGTGGACAATGCAACAATTGGTTGCTTTTTGGATGCCCATGAGACTATCCCTAAACTGAGATCGAAAGTATACTCAAAGGTGCTCTTCTGATCGTCGGTGCTACCAACCTAGTCACTGTTTGTGAAGCCCACTAGTTACAACTAGTCTTGTCTAGTGTAGAATAGGCCATGGTTCCATGTCCCGTTGACATAACGTAGGATTCTCTTTGCTGCTTTCCAGTGCGTGTCCTTTAGAGTCTCCATAAATCATTTTCTCAAGTTGACTCCGAACATCAAATCTGGTCGAGTTGCAATCAAATACATCAAACTACCAACTAGCCTCTTGAACAGATTTGGATCGCCATTTCTTCAAGAGTCCAACTTGCTCAGCTTCAAACATGTGGCAACAAGTGTGATGGAAGGTTTGTTGTCCTCCATCTTGAACCACTTCAGGACATCCTTCACATACTTGCCCTTAGAAATGAAGATGCCATCAGCTGATTGGTCAACTTCAATGTTGAGAAAATACTTCATCAGCCCTAAGTCTGTCATTTCGACGTCCTTCTTCATGGCTATTCTGAAATGGTCAAAAAGTGTTGTGTTGTTTATAGTGTAAATCAAATCGTCCACATACAGACATACAATAGTGAGTTCTTCTGCTTTGTTTGTCTTCATGTATAGGGTGTGCTCATATGGACATTTGACAAACTCATTTTCCTAAAAATAGTTGTCAATCTGATTTTACCAAGCTCGGGGTGCCTACTTCAAACCCTACAGGGCCTTCTTCAATTTCAAGACTTTTCCCTCATGGCCTTCAATCTCATAAACTGGTGGCTGGTCTATGTAGACCTCCTCTAGAACTCTGTTGAGGAAGGCTGACTTAACATCCATCTGGTACACCTTCCAACCCTACTAGGCTGCCAATGCCAGGATCATCCTAACTATGTCAAGTCAGGCTACAGGTGCATATACCTCATGGTAATCAATGTCTGACTTCTACTTGTAACCCTTCACCACCAGTCTGGACTTATGCCTATCAACTTCTCCTTGGGCGTTGAACTTTGTCTTATACACCCACTTGACCCCAATGGTATTTTTTCTTGTTGGAAGATCTTTTAGTTGCCATGTATCATTGTTTTCAATGGCTTCAATCTCCTCATCCATCGCCTGCACCCACTTCTTATTCTGACTTGCATCTTTGAACTCCACTAGATCAAATTTAGTAAATAATGTAAAGCCAGAGTACTCTTCATATTCATGGGTTTGGATTGCCTCATAAATTTATTGTAAGCTTTTCATCTTTGTCAGAGTCCTCAAGTTTGGGGTCCTGCTTGCAAGTGCAGGAGTTAGAGATGGTGAGGTTGTATTGCTACTAGCACCACTACTGCTGCTGGAGGCTACAGGTGGCTGCACACTTCCCTTTTCCAAGTCAACAGACTCTACTACTACTAGATCTAACTAGCCAGTCTTCAATTTATAGTTCCATGCTTCATCTTCCAGGAACTTAACATCACGGTTGATGATGAGTTTTTTCATCATAGGGTTATATAGCCTGTATGCCTTTGCTTGTTCACTATACCCTATGAAGATGCACTTCTTCACTCTATCATCCAGTTTCTATCATTTCTATTTTGGAACATGTGCATAAGCAATGCACTCGAACACATGCAAGTGAGCCACACTTGGCTTCACACCACTCCAAGCTTCCTGAGGGATTTTTTCCTTCATGCTTTTGGTGGGACATATGTTCAGAAAGTAGACTGCATAAGTTACAGCCTCTGCCCAGAACTCATGCGGTAATCCCTTTGCCTTCAGCATGTTGCGCACCATCTCCATGATGGTCTGATTCTTCCTCTCAGCTACGTTGTTCTGCTATGGCGTGTATCTGGCAATGAGCTACCTTCGAATTCTATGTTTCTTACAAAAGTTGTGGAATTTGTTGGAGATGTATTCACCTCCACCATCTATCTTGAGAGTCTTAATCTGGTAGCCACTATGTTTCTCCACCAAAGCCTTGAACTCCTTGAATCTGGTAAATGCTTATGACTTCAGCTTGATGGCATAAACCCATGTCTTCCGATTGAAGTCATCAATGAAGGTCAAGAAGTATTTTTTGCTGCCATACATGGTGATCTGCATTGGATCGCAAATGTTTGATTGCACCAGCTCCAATGGTTTTGATGCTCTCCAATATTATCCAAAAGGGAACGAATCCCTATTTTGTTTACCAACTAAGCAGCCTTTGCAAATCTAATTTTGCTACTCAATAATGGGTAAACCCTTCACCATCTATTTCTTGTGTAGCATATTTAGGCCACTGAAACTCAGGTGATCGAACCTGAGATGCCATAGCCAGGTAGCATCCTTCACAACTACACTCGAGAGACATTAATGATTCATTCTGAGTCTATAGTGGAAACATTTTGTTTTTTTTCATGGACATCGTAGCAATCTACCCATGTGACTTGTCTTTGATGGTGCATGCTTTGTCTTTAAACTAGACTGTATGCCCCTTCTACATGATTTGTTTAATGCTCAATAGGTTATGCTTCAGACCAGGCACATAATAGACGTCATAGATCTCCTTCCATTCACCATGCCTGGTGTGAATGAGGATATTTCATTTCCCCATCATGGGAACCTTGCTGTTGTTCCCCATCTTGACATCGAATTGGACTATTTCATCTAGTTGTGAGAAAATCTCCTTGTTCCCCGTCATGTGGTTGTTGCACCTGTTGTCCAGGTACCAGACGTTCTTCTAGCACTCCTCCTCGCTATTGCAAGTCAGTAGAATGTTCCCTTCTACCACATTTTTAGCTTCATCTGTGTAATGTACCTACTGCTAATTGTCCTTGCCCATGTGCTTTCTGCACTATGAGATGTAATGGCCAAAATTCTTGCAATAATAACACTGTATCTTTGACATGTCCTTCTTTTGACCATATCAAGCTTGTTGGTTTTTCGCATCGCCTCTTCCACCTTGCTGATGGAAATTATAGTTGGTCTCTCCCTTGCTAGGGTTTGACCATCCTCCTTGCTTGTTGCCTTTCCCACACCTGCCTCTGTGAGAACTAGAGGTGCCATGGTGGTATTCTTGTCTATCGATATCTCAAAATTAGACCTGAGCCTTAAATGCATGCTCCAAAGAGGACTAATATGAACGGCTCAGCCTCTGCTCATGCGTCTGCAATGAACCCATGATCTCATCTATCGAGAGGGTTGTCAGATCCCTCGATTCCTCTATTGTAATCATGGTAGAATAAAATTTTGTAGGCATACTTTTAACTTATGATATTCAGTATACTTTTAAATAATAAAATATGCGACCAAGGAAGCTGGAGAAGAATGATATATTTTTCTAAAATATTTGTATGAAAAACCTTAACATTTGGGTTTGCTAATCTTAATTATAACTTCTTATAAAAGTGAGAGCTGAACTTAAAATATTAAATTAAGAGTTGAACTTAAAACATATAGTTATTATGCCGAGAGGCATTCCTACAATGGCAGATAGGGGGTGGGAGGCAAAGAGGTCATACATGTAATACCGTAAACAATTTTTTTTTATTAAAAAACCGACATTAACAAAAACATTTAAAATATTTAAACTAAAACAGCCGACTAACCAACCATTGCAAACATTTAAAATATTTGGATTTCTAAGTTTCACTCGCATTATTGCAATAAATTCATTAAAAAATAATAAAGAAGAATATCACAATAAATTTATTAAAAATTAATTGTCGCCTTTATATATCTCAGGTTTATATACAATTTCATAACCTCGCTTCTCGCTTGTGTTAAGATTGCATAACATCAGATCCCCTCTCTTCGAAAATGCCTACGGGGAATAAATATTGTGGTGCGGAGAAGAAGCAGAACCATACTTGCGGAGGTCTTTGCAGGCTGATGCAGCACGTGCATTCCCTCGAAGATCTGCTGAAACTTGTGCGATGGGAACGAAATGCGGTGCAGGACAGCCATAAGCACATGAAAGTTCTCCCTTCAAATTATTTTGCTGTCCATGGCAATGACAAGAACCGATCAGAGGAAGGGCCCTCTGCGTTTCAGATGCCTCTGCATTACCCGCGGTACTCCAAGGAGGAATACGAATCCATGCCCAAATGGAGGTTGGACCTTCTCTTCCACCAGTATGGTTTGGCCGTTACAGGAGATGTTGCGTACAAGCAAAATTATGCGATCGATGCCTTCGTTTGGCCTGATGAGTACTAATGACTTTCAAATTTGGGATTACTTTGGCTTTGCTAGGGTTACCAATATGCCTTTTGTGGGGTGTATTAAGCAAAGACCGCTTTGTTGTCCAACCCCATTGGCTTAATCCACGATCTGTCCCATTAAAATTAGTAGCGTTATATTTTGTAGTTATGATGTGTGTTCCTTTGCGGTGTTTTGCTGCAAATCGGTGAAATGATTGCCATCTCTATGATTTATCCGTTTAATTTTTGGTTATAGAACTCTTTAAGACAAATCCTGTAGAAAGCAGAAGAATGCAAACATCAAAATGAGGGATCATATGTCTTTGATCTGGGAATTGAGATCCATTTTCTGCAATAACGATTCTTTCGGCTTGGTATAGTTGCATAATTTTAGAATTTCTTTGACTTGATTTTAATAATTTTAGAATTTTTTTGAATTTCTTGATTTTAATAAATTGAAGTCTTGACTCAAAGAATGGCTAGAAGATTCCACAACTTGTTTTACCATGTCTATTTTTCTTGTTAAGGGTCGGTTCAGAGATATGATGGTCTATTGAAGAAGCGTGGGTTCATAAAATATGATGGTTTATGGAAGACCTCTAAACGAATGTGAGATTCCTGAGGAGAATTTAACAATCCAAACAAGTTCAATGGGAAAAATAGTAAAACACATTTAAAAAAAAAAATTGTCATACCTTATAGTTCTAATATTTTGAAATGAATTTTGAAAAAGTATAAGAGTAGAAGATTAAATTTTACATGAATATTGAATAAATAATATGATTAAATATAAACTCTCTTTTTGAAAGGTTATCTCAGATATTATATAAAAATACATGGCAGATATAGAATAAAACACATGAGAGGGTAAGAAAAGGGCGAAGGCAAATGGTTGAAGCAAATATAATTTTTTATTTTTATTTTCTTTTGTCCGTCTCTATAACCCCCACCGTATTCCGCTCTATCGACGTATTCCGCTCTATCGAAGCAAATATAAAATTGAAAGACAATTTTTCTATTATTTTTTTATTTTTTTCTTCTCTATGCTCTTTTTAAAGCTTTGAAAAGATTATAATTTTTTCTATATCCGTTTTAAAGCTTTGAAAAGATTAGGTTAAGTATTTTTGAGTTTTTTTTGTTTGAGTAATATTTTTATATACAATCTATCATGGGATTAAACCCTGGTCACATATTTTTGAGGCTTTTAATAAGCCATGTATAGTTTTTATGGAGGTTATCTTATTAAAATAAAAAAGTATTCAACCCACAAGGATGTCAAGGACACAAGAATGTCAAGGACACCACTTGCATTATCGATTATGTGACCGAGGTTCAATCCCTATGGTAGATGTGTATAAAAAGTTTTTTCCACTTGCATTCTAGATTATGTGACCGAGGTTCAATCCCTATGGTAGATGTGTATAAAAAGTATTATTCAAATAAATATATATATAATATTATTATTGGGTTAACTAGCTTAGATATAAAGGATATATATCTAAAATCGCCGAGAGTTATCAATTCCAAGGTGCCTATCTTGGAGATCACACCCCCAAAAAATGAGATAGACGCCTCAAGATTGATAACTCTCAACGTTTTTAGATATATATACTTTATATGTGAACTAGTATACACCCTCTCACACTAACTTAAACTACAATTTAAACCTTAAACCTTTAATAAAAATCAAAACTCAAAACAAAATAAAAGAAGAGTAATAATTAATTGTTAACTTTTTAATTAATAGGTACTACATTAAAAAAAATATTCAATAAAAAATAAATACTCTATCAAGGAGATATATTCTACATATTAATGGGTGATTTCAAAAGGTATATGACAACTAGAGAAGTCCTTGGTGGTCAACACCAAATAAGAGAGCCTATTTTAGACAAAGGCAATGAGAGAGCCGGTTATTTTTTCCCCATATTTTTAAATTGTTTTTAATAGCTAAAAAAATTAAAAAGCTTGTTATATTTATAGATAAATGATTAAAAGCCTCGAGTAATTATAATTGAGCTATTTTCGTAGTGGGCTATCGATCTCATTAGGAAGATCAACCCTTTGCTAGGTATTATTTATGCGTGGTTTTTAACTACTATAAAATATTTTACTAAGTGGATTGAAGCAATATCAGGAAGTTATTATAAAAAAAATAAAAATTAGATTTAGAATTTTTTAGTTATAGTCATTAATAATATTATATTATTAACGTTGGTTAAATTAATATGTTTCATATCTGTCCATGTAGAGGGGTTGGAGAGCATGTGGGTAGTTAAACCTCTCTAGTTGCTGAGAGGCCCAGGTTCAAATCTCTTGCCTCACATGTTGCGGATATGTTATGTAATGGTTCCCTCGTGGTCACAGTCTTTTACCCCTTGTGGCCACCACAAAAAAAAAAAAAAAAAAAAATTAATATGTTTCATATTTAAATATGAGTTTGTATTAAAAACAATTTTTTAATTACTATCTCTAAGGTAATAGCATAGTAAAATTAACTAATAAAAATATTGTGAGGATTCTAAAAAGAGCGATTTTTGAATAACAAAGGGACTAGTAGATGAAGTTAAAAAGAGTACTATAGGAATATAGGGTAACATCTAAAACTTTTATAGGATTATCCTCGATGATCTCATTTTTAGTAAAGAAGTGGAGCTCCCTTCCCTTCAAATGTCTCAATAGTTCGAGCTCAAAGACATGGACATTACCCCTATATATTCCTATATAGTCTTGTCTGAATGCTCTATTGACATTGGAAGAAGAAACAAAAAGGTCTTCCCAAAGTTACTTTAGCATCAATTGGCAATAAAATGATGGTTTATTGTGACTATTACGTATTCACCTTATGGTTACAAATGTTATTGAAAGCTGGCAAGTAGTTATAACTACCAACCTCATACCTTCTTGATTTCACATGTATATACACTTTCATCACATCAATGCAAATTTTGATCACAAGTTGATATTGAAATGAAGTTGATATAAGAATGAAGCTTCTATTTGTATTGCTAATCTAGTTTCCAAGGAGCTGGAGATACCTCTCAAATTTTGTTAAAGCATGTTGCCACTAGAGAAAACAAAAAGGAGGATATGAAAGATTGACTAAGAAGATTTTTTTTTTTTTATTATTTATGTTTTTAGGTGTTGTAGACATGTAGTTCATATTAGAGGAGTTGCAAAGCAGTCTAAGACAATTTATGTTTGTACTGAAAGAGTTCTCATTACAAAAATTGATTATTGATATCTAAAAAAAATGTGTTGTCATCTAGTGTAAGAAACTTGTTGCATGAAGAAAATAATGAGTCATTTGGAACATTGCATTAGAGTTTGAACATGTTGGCAATACTATTTCATCTGACGTTTCCATATGGAAGAGCCATTTGATTATGTCATCTAGAAAATATTGTCATCTAAAGTTATCATCTAGAAGAGTCATCTAAAGTTGTCTAGAAAAGAGTTATTTTTTAGAAAATAGGTGTTGTAAAAATGTCATCTAGAGATATTGTTATCAGGATCTACTATCTAAATATATCATCTGGAGCTGCTACCATATAAATTTTCCATCTAAAGCTATTACTCTTTCAATATTCTATTATTAGGATATGCTACCATCTAGAACTATTTTCTAGAGCTACTACCATTAGGAGATACCATTTAGATTTGTTGTTTGGAGCTACTATCATTTGAAGTTGTTGTCATCTATAGTTGTCATTTGGATTTGCTACTATTTGAAGGTATCATCTAGAGATATTGTTTGAAACTATCGTCTATAGTTGTTGTCATATGCAACTACCATTTGGAGTTTTTTATATCTATATCTACTATTTGGAGCTATTGTTGTTTGAATATATCATCTAGAGCAACCATAAAGAAAAAAATGTCATCTAAAATGAAGTTAGACTACATTGTCTATTGACTTATCTATCTAACAACAAGGTTATTTGAGGATGCATGCAAAGCCATCTATTGTGAAGTTGTCATATCAATACATAGGTCATCTAAAAGTAAGTCATGTTGGTCGAAGGCTTGTGCCACAAATTTTTAATAACAAATAAAAACACCTATTACAAGTAGTTTATTGGGAGAAAAGTGGTGATCTACTATATGCAAAGGTAATTTGCAAATGGAAAGGAGGCACAAATATAATTAAATAAATAAATTAATAATAAAAATAAAAACAAAATCCGATATGCTCTATGGGAAGACTATTTGAATCCTTAAGAAAATATTTTTATTTATGTTGCTATTGAATGCAGGCGATAAGACCATGATTTGGTAAGTCTTATTACCCTAGAACCTTGATAGAATATTTCTAAATAATTTCTTGAAGATTCAAGTTTAAGGACAAAACTTCAAATCCTTGTGCCTTATTTTTTGCCCAACAACACCCTACTATTTTCTTGTAGTTATAGGTATTGATCATTATACAAGTATATGTTTATATATACTGTTGGAAATTTATTTTCAAACTCATTCTAACGGAAGAATTTGTTTGTACTTTGAATGAAAAATAGCATAGATGTTATTGCAACAAAGATGTTATTTTATTACTGTAGACACCTAAAATGCATCATGTTTAGGAGACTACTCATATGGACACATTTGCAGACCATATAAATCCTCTTGGATCTCTACAAGAGAAATAAGTGGTCCTAACCACTCAAAAAGGGTATTTCTAGCCCATATAGGCTTGGCCACTCTCAAGCAGAGTGACTGACACACTTGGCCACTAAAGACTACAACGGCCACATCTAGCTGCTAAAATTGATAGTGGCTAGCACCATGCACAGCATGACCATGAATATGAGCCTATATCACACATTCTGACTACACATTTCCATTTTTATGGGCATATTTTGCCAAGGAACTACCTGAGTTCCTCCTAATTGCCCCTTCAATGCTAGTTTTTGACTAATACTTTCCACCCAAGATGGTCAATTGTATGCAATCTGGATTGAAGATTCTCTAGGAAGCCAAGGTCGAGATATGAGAGAGGGAAATCTACATATGAAATCTCACACAAAGAGCAAAGGATCCAAAATTTTCAAAGTTTATGTAGTGAAGCCTTGTCATATTGGAGAGCGAATCTATGCACCCTTAAGGAGCAACAAATTGCTATCCGATTGAGGAGAGAATACACATATGCTATTCACATCCATTAGTATTCACCATCATTCCATGTATTTGACACAATAAAAGACCCTTGAACATCAATTTGAGCAAATAAAGTGGTGCTACAACCCTTGGATTGTGAGGAGGAAGGTCTATTTCGCAATCGTTGTCTCTGATAGTGGCCCGCAAGCATAACCTAGGTTTTTGACACTAGCTTATTTGTTTTAGCATTAGATTCAATTACTTCTACTTCAGCATTTATCTCTACCATAGATCTGATTCATTGTATGCACTTACATTATTATTTTTGAGATATGGCTACAGCTTTCACTATTTTTATTGCATTTAGTCATATTATGCTTTGCTACCTTGCTTATCAGGTTTTATACTAACATCCTCATCCATAGAGGTAGCCTAGTCTTCTAAGCATGCTTTGTTGTTTCCAAGAACATAGATCTGCAAGTTTATAGGACTAAGTCAAAACACTTGGAGCACGAGATCCCTCCTATGCAAGAGAATGAGGAGGCATTTGTGAGCCCTCAAAAAATTTCGAGTGTGATATCGAGAAGCCTATAAAAGTGCATCACCCCTTTGTGAGGGGATTCATTCCACCATTTATGTCCTGCTTGTAACTGATTGTATCAAAAACTAGTTATCCCTTAGAGGGATGAATATGTAACCATGGATTGGAAATATTAATAAAAAGCATATTTATTTTTTTTTCTTATTTACATGTCATTTGCATGCTCATTCCTTTCAATTTGATATAATAAACACATTGCAAGTCAGGTCAGTTATGGTTTGTGCTCCCCGGGGTCACATAGATGGCGATCACAATGGGACCCCCACAAGGTTTTATTTTTTAATTGATTTATTGACACTCACAATTTTTTTTTTTGTGTAGGTTTGGTCGCTCTGGTCTATAGTGACCTGCATGTTTTGGTTGATCTGGTTGAAAACAACAAGCTAATCTTAGTTGCTCTTGTAGTCAGCGATCAGAATCAACCACTCTGGTCAACAATGACCAACAACAAAGTGCAGCAGAGAGCAAAATTTCCATCATCAAAGCCATATTTGAGGTTGGTTTCATCCTCTATTTTCTTAGTGTTTTCTATCTACAACTTTTTATTTCCAAAAAAATAAGGGAAATCATAGGTTAATCAAGAAAATATAGAGAAAAATGGGAAAGGAAATTGCACTTGATGTTTCCTAGGACTTTCTTTATTTTCTCTAGGAACTTCTAGGAACTGCAAGCCTCTACTTGTAAGGTATTCCCTAGTTTCCAACATGCTAGGCTTCTCTGTGTTTATTTTTCTTGGATACGACCCAACTAGTGGCCCTTAATTCATAGAATAAAATGCATTCTTTTAAGATCATATAAACTAAATACATGCATCTTTCTAAAATAAAACATCTTTTATCTTAGGCATATAGGAAAGATCATGCTTGCTTGGTGATGCATTTTATTTACATGCAAGGTTAAAAATAACCACACACACCACACACCATTTTAAATTCTAGTGAGTTGGAAGTCATGACCAACCACTAGTAGAGATCTAGTGAGGTGGCTTTCATCTCCATCCGCTGACTCAAATACCATGCACCCTCTATTTTTGGCCAATACTAGATCCAAGAACCATCATAGCCCATGGAAAATTTACACGTATCTCTTCTCGAAGAGGTATATCGCTGACTACAGGTGAACTAGGTGAGTATCGGGAGGACCTGTGCTCCATGAACATATGTGGAAGTTATTACCACACATTATAGGTTGGATTACATGACCTGTATTTCATCACTAGGTTGTTGAGTTGCGAGTGTACAAGTAAAAACCCTTAAACAAATTAAATATACCATACAACAAAAATACAAAACACGATGGGAGTTAGATTATCTATTCAATGAATCAAAGCACACCAAACAGTTTAGGGAACACACACATAAATCCTTAAAAGAGATAAACATATGATTGTTTTGTATGTGTGCTTTTGAATTCACTTAAGAAGATAACTCATAAGTCACCATGGTATATACACGGAGCAACCACCCTCGGTCCAAAATAGAGGGGGAAGCTAATGCTCCACACACTCATAGTCACACTAGAATTGATCCACCCATCCATAATGTCATCGGATGAAGTTCAACAAGCCTTAAGTGTGACAACTCAACCCTTTGGGGGACTCCTCGAGAGACCCCAACATGAGAACCACATCATGGTTCCTCATCACATAGATATGAGGAGGTCTCATGGCTTCCATCATCACTCAGGCACATAGAGGCATCATGAACTCCTTCATCACAAATATACGAGGATACCTCAAGTCCTTCCTCGTCGCATAAACAATCATAGGAATCATGACCTCCCTCTTCACATTGATATGCGGAGGCATAACGACTTCCCTCATTGCATAGACATGCAAAGGCTTCAATACCTCCATCATCATGATAGTATGAGGAGGCATCAAGACCTCCATCATCACATTTGCATGTAGGGGTTGCAATGCCCCAAGCTTCACATGATACATAGGATAGATCAGTCCACTTAGGGGTAATACCCTAGGGCTACACCCAATCGTAGACCCAAGACATCCTATAGCCTCCTTGCATATGGGAGGGCACCCTTGGACTATGAGCTCATTGTTGCCAATGGGACTCTATGAGATCAGTCATGAAGAACCCGACAACTTGATGAGTTGGATCGAGTTCCCTCGAGACCAACTCCTAGAAGTATTGCTACCAAAAATTCTGCTTTAGGAAGTTTTTGTAGCATAGCTACTAAACACACCAATGAACCAAGGGAAGCTTTAAAGTGACCCTATAGCACATACACTATTTTTTATCATGGGGGTACTCAAACCATAACATAGTACACAAAATAGGTCACCCTGGTGGACAAGGGAAAGCACACAGTAATAGCCTCCTCGAGAGGCCTAAGCATTAGAAATCCTTGAACTGAGTTAGAAAGTCATGAACCTCTAGTAGCAGGTCTATCTGACCACATACATAGGTTAGAGGAAGTCTTGCACATCAAACAAGAGCATGTAGAAGCTCTTGAGAAATAAGACCAAAGGAAGAGGTGTTTGTTCCTACAAGAACAACGCTCAAGAGAAGAAAGATATGAGCATGAGGAGCTAGTAGAGAGGTAGGCTCAAATAGATGCACACATAGGTGGTAAGAGATATCGATATGAGAGATGTGCTGATTATCAATAGGAGAGAAGAACTAGGCAAGTAAATGAGTATGCTGACCACAATTCACAACATCAACAACACATGGACCTCGAATAAATACATTTCAATGAGAAATAAATAGGGATGGAAGATCAAGAACATATATATCCCAAACCTCCATCCATGGTCATGGGAGAGGAGTACAGATGCCCAAATATAGAAAACATAGGGTTACCTCCCTTACCACCTCAAGAAAACCTTCAAGAACATGATATTATTTCCTCGAAGGTATACCAAACACTCGTCGAGAGACTCAAGTGTCTCAAGAAGTAAAACATGTGCGTACATAAGCTGACATTAAGCAAGATACACAACCAGGCTCTATGCCCCTTAGTCTCTATTCTTGTGTATCCTAGGCACTTTGATATGCCTAGGCTAGACAATTTTAAGGGAGAGGGAGATGCACAAGAATATGTGATCAACTTCATGAATGCGTGCTTCCACCTTGATAAGAACGATGTCCTAATTCTAAGGACATTCATCACAACATTCTCAGGTGCAGCAACTCAATGGTTCAATTAGTTGCCCAAGCATAGCATCACCAATTTTTAGCAACTGGTAAATGTGTTCCTTGAATTCTTCTCCTTCGATGCCAAGAATAAACTGAACTTGTCTGATCTAGAAAATTTAAAGAAGTATAATGATGAACCAATGATGGACTATGGGGATAGGTGGAGAAAAATCATGGCAAAATTATCATTCTATGTCCCCATTGAAGAGCTCATATGAATGTTCACAAAGAGCTACACAAAACACATCTATTTGTTATTTCAATTATAGCAGTATGAATCATTCAAATAAGCCTCGTCTCAATCCAAGCTTATTGAAGACATAAAGTTCAATGAGGGAGACCTCAAGATATGCAACAAGAAATAATGGAGCAAGAACAATCATAATTACAAGAATAAGCAAAAGCAGGCCAATCCTAATCAGGTTAATTAGGTTGTATTGGCCACGCCAAGATAGGGATACGAAAAACAACCCCAATATTATCAGGCTCTCCCCCCATCGACCAAATATGACCTAAGAACAATCAGGGCTGGAACAAGGAGCATCAACCACCTCATTATTTCATTCCTCTAAACGAATCAATGTAGTTGATATTTAGTCTATTGAGTGAGGCATAGAGGATAAGATTTCCTGATGTACAACTTCTTGACCCTAACCATCCCAAGCCAAAGGGATATAGGAAAGATCAATACTACCCATACCATAGAATATAGGGGCATGACATCAAAAATTGCATCGGCTTCAACAATGTTGTGCAAAAAATGATTGAAAAGGGAGATCTAAGAGTTGACAAACCACTAGCTCCTGATAACAGAGATATGGATATATTTAGGAACTCATTGCCCAATCATGAGGCCCCTAGAGATTTTGAGTCAAGCCACCTATTCAAGGATGCATCAAAATGGTTGAGCTAGTTAATGTGGCAACTAGGAGTTAGAGATATGGGCAACCACAACCTCAAATGACTCCTATTAACATCCTGGTTGCACCTCAATAGATACAAGTGTATAAAAATCCTCAAGGTCCACAAACAAGACCTATGGTAATTTTTCGGAGTAGACTAGAACAAAATCTACAAATGACTCTTACTAAGTTGTCCATTTATGAGCTCATACAACGGTCCCCTAGGGATAGGGAGACCTTAATGAAGATTTTGAGATTAATCAAGCTCCAGCCCCAAAACCGAGATGCATTCACACATTTTGTGGGGTAAGTGCAATAGTTGCAAGAGCCTGTGATTCATTTTTATGATCATGAAATTCAGGTAGTTTCTACTACCTTAGCAGACCCACAAATGCATATTATTGCATCAATAAATGACATAACATTCAAGTAGGTTTTGATCAATAAGGGCTCATCAATCAACATCATTACTACCAAGTCTATAGGGCACTTGAAGATCCCTAAGTCCAACATTGTCCTGACTTCATATATGCTCAGGGCTTTCAATGATGCACTATGCTCCACAATGGGTACAATAATTTTACCTATAAAAGTAGGACATAAGACCATACCCATTATGTATCACATGTTATAAGGAGCGATGCAATATAACATCCTTCGAGGGCATCCCTGGATCATGGACATGTAGTGCATACCCTCAATACTACAATAATGTGTCAAATATGTGCATTATGGACAAGTTCATGTGGTTCCATCTGATGAAGAGTCGTTCAAGTGCATGCATCAAGTTGACTTACCGAGAGACTTTGTCCTTCTATCAACACACTTGTACATAAGGCCTTCATCCCCAACCATGCATCTAAAGAACAAAATCAGATCAGTGCGGGTTGACCCATCCACATCAGTATTGCCCCCTACCTCTAAAGATACTGGTACTTCTGAAAAGACTTTGACTTATTAGGCAAAATATAAATAGAAGTTGAAGGCACCCCTAGAAGGGGAAGGACCCAAGGAGATTTTGACCATAGAAACTATAGGAATTTTGACTCCCATGGAGGAGGAATATTCCCAAGAAATAACCGAGGTACCTCAACCTACCTCGCCTACATCATCAACAACATCATCTACACTACAAGTGACAGTTCACCTAGCCAACATAGCACTAGGTGAATGTCTTGTGTAGAACGTGACTTTCACACCAATTATTGAGTCTACACAAGACATGGGATGGCCAAGAGTCCCAAATCTACTAGTAGGGATAGTGGTTCCCTTAGGGGTTCCACCCAACCAAACTAATTTTATATATGCTAGTTTAGATTATGCACATACTACTTTTGATATTAAAATGGATGAGGATGAGCCATTCACCACAAATTTTTATTACTTGGTGAATCATGAGTTTGCTATGAAGTAATTTAAGCAGTTTCATTCATAGGGCTATGGCCTAGGACTGTATAAACAAGGGTGTTGACTGCCATTTTAGTTGTAGTACCAACTACCTACTGATACTTATGGCTTAGGCTATCAAATACAAAGTCATGATGACTCTTTGTAAGCAACCTTAGATAGGTTAAGAATCGATTTTGGGAAGGACATTTACTGGAATCCCTATCAACCCCCTAGTAGAAACTACTTGGGTGATGGATGGGTGTCGATGGTCAATATTGCACCACCTGATGAATATCAACCTGAGGAGGAGCGAATGCATGGATATGAGCGATAGGAGTATGACTATGTCCCAAGCGAGGACAAAGATGAATCCATATTAGCCTACCATGGGCCTCAGTATGTGCAAAAAATTGCGTGGATGGGGCACACAAAGAGTGGGTATATATCATATGAGAGTGAATACATCTCAGATGAGGGTGGATAAATGTTAGATGAGAGTGGCTATGAGAAAAAAAACTCAACTGATATGGCATTCAAAAGACATGCACATAAAATGGTAGGACCAATAGTAAATTCTAATGGATTCTTCATAAGATATTATGCTTATGAAGATGAGACTAAAATGGCCTATCTTAGGCATCATCAGGTAGGGCAGTGCCTATACAAGCAATGGTGGATTTGAGAATGAAGTCGAGAGGGATTACCTTGAGCTCCACTTCCAACAAGTCAATATTCTTGTGGAGATAGAAGCAATGCTTCACATCATAGATCATAACCTTCACTTCTTGGGGAGACCAATGAATCTAGATATCATTCATCACATGGTCAAAGCTGACCCACCTACATTTAGAGAGTTGTTGTTGCCTAACGATCCCATCATCTCATATGTGCATAGACTAGATCTTGAGATCCCTATGCTCCTAGAGCTGCATCACAAGTTTGGAGGTCACACCCATGATGTAGAGCTCCACTTGCGTGGTCCTAGATATTTCATTCCATCCATCAACATGATATCCATTTATTTGACCACTCTAGTCCATAACCCTGCAGATCCTACAAAAACATTGTGTCTTAACTTAGATGATATTGATTGGGATCGAATTGATTCACCTCTATAGCCTGGATATTTCTTCCTTAGTGAAGATATGCTACAACCATTCCATTTTATATTAGGCTATGCACATGATGTCTATAATTTTGGTCTTCACCTTGAGTCAGTCAAAACTATAAATCCAGCAATTGACATTCATTTGATCCCTACTCCTCACCAGATTGAGGAGGGGTCACATATGGTAATAGATGATACTTTCAAGGTGGACATTAGCAATGATCCTTCTCAACTAAAGAAAGTCAAGTTCGAAGAAATATTATCCCAAGAAGAATAGGCCATTGTAATTCCTCTAATGAAAGAGAGACCAAATCTCTTTTCTTAGACCTACAAATACATACTAGGGCTAGATCCAAAATTAGATGTCCACAACCTTTCACTAGACCCCGTAAAGAAATTGGTCAAGCAGAAGCTCAAGAATATGCATCCAATCATTGCTTTGATGGTTAAAAACAAGTTACAAAAATTGTTATATGTAGTCTTTATTGTTCCCATCAACTATCCAAAATGGGTATCAAACATGGTGCCCATAGGAAAACCTAATGGAAGAGTTTGCATTTGCATGGATTTCAAGGATATCAACAAGGCAACCCCGAAGGATTCTTTCCCATTGCCCAAAATAGATGCTCTTATAGATGCAACTGCAGGTCAAGAGATGCTCTCCCTAATGGATGGTTTTCCTGGTTACAATCAAATTTGGATTAAACCTGAAGACCAACATAAAACTATGTTCACCACTTCATGGGGGACATTTTGTTACAAAGTCATGCTATTCGGTCTTAAGAATGTTGGTGCCACATATCAGCAAGTTATGACATAAATTTTACATGACTACATGCATAAGATCTTGGAAGACTACATCAATGAATTATTGGCTAAGTCATTGTTGTGTGAAGAGCATGCTAAGACCATTAGAAAGGTCTTTGATCACCTGATTGAGAAAAATGTCAGGTTGAACCCCAAGAATTATATCTTTGGCGTAACTTCTAAAAAACTCTTGGTATTTGTTGTTTCTAAATGAGGCATTGAGGTCGACCCAAAAAATGTAAATACTATCCTATAAATGGCCCCACCCATGAACATCAAATAATTGAGAAGCTTACATGGGAAAGTAGCATCCATAAAGTGATTTATTGCACAACTATCGTATAAATATTGACCCAAGAATCAACTACTATACAAGGGGGTCCCATTCTAGTGGGATAAATAATGTCAGCAAGCCTTTGCTGAAATCAATGAGAACCTGGCAACGCTGCCAGTATTAGCTCCACCAAGGCCAAACTTTTCATTCTTGTTGTATATATCCGCTACCAATTTTGCTTTAGGCATCATGTTGGGTCAAAATAATATGCAATACAAGGAACAAACAATATATTACATCAACCGCACCTTGGTGAGCTATGAGATAGGATATGCATACATAGAAAAGTTGTGTTTAGAAGTAGTCTTTACAACCAAGAAATTGTGCCACTACATGCTAAGCCGTATGATATATGTAATATCCAAACAAAATCCTTTTTTAGTATATGATGAGCAAGACATCATAACACACATACTGCAAAGTGAATCATGCTATTGATAGAATTCGATTTGGAATTCATAAGTCAAAATTCCATCAAGGGACAAGTTATAGATGATCAGTTGGTTGAGGCACTCCTTAAAATAGTAGGCCCCTCATCATAGAACTTTCTTATGATGTAGTCTTTGCACTATCAGAGGCACCTGAACCTAAATAACTATAAAATGAAGCTAACATGATTTTGTTCTTCGATGGTTCAAAGTGTTAGCAAGGAGGTGGTGTGGGATTGTATTTTTCATACCATAAGGTACTCCAATAACCTTTTCATTCAAGCTAGAATTCCCTTGCACTAATAAAAACATCGAATACAAGGCCCTAATCTTAGCCATCGCCATGAGAATCAAAAGGTTAAATATCTTCGATGATTCCTTCCTCATAGTCAACCAGGTCAAGGGACTATTTCAATACTAGGATCCAATCCTAAAAGCTTACAAGGAGCTTGTTGACACATATCTAGAAAAACTAGAGTGGTATGACATTGAGGCAATCCCTCATTCATCAAACAAATTTTCAAACACCATGGCATATTTGGGATCCTTGATCCCTCAGAATCCATCTACTGATTTCATTACCATTCATGTCAAAACGCTCTCACACTCAGTGATCTAGCATGAGGCTTTTGATAACAAGGAATCAATCGACATGATTCATATAGATCCAAACCATGATTGGTTATATAAAGCCAAATACTTTAAAGAAGTCACCTTGGGTATCCTGGATCTCATAAGGTCCTAGAGAGAATGGTACCACTATTCGCCATAATATTATTTCTCAATCTACATTTGTGCAAATTGAATGGTAGGAGGAACAAGCCATATTATCTGTCAAGGATGTAGCCTATAAGGATTGGCTATCCTAATTAAAAGACTTCCTTAGGATTGGAATTATCCCATAAGTATTGTCGTATGTTGAAATATGAGCATTCAAGCAAAAATCAATAAGATATGTCTTTCTAGGAGGTATATTGTATCGTCGAAGCTATAATGGAGTCCTCCTACATTTCTTAGGACCCCAATAATTAGCTTGGGTGATTTTACAAGCTCATGATCGTACATGTGGTGGCCACTTTAGCAGCATGGCCATTTTCAAGTGCATCCTTCAAATGGGTTACTATTGGCCCACCATGGAGAAGGATTACTATGAGTATGTCAAGAAATGCATTAAATGTCAACAACATGCAAATCTGATGCACTTGTCATCTCAGGCCTTACAACCCATTCAGGTGGCTTGACCATTTTATTAGGGGGGTTTTGATCTGATTGGAAATATTTCTCCACCATATTTAGGCTGAAACACATTCATATTTATAGCCACTGAGTACTTCACCAAATGGGTGGAAGAAGTCCCTTTAACCTCGACAATTGGTCCTTGGATTACGGAGTTCATACTTCATAATATCATTTATTGTTTTGGGGTACCCTTCAAGATAATCTTAGATAATGGTTTGTCATTCAAAAACAAAAATATGTGAGTTTTAATGACCAAATGCAACATTAAACATAGTTTTACGATACCATACTATTAACAGGCAAATGGGCAAGTAGAGGCCTCAAACAAGACAATAGTAGCCATATTAAAGAAGACGATGAAAGGAAATCATAAGGATTGGCATCTACAATTACCCTTCACATTGTGGGATTATAGGACTAGCATACAAACACCCACTAGTGCAACAGTATTTTTTCTTATGTATGGTGTTGAGGTCATTATGCTCTTAGAGTTGGAAATCCCAATATTATGCATTGCATTGAAAGAGTTCATTAATCACGACACTACGCGACAAGCTCACCTGAATCAATTGACCCTTCTAGATGAACATCACATTAATGCTCTTGAATATCTTTGCGTTTACCAATATTGTCTAACACAATCTTATAATAATAAATTCCACCTAAGAGACTTTAAATTTGGGGATCTTGTGCTTAAATAAAACCAATAGAACTCAAATTTTCCACCGCATCTACAAGATAAATTTACGACCAATTGGATAGGTCCCTATATCATCTATGAGAATATTGGGACTAGGGCATATCACCTGACAATGCTAGGGGATGTTGAGGAGCCAGAACCTCTCAAAATCATTCATCTAAAGGTATTTCACACATAAATCAACAAAATATCAAAAATATTCAAATACATTTCAAAAACATCAAAAAAATGGAAATAATAAAAATCCAAAAAAATCATAAAACATCAAAATTAAAAGCAAAATCTCCAAAGGTATCCTAAAGCCCTTTGGTCAATTCACAAAAATATCCAAAAGCATATTAAAGCCCTTTGGTCAAATCACAAAAGGCCCCAAAGGCATATTAAAGCCCTTTGGTCAATCACGAAAAACTCCAAAGGCATCATAAAGCCCTTTGGTCAAATCACAAAAAGCCCTAAAGGCATTGTTGCATAACTTTATTGTTATTAATATAAACCATTCACCAATTAGCAGAAATATCAAATCATTCATCCACAATACATTATCCTCAACAACAATCCACAAATGAGAGAGAGATATATAATACCCTTAAGATAAGGAAATACCAATAATACTTCTGAAGGAAGGAATCACTCCACAAGTTCTCCTAGGATGAGAGACCACTCAAGTATGGAAAAGTACCATAAGTCACTTCATGGGAAATTATGATTACATAAGATTATTCTCCAATGATGATTACAATGACAAATATATCTTCTTTATATATCCATCTTCTTATTCTACTTTGGGGAGCCTACTACTAATATAATATTATATTATAATATAATATAATATTATAATACAATCAACCTTGGGTTATGTATGGCCCATGCCAACCATTATATAATATAATAATATATCCCTAAATATCTATTCCTAGGAACCCTACCATGCCACCCTCATAAATATTTCATCCTCGAAACATATGAAGAAACATGATAATATGATTTGCTAAGCAATGTTAGCAACTGGTACCAATCTCGATCATCCATCCATCCAAGTAAAACACGTTGATGTTGGTATACTATTTTGTTACTTGAGTATCCAAATCTACTTTGTTGGTTCCACGCTGATGCTGCTATATTTTGATAACTTGAATGATGAATCCACTTTTTCCTTGATGCTGACGATCCACTCTAAAAAATAGGATCACTATGCTTTCTCTTCCAAACACTGCCATAGTTGGTACCCTTATGATTCCATGTAGAACCATAATTTTGCTATCTTGAACCATTCATCCAAGATTATTGCTACTCATGGTGGTGTGGATAGTGATATGATGCAACCTTAACTTGATGTTCTACCTTTTTTTAACTTTCCAACATTTGGCTCCATTGCTTTAAATTATTCTACATATTATTCTTTCATGTTCTCTTTGTTTGGTGTGTCCTTGTGCTCATGTATCAAAGCTTCCTTGGACTTTGTTACTGTTATTTCCACTGAATCAGTTGGTGCTACTTCTTCCATGGACTTTGTTGTTGCTACTGCCTTCTTGTATTCTGTTTTAGGTTCTTCAATTTTTTTCTCTGCAATCACTTCTTGATTTTCCTTGGATCCTTACTCCTTAAGTTGAGAAATATCCTACAATGTTATCTTCTTTTCCTGTACCATAACTTCATAAAATTATATTGAATATTTATGTTAACAGTACCAAAATAATCTAACCAAGGATAACCAAGAACAATATCATCATCCTCCATCTCAATAGCATAGAAATCTGAATGTAAAACATATTTATCCATGGTAATATTCAAATATTAAATAATCTAAAGATGCTCATCCTCTAGTTGTATTTCCTTAACTTTTGTTGCTTGAACTTGCAGGTTCTTAGCCAAAGAAATATTAATAAAATTATATCTACTACCAGGGTCAATGGAAATAATAACTTGTTCCTTTTGAATGCTTCCATGAACCTGCAAAATAGAACTTTTAGCTAAATTTAAACATTTTTTATTTTGCTCTTGCTTTTGTAAATCCAATGATGTGAATTTTATATTCCTCTCATTATCTTCCCTAACCTTTTCCTCTTTATCCTTGAGTAATTTTATTTTTTTTTCATAGTCTTTATTTTGTTTCCTGACAACTTCCCAATCTCCTTTTCTTTCATTCCGCTCATTTTGAATTTTCTATAGTTTATTTTCAAGGTATTTTATGACATCCATTAGGTTATCTATAGAATATGGGTCCCATTTACTCAAGAATGCATGCTCTATTTCATCCCAAGTGTATTCATTATTCCTTTCTTTACAAAAATTTATCCACCAAGACAAAGCTTTCCCTTGAAGACATATACCAATCATGGGTTTCCCCCAAGAGATATTACAATATAGAGACCTAAAATTTTCCCAAAATTTTCTAGCATCAATATCATCTTCTCCAGAAAAACTTTAGAGTGCCATTGTTCATGCCCTAAAGCAACGCGGGGTTTTATGATAATATAGATCATGCCCTAATGCAAAGTAGGTTTTTATGGAAATAAATAAATTCCCACTGATTTGAAGCTAAAAATCCACATAGACAACTGGATCTACAATTTTTCTTCCAAACAAAATAAAATGCAACTGATTTTCTTACTCGAACTAAATAAATTTCATCTTTCAAGAAATTTTTGATTTGAAAATTTGTCACTTCCTTGTTCCTGATGGCTAATTTTAGAAGGTTTTATCTCCATCAATACTATTTATATTCCTTCATATGATCATGCATTTTAAAGCTCTTCAAATGCTGCACAAACAGATCCAAGAATCACCTGAATCAGATAAAATCTCATAGAGATATGGCTTTTGAAAATGAGATGTTTTTCTAAAAAACATCTGCAAAATTTGTCAATATATTTGTTTCGTATGACTAACTTCAAAAGGTCGTATCTCAATAAATACGACTCATATTATTTCATATGACAACTCATTTTAAATCTCTTAAAATTCTACACAAACTGATCCAATAATCGCATGAATCGAATAAAATCTCGCAGAGATATGGCTTTTGAAACATGAGACATTTTTCCATAAAAATCTACAAAATTCATCACTATCCTTGTTTTAGATGACTAACTTAAAAAAGTCGTATATCTCTCAATATTGCTTATATTCCTTCATATGACCACTCATTTTAAATCTCTTCAAATTCTGCACAATATGATCCAAGAATCTCTTGAATCGAATAAACTTACACAAAGATATGCCTCCTGAAAGATGAGACATTTTTCCAAAAAAATTGCCCTAATTTTGCAATTTCAAAAAATCCCCACTTTGCCAAAATTGTTGCTCTGATACCACTTGTTGCATAACTTTATTATTATTAATATAAACCACTCACCAATATGTAGAAATATCAAATTATTCATCCACAATACATTATCCACAACAATAATCCACAAATGAGAGAGAGATATATAATACCCTTAAGGTAGGGAAACACTAATAATACTCCTTAAGGAAGGAATCACTCCAAAATTTCTCCCAAGATGAGAGGCCACTCAATGAGAGCAAAGTCCCATAAGCCACTTTGTGGGCAACAAGAATTACATAATATTATTCTCCAATGATGATTACAATAACAAATATCTCTTCTTTATATATCCATATTCTTATTCTACTTTGGGAGCCTACTACTAATATAATATTATATTATAATATAATATAATATTATAATACAATCAACCTTGGGTTATGTGTGGCCCATGCCAACCCTTATACAATATAATAATATATCCCCAAATATCTATTTCTAGGTACCCTACCAGGCACCCTATGCCCTTTGGTCAAAAGAAAAAAATAAAAACACAAAAACAACTTAAAATCAAAAAGTTCAAAAAATTCAGAATAATCAAAACTCAAAAACAATTGAAAACATCAAAAATACAAAAACATTTGCATTACGCATTTGCATTTCCATTCATGTAGTTGCATTGCATTAGGCATTTGCATCCATTGCATTTATATTTAGTAGGTTGTATTCACAATATTACAAATGACACCACATTTGTACCTCAATCATGCATCTTCAAAATCCATCATCATCCATAACCCATGTGTGTAACTATTTTTTTCAACACAATCCCTCCTATTGCAATGAAGAATGTACTAGGATTTTTTAGTCACTCAGCCATACCTAGTGGTTTTAACAAACTTTGTATAAATCCATCTTAGCTTCTAATAGGTGAGGTTTAGTTTTGATAGCACTTGGTATATTTTAAAATCCTATCACTAATCAAAACACTAAGAACCTAGTTGGAACAAGGGAAAGATGAATGTTGTGAAGCGGTATTAGGTATCCTAATGTGAAAATTTTATCTTGCTCATCCCCATGTGCGATCGGTTCGAAAATGCTGAGAATTGGTAAAAGGACAAGTTCATGCCTACCCAAAGAAATCCCTTGCTTTAATAAAAACAAGCAAAAATCCTAAACAAAGCAAAAATTCAAAAGCAAAATAAATAGTGATTATCATCACTACATAAATCTTGTACTCAAAAGAAAAAAAAATTCAAAATAAACGATGATTTTCATCACTAAGCATGAGCAAGTATCCCAAATAAATATGAAGAAAAGAAGGGAGTATTGAACTTGAATCCCTGGAATTCTCAACATGAACGAGACGTAAGGTATCCTTGCACACGACGATATGTCTAGCACATTAGCATTTCACTTTTGTGTAGACCAATGTTTGCATGTGGAAGAGCTAGCTTTTGGTGTCCTATACCGCCTAGTGGTCTAATCCAACTGAGTCCAACTTAGGATTAGGGTAAACATTTGAGGATCCCCAATACATCAATGGGTTGAATGAATCTCACCTGGAACTGGGGTATGCTTATGTTCTATCTAATATATTTATTTGCACACATAGGGATAGTGAGTATCTAGGTCTTCATAACAAAAACTTTATCCTTCAAAAGCTTTGTATGATCAATATAGAACTTTTTGATCGAGTAACAAGGTTTTTTGAGTCTCATGGAGAACCTCAAAAACCCCCTCATAGCCACAAATCATTCCATCAGTCAAATCATCACCTTTCTTCATGAGGTTTTGTTCATTAAAGGATTTTCATGAAACAGGATAGATACCGAATGAATGTCAACAATAATATTTAGATGACCACTGAATATTTTTGTGCATATCATTAATTTACAGAAGCTAATAAAGAAAGCACATACACATCACATCATCTCATATCACATTTGGATGCTTAAATAATTAATTCTTATGCTAAGAATTATTATTTACATTCATGATTGCTATACATTATGTGGTGTTGCCCATTAGATTGTTAAACTCATATCGCATGCATACCTTATGTTTTAAGTGATTAAAGCATACAGGTTCATCTCACATTATATCATCAACATAATGCATAACACATTTCATGTACCATATCATAACAACATAAGTTAGATGCATACACTACACCAAAATTAAACATACATTTAACAATAAGCATTGCATCCATATATGCATCCATCATCATCATCTAAATCATGCCATCTAATCATCCATGCATCATAAAGCATAAGTCATGTAAACCACACCATATAGCATAAAATTATAAAGTGGTCCAACTACACATCCATATCATGACATAATAAGTATCACACCACATCATATCAGATAAAATCATGATACTACATCAAATAAACATAAAAACATAATCATAAAAGATACATAATGAGTCCCAAAGCCTAGATATCATATAAATATGTGTTAAAATAAGCACATGTAGATACACAAGGGCCATAAGGCTATAATCATGTAGGTCAGCTAACCTTAAACTCAAAATAGTACAAAATACCCAAGGGGCCATAGTGCTCAAGAGTGAACTGCTCCACTAACATCACCTATGCCCTCATTACCCCTTCTGGGAGGTATCATAGAGCTAACACCCCTAGTCTGCTTTGTTTGGGTCCTGGTACTATGGCTCGATCGAGATGATGATTGTCTTAAGGTACTCCAACCGGTCCTCTATGACCCTCCTATGGTGGGCCTATCTGGTAGGTGATCTACATGAAGCCTGACCTCGTGCTACAATATTAGGATATAGGAGGAATCTAGGGTGCATTGCTCCAAGTCCTCTACTAAAATCCCATGCAAATGCTAGATATCTACACCTGCATCTAGACCACCAGGTCCCTATGATGTTGGAATATATGGTGTAACCTATCCCTAAGAAGCACACCCTCTGGCCATAATCTGATCTATCCTACTTTTTAGTATGGTCTGCTCTACATTAAAGCACTGAATATGAGCCTGTAACAAAGTAATTGTGGAATCCCTATGTTGTACCTAGATTTGAGATACCTACAACTTGGCCTCCATATGATGCAACTAATTTCAAAGAGGAGAATCCTAATCCTTGGAAGTAAAATCCTCCTCCTCATCTTGAGCTATCTGCTCCTTTGCTTCCTCCTACTCTGCTGGTTAGCCCCATCCCTTCATTCGAGCCCACACTCGACATTCATTAGTATCATCCCCTACAGTAGCCACATCCTAGTCATGGCCCAAAATACTGTCGCCCTACCACAACCATCTACCCCACCATCAAGTGTAGTCCTCTGTGACCCCACAATTTGTGATATCAACATCAACCACTAGAGTATCATCATCCTCTATCACTACTATAACCTAAGGTAGTGGAATATCCCTTTTGATAACAACCCGTCTATACAAGACTAGATGCAGTGGCAATCCTATGGTAGGCCAAATTATTGAAGCACCCTAGAATATTGAAAGAACTACCTGATGCCATCCTTCCAACCGATAAGCCATCGATCACGCTGATTTTGAACTATAAAACTAGATGGATCCCTCCAAGAATGGTACTCAAAGTAAGGCCTCCATATGACATCTTGGGCTTGCAAACTAGTTAGTGATATCGTGTAGTGGGAAAGCTCCCCTACATGAGATGGACTCTTACGCTCCTTGAGATCTCTAGGCCACCTAGATCCATGGAAATCAACCACCTCAGTAATCTCAATAGGAAGTCCTATTGGGCAGTCCACCCTAAAATGCTCCCATCCCTAGATCTGAAGGAGTAAGCTACAAGCAATGCTAGCCCATCCTTGCCATTGGATCTGATAGAGCTCATCATAGCACTGAGCCAATAAAGTGTTACCCCAAGCATAGATAATAGGTTGTGCATTTTCCATCATGTCCTAGACCATGTCTAAGAGGTTCCATGGGAACCTCACTCCTGAGCAGTCAAGAATAAGGATGTTGCAGATAACCATCAGTAACACAACATGTCTATGGGAGAATACATCCTCTTGATACCACCGATCCATAGAAATTCCTCCTGAGCAGCAATTCCAGAAGGTAACAATGGTATGTCTGCCAAAGTCCCTCATGAATATTGCATCTCAGGAATTAGTAGGGGAAGAAACAATAGGCACTCCATAAAAAGGTATCTTGAAGATACTATATACATCCTCCAACGTAATGGTCATGTCATTGATAGGAATATGGAAAGTGTTAGTCCTGGAATCCCACCTAGTCTAGGGTAATAAAATAGGCCTAATACAACATGATCGTTGGAAGCCTAGTCACATACTGGAGGCCACGAGTATCGAGCCAACCCCAATATTTGGTATCCATGGAAGGAAAGAGGTCCACAAGCAACTACGGATCTCAGGCTCGCGTAGACAAAATCTAAGAGTGTAAATCAAATCTAAAATAAATGTACTTACAAGATAAAAGCAAAAAAATCCCAAAAATAGTGCAATATAATCTAAGATGAGCATAAGGCAACAAGCATAGTGGTTAAATGCATCTAAACATCTAAAAAAACTCAAAAGTCACTCTTCAAAAAAAAAAAAAAAATCACTTAAAAATACGTTAAAAATATAAAAATTAGAGCAATAAACCAAAGGTTTCCTAACCACTTGTGCTAGGAGTAGCCGAAAAGTGGCCTTTAAAGCTGGCAGTGGCCAGTTTTTGATGATAAAAAAATTTATCATTGCATTTCTAACTGGTCGTTGATGATGACATCGGCCAACTTCAGGCCAGAATATCCACTCTTTGCGGTAGCATCTAGTAGGTGACACACAAATGGCATTCCCTTGTGGCCAAAAATCACTAAAACAATTCACAAAAATCTAAAACTAAAGAAAACCCATCTGATTAAACCCTAAACTAGTCCAATCTACTAGTTTAGTTCATTTCCAACAGGGTTAATGAGGTTCCTTTACCAAATTGTTTAGTTAGGTTTATTTTACAACATTAATAAAAGGAGGTTAAGGTTTATAAAGGTACCCATGAAGCTTTGGCTCCTCTATTGGTCGAAGCCTCATCCTGCGTAGCCATAGCATCAAGTCAATAGCATCCTAGGTCACAAGCAGTCACTCTCACCTCAGATCTCCAAAAACACAATGACATCTAGAAAATTAAATGTCAAAAACTTTGATTTGCTTTTGTATTCCCAAAACATGCCTCAGACGCTACTGGCATCAGTGGCCCACACTTTCTTGCCACTGGACATGACAACGACCATGAAGCAACAATTGGGGGTTATGGACCTGATAGCAGTCGAGAACCAATGAGTAATTTACTCAATTTCTCACCACAAACCACCCAAAAATAGGCCATAAAGCACACCTATTGGTCCAAAGCAACCAAAATATGCAAAATACCAAAAAATACATATATCAAAATTCAAAAACATCTTAAATAGTAACAATCCCAAATGAACCTCGTATTCAACTATTTTCTCTATACACTTGGCGATTGCAGCAACTAGAGGTCCATGCAATTTGGCAAGATGAGTAAATTACCATAAGGTCACTTGGGGTAAAATAGTTATGGTAGAATTGAGGCACTTCACTTCAAACTCAAAGAAGGACATGATGGCTGGACTGCCCCACGGGAGCAAGGATTCATCTCATTTCTCCTAAAGCAAATAGTGGTTCAACACAGGTTTAAATAAAATTGCTAACATGTTAATTCCCTAAGAAGGACATTGTAGTAAGACCACCCCAAGGGATGGAAATGTACAATTACAAAAAATGGTTGAAATCACACCTAGATGAGAACAACCCTATAAAAAATAAAGGCAACCCTTTAAGGAGGTCCAAATCATTCATTTTGGTCAAGCGACTCATCGCTTTATTAATTTTCCTTTCCTTATTGACTCGTTACTTTAGGGGGTAGTCAAAATTTTTAACAATCATAATCAAAATCAACAAAAGAACACTCAATCATATCAAACTGTGTTCGTCTTACGAATCATTGCCAACAACTATCATAAGCTTACCCTTTTCTAGGAAACAAAGCAAACATGACTGTTAAATTTGTAGCTCTCCACATTTTGGACCTATAGTAATACTAAAGCTACCCGATCACCTGATGAGTAGTGTAAACTACCACAAATTTAACCCTTCCATTCTGTTGGAAGTAATGATTCTAGGATTCGTGCCCTCCTGCCTGACTGGAGCATCCAATGTTGATCAGATCAATTATCATCATCCAACCTACAATGTGACCCTAGGTGGTCTATTTTTTCTTTGCATTGTGTTTTCTCACAACACATACTAAAAAGGGGTATCTGTAGATACCTAAAATATGTCATGTTTAGGATACTACCCATATGGACACATTTGTAGACCATATGAATCCTCTTGGATCTCTCCAAGAGAAAGTAGTGGTCCTAACCACTCAAAAAGGGTAGTTCTAGCCCATCTAGGCTTGGTCACTCTCATGTAGAGTGGCCATTGAAGACTATAACAACCACACCTAGCCGCTAAACCTGATAGCAGCTAGCACCATGTACAGTTTGGCAATGAATACGGGCCTAGATCACATAGTCTAATTGCATTTTTTCATTATTTACAGGAATATTTTTGCAAGGAACTACCTGAGTTTCTCCTAACT
This sequence comes from Wollemia nobilis, assembly GCA_028583015.1. Lineage (NCBI taxonomy): Eukaryota > Viridiplantae > Streptophyta > Pinopsida > Araucariales > Araucariaceae > Wollemia > Wollemia nobilis. Next base: position 211,443 of record JAQPPZ010005656.1, read on the forward strand.
TCCCCTTCAATGCCAGTTTGTGATTTTACTCAATAAAAAAATTGCACCATAAATAAATTCAGCTAACACAATAAATAAATCAAACCCTCTTCCTTTATTCTTCATTACGATTTCTTCTTTCTCGAAAGGAATTTTAGGCAATAAGATGTCTATCACCAATACCATTGAATATAGAACTACCAGAATGCATTGAATAATATGGAGATAATTCATTGTTTGCAACCCAATACTATCTTCAAATTTACTCAAAGGAGACTTATTCTAATAGGTTTTTCTTGTTCACACTATTGGCTCAATATAATTTCATACTACAGGTTAACTAACATAGAACACAAAACTGGAAAAAACTACTCTATGGAGATGGCAACAATTTCTAGAGGAGGTCTGAATAATTGGAGGAATGCTATGATGGCATTGGTCCCATCACAAAGCGTGGATGCCAACGACATTTTTTCATCTAAAAATGATTGGAAGAAACAAGATTTCCCATTGCATGATGGGAATCGCTTGTTAAAGAACAATGGAATTTTGGAATGATGTGAAGCCATGTCAGTTCTAGTGGTTCAACTAGACTCGGTGGTAGAAGATGTGGAGTATTTAACTAAACATGTACTTATTGGAAAAGTTATGGGAATCTAAATTTATATTCCCTTTGTGGAGGCTTGGGTTAGGAAGACTTGGAACCCTGAAGGTGACATGGAGGTGATGTTGAGTGCAAACAACTATTTTATGGTGGTTTTATATTGAAGGGGGTCCATATTTCTATAACCAAGTAGGACTATTTCTTAAACCCTAGCATGTGGGTTTCAACCCGTTAGAGGAGTGGCCGCCACAGGTTCCAGTGTGGGTTCAGCTTTCATGGCTCATGTTGGAATTCTAGATAAATGACATCTTGCATATGATTGCCCTTGTTCTTTGGAAGCCAGTAGGACCGTCACAACATACTATGGATAAAATGGTACTCTATGTTTTCCATATCTATGTTGAAATTAATTTAAACAATCCTATTCTAGATTTTGTTGAAATATAGTTTGGATCGATTACATGGGTTCAACAACTTGACTATGAAGCTCTTTTGTTTCATTTCTAGATCTGCCATGAATATGACCACCTGTAAAGAAAATACCCTAATTTTATCATGCCCATGGCTTAAAATCCTAGGCCCTCTCAATCTACACAAAATATGGATAAAGGAAAAGCCCTGCCAAAGGAAGAATATCAAGATAAGGAAGGCTTTATTCTGGTAAAACCCCAAAACAAAGGAAGAAGGGTAAAAGAGATCTTAAGGATAGCTAGTTGGATGCTCTTCTTAACTATGTTGAAATAATAGATGATGTTGATTAGTGCATGGAGATACCTAAAATATCACTACCTAATGTAGATATAACAGGGCCGAATCAGATGTCTCTTCTTGAGGTGCAACCTAAGGAATTCGATCTAGGGAGTTTAAATTAAGAACAAAGGGATTTGGTTTTGAGTATATGTGATATGGATGGCTCTATCCTTGGAAGTGAAACTATTTTTGAAAGTGGCATAGAATTAGTTATGCCCTCTCCTAATCAGGCATTGATGTAGTCATCCTTGGACTGCAAAACTCGTATGGTGTTGGGATTACAACAGAAAATAATTAAAAAAGGTACTTTGGATAAGAATATGAAGGTGGGTCGAAAGAAAGACAAATATAAAATAAATTTAATGGGGGAGACTTTTGTGGAGATAGGATTGGTGACAACATTGGACTCCAAATTTTCTAACCCCCATAAATGATTATCCTTTCATAGAATGTAAGGGGTTGAACAACATCCCCAGACAAAAAATTATTTGTGATTTGGTTCATGTTCATTCTCTAGATGTGGTGTTTATTTAGGATACTATATTGGCTACTAATAGTATGTTCAACATTACTCCCAAGTTGTGGATAAGGGATCAATTCTAGTGTATTAGTGCATGTGGATATGCTGGTGGTATTGCTTGTTTATGGGATTTGGTAAAGATCTCTCCTCTTACTTGGATTTCGAGTTGATGGTCTATTTAGACGATCAGGTATGATAATGAATCTGGTGAAACCATCCTATTTACAAATGTGTATGATCCTATTGATTACAATAGTAAAGTGAAAGTGGGAGCACATTGTCTTTGTGAGAAATCTGGCTCCCCTATACCCATGGATTTTGGTTGGAGACTTCAACAATATCACTTGTCTAGAGGAGAAAAATGGTGGGGTTGATCATCTTGAGCCTTTTTCTTCTATATTAAGTGCTCATATCTAGGCCCTAAACTTGGTTGACATCAAGCTGGATAATGGTATCTTTACCTAGCATAATAGAAGATGTGGGGAAGATTCCATCTCAGAGAGAATGAATAGGTTTTTGATCTCTAATTTTTTGACTGGTAATAACATAAGTGATAGTTCTATGATTTTGGAGGGTAGGGGATTTGATAATTGGCCCATAAAACTCTTTCCCTAGAGTTAGGGCTTAATAATAATCCTTCCTTTAAGTTTCAACTTATGTGGCTTCGGGATCCTAGGCCATGATTTCATGCGAGGATGGTGGACCAATGGCAAACCTCCTCATGGCACCATTATGTATTCCTTTATGAAGCGAATATAATTTTTTAAGCATAAATTGAATAAATGGAATAGACTAAATTTTGGAAACCTTTCCTTGGCTAAGTTTGAAGTTTTGAAGGCTAAAATAGAGGACCAAAGTTCAACAATAAAGTACTGCAGTCACAATATAAAGGTCCAAATGAGATCAAAATTATGTAAATGATATACGGATAGAAATAATATTCTAGGTGCTTTCCAATGTTGTAAAGAACATGCAAAATAAAGTTGTGAGTCAAAATTTATGAGCTCTACAAGGTAGCTATACAAGGTCTGCCCAGGGCAAGGAAAAAGTGGATAAAATATGATTTTCAGAGGTGAAAATAAGAAAAAATACTAAATTAAATATCGTGTGTGATATATGGTTGGAAATATCTTGGAAAGGGCTTTCCAATGGTGTATTAACTACAAAAAATGGATAAATGCAGCAGAAGTTATACACCTCCAAATTAGGTAGTTTAGGCTTTGCTATAAAATCTCGACTGCAACATACAATAAAATGCAGCAGGCTGGAAAAATAGAATTTTCACCTTTAATTCATGTTTTCTCACACAAAAAACTTATACAATGCAATATTAACCATATTAATTTATCTTGGAACTTAAACCTAAATAATCTATGGTAGTTACAAACAAGGTAACAATTCAATATTGTTACAACTGCAATATTCCTACACCTACACTTGTACAAAACTGTTACAAAGTGGTTACATATTCTCTTGTTACTTCTAATACAAAAATGCACCTATGTCAGCATCATTTTCCAATATTCTCCCCATTGATGCTGAAAGGGATCACAAGACTATTTCTCAGTTTAAGAAATTGAGCCTTAGAAACACATTTAGTGAAAACATCAACCAAATGATCATGGGTGCTGTAATACCTCAACCCATCTAATTTATTTTCTACCATATCATGGATGAAATGGTACTTCTTGTCAAAATTCTTAGATTTTCTATGGTGGAAAGGGTTCTTTGCCAACTATATGGCACTCATATTGTCACAAAAAATTGTAGTAGGACCACTTGGTTTCTCACATATCTCCTCCAACACTTTTTTGAGCCATAAGGCCCGAGCATTAGCTAAAGTAACAACAATTTATTCAGCCTCTATTTAAGATAGTGCTATTGATACTTGCTTCCTTGAGATCCAAGTGATCATCTTAGATCCAAGAGAAAAACAATTACTGGATGTAGACTTTCGGTTATCCTAGTTGTTGCCCCAATATGAGTCACCAAAACCAACTAGCTCCATCTTTTCAGAAGGATAGTAATATTTGCCAAAGTCAACAATACTTTTAACACACCTTAAAATTCAATTTGCAGCCTTCAAATGCAAGATATATGGTTCACTCATATACCTAGAAACAAGTGAGACAACATATACAATATCTAGTCTAGTATTTGTTAGAAACATCAAGCTCCAAACAATGCTCATATAATTGGTCACATTCACCTTTTCAGCCCCATCATCTTGGCATAGTAATTCACCAAGAGCAATGGGAGTAGGGACTGGTTTGCAACTATCCATGTCATACTTTTTCAGCATATCCTTGGCATATTTAGTTTGACAAATGAATATTTTATCCTTACTTTGATGCACCTCCATGCCAAGAAAATTGTGCATCAATCCTAAATCCTTCATTTCAAACTCACTCACAATTTTAGCCTTAAATTCACCTTTCAACTTGGAACTACTACCCATATAAATCAAATCATAAACATACAAACAAAAAATCAAAATATCCTTACCTTCTTTCTTGAAGTGTAGGGTAGGTTCATTTTTGCTTCTCTTGAAGCCACTCTACTGAAAGTATCCATCAATCCTAGAATACCATGATCTAGGTGCTTGTTTAAGACCATACAATACTTTCTTCAACCTATAGACATGTTATTCTTTACATTCCACCTCAAGTCCTTGAGGTTTTTGTACATACACTTCCTCATATAAGTAACCATTCAAGAAGGCACTCTTTACATCTAAGTGATATACAGTCCACTGATTTTGGGCAGCCAAAGCAATTACCATCCTTACTATTTCTTTTCTAGCTACATGAGCAAAAGTTTCTTCATAGTCAATTCCATACCTTTATGAGAAGCATTTAACCATAATTCTAGACTTGTGTATTTCAATGCTGCCATCACTATTATACTTAGTCTTATAGACCCACTTATAAACCATGCGTTTATTTCCCTTGGGCAGTTCTAAAAGCTCCCAAGTGTCATTCTTCTCAATGGAATTGATCTCCTCTTGCATTGCTTGCATCCAAACACCATTAGTACAATATTATTCATAAAAATAAGGTTCAAAATAAGCAATAGTCATCAAAGCATAATTAAAAACATCTCCTTTTGGTTCACCTTCATCTTCATCACCATACATGTGCATCTTCTCAATCCTTTGAACAACTTGGTCAATTTCTTGAGCTTGGATTCTAGTAAGTATTCTATGGAAATTTTTATCCAAAACCTTAGTAGAAGGATGAATTTGAAGTGCCTTTCCCCATTTTTGTCTTCATAACATCTAAAAATATGTTTGCAAAATCATAACTTGAAGAGGGACTACAACTGCTTTGTTTGGTACTATTTAAAGATCTGGTTGGTGGACTTGGTGGGACTGATTTTAAGCTGAGGTGCACATTAGAATAATTAGGATGCACATTAGAATAACTTCCACCACTTCTTCCATCATCAACATAAAGTTTTTTATGACCATATACCCCTCCCTCATCAAAAATCACATCTTTAAACACCACCACTTTGTGATTTTTTGGGTCATAAATCCTATAGGCCTTAGTATTTTCATAGTAGCCAATAAATATACATGCTTCACTCTTAGGATCAAGCTTCTTCCTAAGTTCATCATCCACATGAGCATAATCCAAACAACCAAAAAATTTTAATTGGTTAACATTGGGTCTCTTTTCATACCATACCTCATAATGTGTCATCTTTCCCAATGAGCTAGTGGGACTCCTATTCAGTATGTAGACTACTATACAGACTACATTAGGCCAATACATATAGATAAATATCTTAGTTTGTAACATACTTCTTTCCATATCAACAATTATCCTATTTTTCCTTTCTGCCACTCCATTATGCTATGGAGTATAGGAAGTTGTGAATTACCTTTTAATACCAACATTCTTGAAAAATTGTTTAAAATCATTAGAATAAAATTCACTATCATTATCTATCCTTAAATATTTAATTTTGCAGCCACTCTGATTCTCAAAAAAATATTTAAAATCTTTGAAACAATAAAATGCTTCATCCTTATGCTTAAAAAAATACACCCAACACATTCTAGAAAAGTCATCAATAAAGTTAATAAAGTAAGAGTTGTTACCTAAGCTTTTGGTTTGCATAGGCACACAAATATAAGAATGGTCCAGTTGGAGTGGGTATGAGGCCCTCCATAATTTCTATTTAGGAAAATTCTATCTTGCATTCTTTCCCAATGCACACCCCTCACAAACACCTTTATGCTCCTCTACCTTTGGCAAACCATAAACCAACTCTTGAGAAGTTAGTAGCCTCAAACTTGCAAAATTCAAATGACCATACCTAATGTGCCACAACCAACTCTTGTTTTCAAAAACAACATTAGCAAGGTTTCCCCCTTGTCCTCCAAACTTAAAAGGAAATAATATGTTTTTTTTCATAGGAATTGTGGTAACAATCCTATTGTTATTTTTATTATCATAGATGGTGCATTTCTTATTATCAAATATTACTTTGTAGTTCTTTTCACATAGTTCCCCTACACTTAAAAAATTATGTTTCAAATTTGGTGTGTAATAGATATAATGAACATGTTTCATACATTATTTTGTGTTCACTTCCATTACACCTTTTGCAGGTACCTACAAATCCTTGTCATCTCGAAGTTTGATCTTGGAATTGAAGGAATCATCCATGGAAGCAAGAAGCTTCCCATTTATAGTCATATGATTTGAGAAAACATAATCAAGTATCTAGGTCTCTTGAAGGTTTTGATCATCCTTGTTGTAGGTCAAGAAGACATTGCTTGTATTAGCCTCATTCTCATTAGCATAGTTGGCCCACTTGCCTTCATTTCCTAACTTCAACCTACACTCCTCATAATGTCCATACTTTTTGCAAATATAACATTGTATATTTCTTTTATCAAATTTACCTCTTCCTCCGCTTGATAATCCTCTTCTTCTACCACCTCTTCCTCTAGAAGAATTCTGATTTTGGCCTCTTCCTTGGATAATTCCATGTCCACTAGAGCTTGCTCCTTCACACTTTGAAATTGTAGATTTAGAAGAAAATGCCTTCTCATCAACTGCAATAATAGTTTCTCTTAGCCTCTTCTCATGAGACATAAGAGATCCTATCAAATTATCAAACTTAGGAGTAGAAAAATATTTACTCTCCTTAATAATAATGGCTATATGATTCAACTTCAGGGTGAGAGTCCTCAAAAACTTCTTCATAATGACCTCTTTTTATATATTAACTCTAAGATTTACCATTTTATTGACAACTACATTCACCCTCACACAATAGTCACCAACACTCTCAGTTTCTTGCATTATGATATTCTCAAACTCTCTCCTTAGATTTTGTAATTTGACCTCTTTAACCTTATCAGTACCTTGGTATCCTTCCTTAAAATATTCCATGCATATTTAGTTGTCTTATAGTTAGCTATCCTTGGGAACAAACTCTTGTCCAAGGTTGATTGTATGTGGTAAAGGGCTAAGGATTTTTTCATCTATGCACCCTTATTTGTTGTTTTATTGTAGACACCAAAATAGCACCAATCTGATTATGTGACTACAAACACTGATCGCATTGACACACACAGCCCCTAGGGCAGCCCTCAAAGGTTAAATAGTGGTCCTAACCACTCTCATAGCAGTTTTGGAAGGTCAAAGGTCAATTTGGCACCTTTTAGGCACTCCGCTCTCTACTCATTCCACCCAGGGATGATTACAAACTGGTATTCGTTCCACCCAGGGATGATTAGCAGTATTCGCTCCAGGGTGGGGCAAATAGTAGGTTTGACACGCAAAAATTCAAATCTTGACAAATGGAAGCTCAGATCCACCACTTAAACCTTCCTTCATTACATGGGAGTGTGAGTGAGCATTTTTGAGTGCTAGAGGTAGTTACAGGGGCAGTCATGGAGCCCCTAATTAGGGAGGAATCTTCTCCCTCCTAGGAAGGCATGATTGCCAAGTGGTGCCTTTGCATGCTCATTCAAAGAGACTGTCAAGTCTATAAAATTGTGAGTCTTCTCACCTCAAAACATAGACAGAGAAGGAGAATTTTGAACAATGAAGTTCTGCCATTTTACATCCTCACACCCTTTTGATTTGTGCCTTTCACATCCTTGATCTCTTTTGGAAGGGAGGTCATTGGGTGGTTATTGGAAGCGCGAATCTGGAACCAAAAACTGACATTTGGTCATGACATCTTACCAAATTTTTTGACAACACACCACAAGAGGTTTTGGACCTATCCCAAGTAGATTGGTTTCGAAACCGGGCCCCAAACGATGGACGTCCTGCCCCCGGGTGCCCCCCGCACTGCTGCAGTTCTAATCGCCCCACCCTAGAGTGATTAGAAATTTGTTGTAGATTTCCTTTATTTTATTTTTGCATTTGATTCTATGCTGCTTAGATAGATTGCCATTCAAATTTCACATCATTTTGAGCTATTTTGATCATGGTTTTGTCATTTATCACTTTTGCTAACATGCAGGTGGCATCATCAAATTATTAATGATAGAGGCTGAATTGGGAAAATAAAACCATCTGGGTCATCCCAAAATACCCCATTTTACCTAACCCCAACTTTGCAGGTGATTTGGATCTTCCTAGATGTGACATTTGGGACAGTGCTTTCTGACATTTTGTTGCAGGTCTAATCGTCCCACCCCGGAGCGATTAGAAATCTGTGGAAAATTTTCTGACTATTCCATTTGTAATGCCCTCCTGGTAATGTTATCATGCTTCTATTAAATTTTTAGATCATTATGATGTTATTTGGTTATCGTTTTATTTATTTTTCGCCTGCACTACTCGTAGGCTTGGGGATTGCACATTTCATTTTATCTACAAGCGCTACTGACTGTTTTCTATTTCCTTGAGTGTAGGATCTTGACATTAGAGGAGTAGCAAGGAGTCAATACTCATCAACGCAAGCGATGACTATGTTTGGTCCACCCATTCTACATGTGGGCACACGAAAGAAGGAATACCATCTGTTGATGTGATAAGAACATATTCAATACTCCTAGCCCCTGAAAATGGAGTAGATGGATTGTAACTGGGTTCTAAATCATATTAATAAAAAGGATTTTACTCCACATTTGCTTTTATACCTTGTTTTCAATACATTTACGTTTCTCTCCTTTCATGCATTTTAGTTTGTAGGATTTAGTGTTAAGTTTGGTTTACCATTAGTCTACACTGACAAATAACTACAAAAAAAACAAACAAAACAAAAACATTTTTTAGTTAACCTAGGGTTAAGCTAAGTTTTTAAGCTAAGTTTTAAACTAAGTTTTTAAGCTAAGTTTTGATCTTTGTTAAACTAGGGTTTCTTTTAGTTTACAACCAATGCAAAATAAACATGGTTTCCACTAGGGTTTCAATATAAGTTCTAATGAAGCCATACAAAACACAAAAAAATTCACACAAATACAAAACAAAACAATTTTTTTTTAGGGTTTCATTTTTAAAACTCGGAAAACCGAAAACAAACTCAAATTGCATTGCAATTTTCAAACTGTAACATAAAACAAAAGCAAATAACGATGAGGAGCACTTAATGGTCTCGCTTCAGCTCCGCTGCTTGATACGATTTGTGAAGTCATGGTTTCAGGAATAATTTTGCAGTGGTTCGCTTCGCAGAATCGACCTCCTCCTCCTAAGAGCTCCAAATTGCTAGAAAAATAGAATGCAAATGAGCCCAAACCCTAGTTTTGGCCCTTAAATAGGCTTTTAGGCCTGTAATCGTTCCAACCTGGGATGAGAATTCTATTTAGCACTTGTCCCATCCTGGGATGATTACTAAAATGGTATTTTCCCCACCCAGGGATGATTACAAAGCAAAAATTTCAAAAACAACAAAAAAATGCACAAAAATAAGCAATAAAAATTGTCCAATCAGAGTGCTTTTGCACTTGACATTTCGGGCATGCAAAATAGATGTCGGGGTCATAAATCCTTACTATCCTACTCCATAAGAAGGATACCATAGCCAGACTACTCCATAGAAATATGGATTGCTGAGAATTTCATCCCCAAAATGGTGTCCCAAAACAGGTCCAAACCCACCCAAAAATAGCAATAACATTACCGAACAAGGTGCCTTTTGTGCCTTTGCTTATGGGCATACCAAATAGACTTCGGGGTCACAAATCCTCAATATCATACTCCCTAATAATTCTACCATATCCGGACCACTCCACGGGAGTATGAATTGTCGAGAACTTCCACCCCAAACAGCGTCACAAAAAGGGTTAAAACCCACCAAAAATAGGTCTAAATGTTGGGAAATTGCATGCACATGCAATGCTAAAAAATTGAAAGGCACCCTTACACAAGTCATCTTGGGTCAAGCGACTCATCGCTTTTCTCATGTCCGTCATTCCCTCATCGATTCGTCACTTGAGGGGGTAGTCACACTTAGTCACCAATCAACAACACACCCAATCAAGGAAATGACATGCATTTGAAGAATCATTAACAAATACAATCATGCTCCTGCTTGGGGCAGTAAACAAGCAATAATCATAAGATGATCAAACACTTGGTATTCGTGAATCATGAACTCAAGGTTCCCATAGAAAAAAGGTTGCGCCCTTTGCCTATTCATGACTGATCAATGTCCAAGCTCAAGTAACATCTCATCGAAAAAGGTTAACACTTGAATTAAGTTCCTTCGCTTGTTAGAAGCAAGCATTCAAGAATGCATGCCCTTTCCATACTTGGGGCATCAAAATTTGGTTAGGTTACTGAGAAACCCTAATCATTAGTGCTTTGGTTATCTATTTTTGCTTAGAACTATGCCATGCACAATGCATCCCAAAAATGGGCATCTGTAGACACCAAAACAACACCAATATGATTATGTGATTGCAAACACTGATCGCATTGACACACATAGCCCCCAAGGCAGCCCTCAGAGGTTAAATAGTGGTCCTAACCACTCTCACAATAGTTTTGGAAGGTCAGAGGTCAATTTTTCACATTTCAGGCACTCTTCTCTCTACTTGTTCCACCCAGGGATTATTACAAACTGGTATTTGTTCCACCTAGGGATGATTAGCAGTATTCACTCCAGGGTGGGGTGAATAGCAGGTTTGATGGGTAGAAAGTAAAATCTTGACAAATGGTAGCTTAGATCCACCACTTAACTCTTCCTTCATTGCATGGGAGTGTGAGTGAGCATTTTTGAGTGCTATAGGCAGTTACAGGGGAAGTCATGGAGCCCCTAATCAGGGAGGAATCTTCTTTGTCTAGGGAAGGCATGATTGCCAAGTGGCGCCTCTGCATTCTCATTCAAAGAGATCGTCAGGTCTATAAAATGGTGAGCCTTATCACCTAAAAATATAGACAGAGAAGGAGAATTTTGAGCAATGAAGTGCTGCCATTTCACATCCTCACACCCTTTTGATTTGTGCCTTTCACATCCTTAATCACTTTTGCAAGGGAGGTCATTGGGTGGTTATTGGAAGTGCAAATCTGAAACCAAAACCCAACATTTGGTCATAACATCCTACCAAATTTTTTGACAACACCCCACAAGAGGTTTTGGAGCCATACCAAGTGGATTGGTGCCAAAACCGGGCCCTAAACGGTGGGCACCCTGCCCCCGTGTGCCCCCCACACTACTACAGTCCTAATCGCCCCACCTTAGAGTGATTATAAATCTATGGCATATTTCCTTTCTATTATTTTTGCATCTGATTATATGCTACTTAGATAGGTTGTCATTCAAATTTCACATTATTTTGAGTTGTTTTGATCATGTTTTTGTCATTTCTCGCTTTTGCTAACATGCAGGTGGCATCATAAAATTACCGGTGATAGAGGCCAAATTGGCAAAATCAAACCATCTGGATCATCCCAAAATACCCCGTTTTACCTAACCTCAACTTTGCAGGTGATTTGGAGCTTCCTAGATGTGACAATTGGGACAATGCTTTCTGATGTTTTGTTGCAGGTCTAATCGTCCCACCCCAGAGTGATTAGAAATCCGTGGTGAATTTTTTGACAATTCCATTTGTAGTGCCCTCCTGGTAATGTCCTCATTCTTCTGTTAAATTTTTAGATCATTCTGATGCTATTTGGTTATCGTTTTATTTATTTTTTGCACGCACTACTCGTAGGCTTGGGGATTGCATGTTTCATTTTATCTACAGGTGCTACTGACTATTTTCTATTTCCTTGAGCATAGTATCTCAACATTATAGGAGTAGCAAGGAGTCAAGACTCATCAACGCAAGCGGCGGTGATGTTTGATCCGCCCATTCTACATGTGGGCATGTGGAAGAAGGAATACCATCTCTTGATGTGACAATAACATATTCAATGCTCCTAGCCCCGAAAAATGGAGGAGATGGATTGTAACTGGGTTCTAAATAATATTAATAAAAATATTTTTACTCTACATTCACTTTATACCTTGTTTTCAATGCGTTTACGTTTCTCTCCTTTCATGCATTTCAGTTTGTAGGATTTAGCGTTAAGTTTGGTTTCGCTTATATCACATCTTGGCATTTACTTTTTGCTTCTGTATCCTTGTGCTTTCACATAACTATTGTGAATGTGGTTGTTTTTAATTAAATGTTCCTAACAACATACAACCACTTGAATAATAAATTTTTATTAAAGGATTCCACTTTTAGAATATTATTACTTCTTCTATAGAACTCAACCCATTCTAAATTTTATTAACTCATAAAAATATTACATTTAAGTAAAATCATCGATGTCATGAAGAACATAGTATTATACTGAGAGGGGGTGAATAGTATAAGACCAATTTTTACTTTTCTTTCCAAATAATATTCTTTAATATTATCAATGGTAATATCAAAAACAGTAATCAAAGCAATGCACAAATCATCATACAAAATAGAGACACCAATTTAATGTGGTTCACCCAATGTGGGATACTCCATGGAGAAAATGTTTCTACTAAATTTTCTCAACAAATCTTCTTGGGAATCAATTCCCTATTACAATGTTTATGGACTTTTTCCAAAGGAGACACCAATATCCAATGCTCTAATTTATGAATCTCTATCCATAGGAGAACTCTTTCCACTTTTCTCTGGTTTGTGGAACTTGATCTAGGAGACCTCTATATTCCAAGCTATTTTGTGGATCACACTCCATAGGATAACTCTTTCCACTTGATTTGGTTCATGGATATCTATCCACAGGAGAACTCTTTACCCTCTACTCTGGATGGTGATTTTATAGAAGACTTATACCCCCACTACGCTAGATTAATGGATCTCTTTCCATAGGAGATATTTATCCCTACTACACTGGATAATGGATCTCTATCCACTAGAGATTGTTGTCCTCTTTACTCTATCACCTCTAAATATTACTCTCAACTCTATATTAAATTTGAACCAAACTCTATCCCAAGTGTAGTATAAATTTGATCTAACTCTACTCATAAATCTACTCATAAATATCTATCTCAATTATATCCTCTTGCCTTAACACAAAGATTGATCAAATTACCAATCAAATCTATTCATATCTTCCCCAAGCCTTAACACAAAGCTTGAAAAAATCACCAATCAAATCTATTCTGATCTACCACAAGCCTTAACACAAATATTGAAAAAATCAAACCTGTTCTTAATGTTATTCCATATCTTCACAATACTTGCTCAAATCTACATTTAAGTCTTCACCAAGACTTTCTCAAATCTGCATTCAAGTCTTCACCAAAACTTGCTCAAATCTACCTTCAAGTCTTCACCAAGACTTGCTCAAATATACCTTCAAGTCTTCACCAAGACTTTCTCAAATCTGTCTTCAAGTCTTCACCAAGACTTGCTCAAATATGCCTTCAAGTCTTCACCAAGACTTGCTTAAATCTGGATTCATGTCTTTACCAAGACTTGCTCAAATATATTATTTTATAATACCTTCTTTTCTCTTTAATACCATGGGATTAATATTTCGTCTTCCACATTTTAGCCAACGTTTTAGGCTTATAATATAATATATATAACTGATTATTTTACCACTTTGCTTGTACCAATAATGAACTCTGCCTTGCACCAAAAAATTGACATCAATGACAACCATATTACTCAAAATTTCCAACATGTCACAAATCTCATTTACACAAACAATGTTTCCAAAACATACATGTAGAAAAATTATTGAAACAATTTGTTTGTTCTTTCATGTTCATCACATGTTGATTTTGTATTACTACATATAATTTAAAATAATTATTTAAGATGACCTACCTAAATTGATATTTTTTCATAATAATGGTTGGTCATGGTAATTAGTTACATGTTTACATTAACAATACATATGTTTATTTCATATTCTTTGGGATGTGCACCCATCATTGCATATTTTAATTGATTTTTACTTAATTGATAATTTTCAAAATTCTAGCCTTTTTTAAAAAATTTATTTAAAAAATTTTAAATGTTTTACTTGCAATTTTCCTCAAACATATTTTATGTGCTTTTCTACTTCAATTATTTTAAAAAATTGAAGATCCAATTATTGGAGAAATTAAATTCCTATCGTATATAGTAGGTACTAGAGACAAGTATTGTAAAAATAATTAAAATATTTTGCTTTGATACTATAATAGTATATACTCATTTTATTTTTCTCCCACCACTTTTATATTTTATTATACTTTTATCTATTCATTCCAAAACTTTTATCTATACTACAAATTATACTTATAGCCAAAGGGTCCTTGGTTCAATAGTTGGAACAAATAGTTGATGTAGCCCACACCAAGGTTCAAATATTGGTATAAAAAAATAGCTCAAGGTGACTAAGTCAATGTAAAACATAAATGACAACCATTTAAAAACTCTAATTTTAAGAAAAAATCATTCATATAATTTATCCAATTGGTTTTAATAATTTTTAGGAAACTAAGAATGATTACATATATCAATATTTTTCAATCCTTTGTGGAAACATATATAATAAACCTAATATCTAAACATGATATTTTGTAATTTTGCTATAAAATATAATTTAGTCTATAATATTTATAATGAACATAACATAAGGTAAAAGGTGAAATTTTATATTGGCCAATGAACATAAGCTTTACGTGCTCAGGAATTTCATTATTATTTTTATTTTACATTAACCATGATAAAGTCAAGTAAAATAATGTATATGACATCCTGGAGGTATAAACACATGACAAGGATGCAACAAAGACTAAATTCATGAAGAAAATTATAATACCACATACAACTCTCATCGCTTGTAAAAATGTAATTCAATGTTTGGAGGTAAAGTTAAAAAATGAGGAGGATATGCTTCTAAAGTTGGATATGAGTAAGTATTATGATAGGATTTCTTAGGAGTTCCTCACTAGAGTGTTGAGAGATTTTAGATTTTAGCAGGACTGGATTAACTTATTAGCAACTTGTTAAACCTCAACTATATTATTTGTTTTAATCAATGTCAATTCTACTAATTATTTCTAAGGAAAACATGGTCTATGGCAATGGGATTCATTATCCCCCTATCTCCTTATCATCATTGTTGAGACCCTTGGAAGAACTATTTTAAATTTTTTGGAGGAAGGAACACTAGATGGAATTAAGTTTACTTACACGCATAGATCTATCTCTCATCAATAGTTTGTAGATGATATCATCTTATTTTTTGTGCTCCAAAAAGTATCTTTAATTGGAATTTTGTCCCAAAGAAGGTCGAAAGGGATTTTCGTCCCTCTTCATGGGTGACTTTGACTTTGACTTCACCAGTCATGCACTTCACTTGATTTTCACCCTAGAATACCTTCAGTCAGCTAGAAATTCACCCTGAAGAGGAGAAAAAATGATTTTCACCCCCTCCCACAGGCGCCTTTGACTTTGACCAGTTTTCATTCATTATTCTCACTCTTTTTCACTTGTATAATTTTTTCCTTCTTTTTATTTTGGATGAAATCTTCTTATCATGGTAGTTTCACCCCACAGGAAGGACAAAAATTATTTTCACCGTTCATAGGGGCGAAAATACCTTTCCCTTCATTTTTACTAGTGCTTTTCCTTTAAACAATAACTTCTGAAACCTTGAACCATTTTCATCAATATTTTGATTCCGAGACATCCCTTGCCATACATTTTTTCCTTTTATATTTTTACCACAACTTTCATAAACTTTTACTGGCAAAATTTACCGTGTATTTTCAGGGATGAAATCAACCTTATTTATTTAATAAAATCACCCAAGGAGGAAACAAAAACATTACATCAAAATAGTAAAATTAAAACAACTGCAACATTCATCTGATATTCTTTAAATTTTTACAATCAAAATTTTAGTGTGGAAAAAATGCCAACATAACTACTTCTTCAACTCCTAGGATAATTTAATGATTGCCCAAAATTGTATGTGATAAGAAGTTGATCATCAACACTTAGAGAGTAGATTTAATGTGTTATAATAGATTGGAGTCATGAATGCAAGCTCACATTTCCATATCTCATTATTAAATAATGGTTTATGGAAGTTGTGTAAATATTCAAACAATACTTCTAATTTTAATATAGAAGAGTTGTTCATCTTAGATCTTGAAAGTATTTTGGATTTATGGACATGCAAATTTTAAAATACGTTAGATGGGAGTTGCTCCTTGAACTCCAAAAATAGTTTTATCAACCTTTGAGTACAAATATTGTTGAAGGGTAAGGGCATGTATGTAGTGCACATCAGTATTTAATTTTTTTACTTAGTGCACATAGGACACAATGGTGTAATTGATAATTATTAGTAAATATGTAACCATTCCTTTTATTAGGAATTACTAGCTTGGGTCCTTCACTTTGATGTGGATTGGCCCTCGAGAATTAGTGTTAGGGTAGATAAAGTGTCTATATAAAGGCAAGATCAAATTTGTAATACATAAAGTATTTTCGACAAATTTGTAACAGAGCTCTGCTTCCAATGAGGTCACCCCATTGAAGAGACCTATGATATCAAATTTTCTTTATTAACAAAGTTGTTGCATTTCTATTTAGTATTTCTCAAGCACTCTATTATTTTATTTTTTGCATAACTATTGTGAATGTGGTTGATTTTAATTAAATTCTCCTAACAACATACAATCACTTGAATAATAAATTTTGATTAAAGGATTCCACTTTTTAAATATTATTACTTCTTCTATAGAACTCAAGCCATTCTAAATTTTATTAACTCATAAAAATGTTACCTTTAAGTAAACTCATCGATGTCATGAAGAACGCAGTCTTATACTGAGAGGGAAAGTGAATAGTATAAGACCAATTTTTAATTTTCTTTCCAAATAATAGTATTCAATATTATCAATGGTAATATCAAAAATAGTAATCAAAGCAATGCACAAATCATCATACAAAATAGAGACACCAATTTAATGTGGTTCACCCAATGTGGGCTACTCCATGGAGAAAATGTTTCTACTAAATTTTCTCAACAAATATTCTTGGGAATGAATTCCCTATTACAATGTTTATGGACTTTTTCCAAAGGAGAAACCAATATCCTATGCTCTAATTTGTGAATATCTGTCCATAGGAGAACTCTTTCCACTTTTCTTTGGTTTGTGGAACTTGATCCAGGAGACCTCTATATTCCCAGCTATTTTGTGAATCACTCTCTATGGGAGAACTCTTTCCCCTTGCTTTGGTTCATGGATATCTATCCATAGGAGAAATCTTTCCCCTCTACTCTGGATGGTGATTTTATAGAAGACTTATACTGCCACTACCTTAGCTTAATGGATATCTTCCCACAAGAGATCTTTATTCCCACTACACTGGCTAATGGATCTCTATCCACTGGAGAGTGTTGTCCTCTTTACTCTATCACCTCTAAATATTACTCTCAACTCTATCTTAAATTTGCACCAAACTCTATCCCAAGTGTAGTACAAATTTTCTCTAACTCTACCCATAAATCTACTCATAAATCTCTATCTCAATTATATCCTCTTGCATTAACACAAATATTGATCAAATTATCAATAAAATTCATTCATATCTGCCCCAAGCCTTAACACAAAGATTGAACAAATCACCAATCAAATTTATTCAGATCTACCACAAACCTTACCAAAAATATTGAAAAAATCAAACCTGCTCTTAATGGTATTCCATATCTTCTCAATACTTGCTCAAATCTAAATTTAAGTCTTCACCAAGAATTTCTCAAATCTGCCTTCAAGTATTTACCAAAACTTGCTCAAATCTACCTTCAAGTCTTCACCAAGACTTGCTCAAATCTACCTTCAAGTCTTCACCAAGACTTGCTCAAATATATCTTCAAGTCTTCACCAAGACTTGCTCAAATCTGCCTTCAAGTCTTCACTAAGACTTGCTCAAATCTACCTTCAAGTCTTTACCAAGACTTGCTCAAATATATTCTTTTATAATATCTTCTTTTCTCTTTAATACCATGGGATTAATATTTTGTCTTCCACATTTTAGCCAATGT
Organism: Wollemia nobilis; assembly: GCA_028583015.1. Lineage (NCBI taxonomy): Eukaryota > Viridiplantae > Streptophyta > Pinopsida > Araucariales > Araucariaceae > Wollemia > Wollemia nobilis. The sequence goes on from JAQPPZ010005656.1 coordinate 229,762, forward strand.
TTTAGGCTTATAATATAAAATATATAACCAATTCTTTTACCACTTTCCTTGTACCAATAATGAACTCTACCTTGCACCAAAAACTTGACATCAATGAAAACCTTATTACTCAAAATTTCCAACATGTCACAAATCTCATTTACACAAACAATGTTTCCAAAACATACATGTAGAAAAATTATTGAAACAATTTGTTTATTCTTTCATGTTCATGACATGTTGATTTTGTATTACTACATATAATTTAACATAATTATTTAAGATGACCTACCTAAATTGATATTTTTTCATAATAATGGTTGGTCATGGTAACTAGTTACATGTTTACATTAATAATACATATGTTTATTTCATATTCTTTGGGATGTGCACCCATCATTGCATATTTTAATTGATTTTTTACTTAATTGATGAGTTTAAAAATTCTAGCCTTTTTTTTTTATTTTATTTATAAAATTTTAAATGTTTTACTTACAATTTTCCTCAAACATATTTTATGTGCTTTTCTACTTCAATTATTTTAAAAAATTGAAGATCCAATTATTGGAGAAAATTATATTCCTATCTTATATAGTAGGTACTAGAGACAAGTATTGTAAAAATAATTAAAATATTTTGCTTTGCTACTATAATAGTATATACTCATTTTATTTTTCTCCCACCACTTTTCTATTCTATTATACTTTTATCTATTCATTCCAAAACTTTTATCTATACTACAAATTATACTTATAGCCAAAGGGTCCTTGGTTCAATAGTTGGAACAAATAGTAGATGTAGCCCACACCAAGGTTCAAATATTGGTATCAAAAAATAGCTCAAGGTGACTAATTCAATGTAAAATAGAAATGACAACCATTTAAAAACTCTACATTTAAGAAAAAATAACACTTATAATTTATCCAATTGGTTTTAATACTTTTTAGGAAACTAAGAATGAGTACATATATCAATATTTTTCAATCCTTTGTGGAAACATATATAATAAACCTAATATCTAAACATGATATTTTGTAATTTTGCTATAAAATATAATTTAGTCTATAATATATATTTTTTTTTGGTAAGTAAGAGAATATTTATTATTAACACCGGGTTTTAACTGGTTGACCCAAAACCATTTTACAAAATAGGGTCCACTGACCAACTGGACAAAGGCCAAGCCCTAAAAGTTTAAACTGACAACAAAAAGGGCCAAGACCTACTCTTCCAACAGAATACAGCCAAACTAAACTATGGAAGCCTAATATTATGGCCATCAGAAAAGAAAGACGCAAAATAGAACTAACAAAGACAAAATCCACTTTGAGCCTTCCAATCTAAAATTTCTCATTATCTATCACCATTGAGACTGCATGAGGAAGATTTTCAGTCCACGTGATCAAATTTGTTGCTACAATGCCTTCATTTGCCGACCTATCACTGCCATGTTTGCTTCCCGAAAGGTATGCAAAATTATGGCCTCAGGTCGATCATGAATTAGAGCCCGTGCTTCGTGGATGTAGTCATCAAATCTCCAAGGAGCTCTCTTAGTGTTCTTTAGAAGATTTATAATAATAAGAGAATCACCTTCCACCAACAGTTTCCTGGATAATTCTCTGCCACCTTGAGGCTCCTCCAAACTGCCCTCGCTTCAGCCACATTGTTAGTTTGAGCTCCAAGATGTTAAGCAAAAGCTATAAGCACCTCACCCTTGTGGTCTCTAAGTAAGCCACCAGCCCTGACTTCACCTGGGTTGCCCCTAGATGCCCCATCAAAATTTAACTTAATCCACCCTAGGGGGGGTGGGGTCCATGAGATCATGGTTCTAGGACAGACTTGAGGATGATTGAGGCCATCAGTGAGAGGTAAGTTTAATGACTGGCCTAATGAAGCTTCAAAAGGATTTGGAGGTCTAGATGCTGCAGGCACTAAACAAGCATTCTCATTAGCATATACTAAAATTTTTGACAGGACAGAGGATGATTGAGAAACCTTATCCAAGAAGGCCCGACGATTCCTTTCCAACCATATCTGCCACAAGTAGTGATGAAGGCGGATCTTCCACATATACCTAAGACGCCTATTCAAAAAGGGAGAAGGCCATTGGACAAATAAGTCAAATATGGACTGAGGATGGACCCAATAAATATGAAACACTTGTAACAGACCTAACAAGATTGAGACAGAAAAATTACAATACAGAAACAAATGATCAATAGACTCCCACTCAGACATACAAAGATAACACCTATTAACAATAGTCACACCTCTTTTTATTAAGTTATCCATGGTGAGGATCTTATTTTGGATGGCCAACCATGCAAAAAACCCAACCTTCGAAACAATGCTTTTGGGCCAAACTTCCAAGTGAGGGAAAGTAGGTTCATCATTATCAATAAGCATCAGATAAGCAGTCTTGACAAAAAATTCCCCATTGTCTGAAGCTTCCCAGATAAGCTAGTCCTCAAGAATGCCAGAAGGGAGTAAAGACTGTCTTAATTCATTCTCCAGTATTATTGATGCCCCTGGTAGATCATTGTTCATTATTGGCTTCCAAACCCTATAATATTTAGAATGAACATAACATAAGGTAAAAGGTGAAATTTTATATTGCCAATTGAACATAAGCTTTACGCGTTCAGGAATTTCACTATTATTTTTATTTTACATTAACCATGATAAATTTGAGTAAAATAATGTACATGACATCCTGAAGGTATAAAAACATGACAAGGATGCAACAAAGACTAAATTCATGAAGAAAATTATAATACCACATACAACTCTCATCGCTTGTAAAAATGTAATTCAATGTTTGGAGGTAAAGTTAAAAAAATGATGAGGATATGTTTCTAAAGTTGGATATGAGTAAGTATTATGATAGGATTTCTTAGGAGTTCCTCACTAGAGTGTTGAGAGATATTAGATTTTAGCAAGACTGGATTAAATTATTAGCAACTTGTTAAACCTCAACTATATTATTTGTTTTAATCAATGTCAATTCTACTAATTATTTCTAAGGAAAACATGGTCTATGGCAAGGGGATTCATTATCCCCCTATCTCCTTATCATCGTTGTTGAGAACCTTGGAAGAACTATTTTGAATTTGGTGGAGGAAGGAACACTAGATGGAATTAAGTTTACTTACACCCTTAGACCTATCTCCCATCAATAGTTTGTATATGATGCCATATTATTGTTTGTGCACCAAAAAGTATCTTTAATTGGGATTTTATCCCAAAGAAGGTCGAAAGATATTTTCGCCCGTCTTCATGGGCAACTTTGAATTTGAATTCACCAGTCATGCACTTCACTTGATTTTCATGCTAGAATACCTTCAGCTAGAAATTCACCCTGAAGAGGAGAAAAAATGATTTTCACCCCCTCCCAAGGGCACCTTTGAATTTGACCAGTTTTCGTTCATTATTCTCACTCTTTTTCACTTATATAATTTTTGCCTTCTTTTTACTTTGGATGAAATAATATTATCATGGTAGTTTCACCCCACAGGAAGGGCAAAAATGATTTTCACCCTTCACAGGGACAAAAATGCCTTTCCCTTCATTTTTACTAGTGCTTTTACTTTAAACAATAACTTTTGAAACCTTGAACCATTTTCATCAATCTTTCGATTCTGAGAAATCCCTTGCCATAATTTCTTCCTTTTATATTTTTCCCTTAATTTTCATGAACTTTTACAGGATTTTATATTGCCCAATGAACATAAGCTTTAAGCGTTCAAGAATTTTACTATTATTTTTATTTTACATTAACCACAATAAAGTCAAGTAAAATAATGTATATGACATCCTGGAGGTATAAACACATGACAAGGATGCAACAAAGACTAAATTCATGAAGAAAATTATACTAGTGCCTTTCCATTCATTTTTACTAGTGCTTTTCCTTTAAACAATAACTTCTGAAACCTTGAACCATTTTCATCAATCTTTCGATTCCGAGAAATCCCTTGCCATAATTTCTTCCTTTTATATTTTTCCCTTAATTTTCATGAACTTTTACTGTATTTTATATTGCCCAATGAACATAAGCTTTACGTGTTCAGGAATTTCACTATTATTTTTATTTTACATTAACCATGATAAAGTCAAGTAAAATAATGTATATGACATCCTGGAGGTATAAACACATGACAAGGATGCAACAAAGACTAAATTCATGAAGAAAATTATAATACCACATACAACTCTCATCGCTTGTAAAAATGTAATTCAATGTTTGGGGGTATAGTTAAAAAAATGATGAGGATATGTTTCTAAATTTTGAAATGAGTAAGTATTATGATAGGATTTTTTAGGATTTCCTCACTAGAGTGTTGAGAGATTTTAGATTTTATTAGGACTGGATTAACTTATTAGCAACTTTTTAAACCTCAACTATATTATTTGTTTTAATCAATGTCAATTCTACTAATTATTTCTAAGGAAAGCATGGTCTATGGCAAGGGGATTCATTATCCCCCTATCTCCTTATCATCGTTGTTGTAAACCTTGGAAGAACTATTTTGAATTTTGTGGAGGAAGGAACATTAGATGGAATTAAGTTTACTTACACCTTTAGACCTATCTCCCATCAATAGTTTGTATATGATGCCATCTTATTGTTTGTGCACCATAAAGTATCTTTAATTGGGATTTTATCCCAAAGAAGGTCGAAAGGGATTTTCGTCCCTCTTCATGGGTTACTTTGACTTTGAATTCACTAGTCATGCACTTCACTTGATTTTCACCCTAGAATACCTTCAGCTAGAAATTCACCCTGAAGAGGAGAAAAAATGATTTTCATCCCCTCCCACGGGTGCCTTTGACTTTGACTAGTTTTCGTTCATTATTCTCACTCTTTTTCACTTGTATAATTTTTTCCTTCTTTTTATTTTGGATGAAATCCTCTTATCAATGGTAGTTTCACCCCACAAGAAGGACAAAAATGATTTTCACGATTCATAGGGGCAAAAATGCCTTTCCCTTCATTTTTACTAGTGCTTTTCCTTTAAACAATAATTTCTTAAACCTTGAACCATTTTCATCAATATTTTGATTCCGAGACATCCCTTGCCATACATTTTTTCCTTTTATATTTTTACCACAACTTTCATAAACTTTTACTGGCAAAATTTACCGTGTATTTTCAGGGATGAAATCAACCTTATTTATTTAATAAAATCGCCCAAGGAGGAAACAATTTTTTTTTATCAAAACAGTAAAATTAAAACAACTGCAACATTCAACTGATATTCTTTAAATTTTTACAATCAAAATTTTAGTGTGGAAAAAATGCCAACATAACTACTTCTTCAACTCCTCAAGGATAATTTAATTATTGCTCAAAATTATATGTGATAACAAGCTGATCATCAACACTTAGAGAGTATATCTAATGTGTTATAATATATTGGGATCATGAATGCAAGCTCACATTTCCATATCTCCTCCTTAAAGAATGGTTTATGGAAGTTGTGTAAATATTCAAACAATACTTCCAATTTGAATATAGAAGAGTTGTTCATCTTAGAGCTTGAAAGTATTTTGGATTTATGGACATGTAAATTTTAAAAAATGTTGTATGGAAGTTGTTCCTTGAACTCCAAAAATAGTTTTATCAACCTTTGAGTACAAATATTGTTGAAGGGTAAGGGCATGTACGTAGTGCACATCAATATTTAATTTTTGTACTTAGTGCACATAGGACACAATGGTGTAATTGATAATTATTAGTAAATATGTAACCATTATTTTTATTAGGAATTATAGCTTGGGTCCTTCACTTTGATGTGGATTGACCCTCGAGCATTAGTGTTAGTGTAGATAAAGTGTCTATATAAAGGCAAGATCAAATTTGCAATACATAAAGTATTTTTGAAAAATTGTAACAGAGCTCTGCTTCCAATGAGGTCACCCCATTGAAGATATCTACAATATAAAATTCTATTTATTAACAAAGTTGTTGCATTTCTATTCAATATTTCTCAAGCACTCTATTATTTTATTTTTTGCATAACTATTGTGAATGTGGTTGATTATAATTAAATGCTCCTAACAACATACAACCACTTGAATAATAAATTTTTATTAAAGGATTTCAATTTTTAAATATTATTACTTCTTCTATAGAACTAACCCATTCTAAAGTTTATTAACTCATAACAATATTGCCTTTAAGTAAACTCATCGATGTCATGAAGAACACAGTCTTATACTGAGAGGGGGATGAATAATATAAGACCATTTTTTACTTTTCTTTCCAAATAATATTATTAAATATTATCAATGGTAATATCAACAACATTAATTAAAGCAATACCCAAATCATCATACAAAATAGAGACACCAATTTAATGTGATTCACCCAATGTGGGCTACTCCATGGAGAAAATGTTTCCACTAAATTTTCTCAACAAATATTCTTGGGAATCAATTCACTATTACAATGTTTGTGGACTTTGTCCAAAGGAGACACCAATATCCTATGCTCTAATTTGTGAATCTTTGTCCATAGGATAACTCTTTCCAGTTTTCTTTGGTTTGTGGAACTTGATCCAGGAGACCTCTATATTCCCAGCTATTTTTTGGAACACACTCCACAGGAGAACTCTTTACCCTTGCTCTGGTTCATGGATATCTATCCACAGGAGAACTCTTTCCTCTCTACTCCAGATGGTGATTTTATAGAATAATTATACCCCCACTGCTCTATCTTAATGGATCTCTTTCCACAGGATATATTTATCCCCACTATATTGGCTAATGGATATCTATCCACTGGAGATTGTTGTCCTCTTTACTCTATCACGTCTAAAGCTTACTCTCAACTCTATCTTAAATTTGCACAAAAATCTATCCCAAGTGTAGTACAAATTTGCTCTAACTCTACTCATAAATTTCTATCTCAATTATATCCTCTAGCCTTAACACAAAGATTGATCAAATTACCAATAAAATCTATTTAGATCTGCCCCAAGCCTTAACACAAAGCTTGAACAAATCACCAATCAACTCTATTCAAATATACCACAAGCCTTAACACAAATATTGAACAAATCAAACCTACTCTTAATTTTGTTCCATATCTTCACAATACTTTCTCAAATCTACATTTAAGTCTTCACCGATATTTTCTCAAATCTACATTTAAGTCTTCACCAATATTTTCTCAAATCCGCCTTCAAGTCTTCACCAAGACTTGCTCAAATCTGCCTTCAAGTCTTCACCAAGACTTTCTCAAATTTACCTTCATGTCTTCACCAAGACTTGCTCAAATATGTCTCCAAGTCTTCACCAAGACTTGCTCAAATCTGCCTTCAATTCTTCACCAAGACTTGCTCAAATATACCTTCAAGTCTTTACCAAGACTTGCTCAAATATATTATTTTATAATATCTTCTTTTCTCTTTAATACCATGGGATTAATATTTTGTCTTCCACATTTTAGCCAATATTTTAGGCTTATAATATAAAATCTATAACCAATTATTTTACCACTTTGCTTGTACCAATAATGAACTCTTCCTTGCACCAAAAACTTGACATCAACGATGACCTTATTACTCAAAAATTTCAACAAGTCACAAATCTCATTTACACAAACAATGTTTCCAAAACATACATGTAGAAAAATTATTGAAACAATTTGTTTATTCTTTCATGTTCATCACATGTTGATTTTGTATTACTACATATAATTTAACATAACTATTTAAGATCACCTACCTAAATTGATATTTTTTCATAATAATGGTTGGTCATTGTAATTAGTTACATGTTTACATTAATAATACATATGTTTATTTCATATTATTTGGGATGTGCACTGATCATAGCATATTTTAATTTATTTTTTACTTAATTGAGAGTTTCAAAATTCTAGCCTTTTTTAAAAATTTTATTTATAAAATTTTAAATGTTTTACTTGCAATTTTTCTCAAACATATTTTATGTGCTTTTCTACTTCAATTATTTTAAAAAATTGAAGATCCAAGTATTGGAGAAAATTAAATTCCTATCTTATATAGTAGGTACTAGAGACAAGTATTGTAAAAATAATTAAATTATTTTGCTTTGCTACTATAATAGTATATACTCATTTTATTTTGCTCCCACCACTTTTCTATTCTATTATACTTTTATCTATTCATTCCAAAACTTTTATCTATACTAAAATTATACTTATAGCCAACGGGTCTTTGGTTCAACAGTTGGAACAAATAGTTGATGTAGCCCACACCAAGGTTCAAATATTGGTATCAAAAAATAGCTCGAAGTGACTAAGTCAATGTAAAATAGAAATGACAACGATTTAAAAACTCTACTTTTAAGAAAAAATCATACTTATAATTTATCCAATTGGTTTTAATACTTTTTAGGAAACTAAGAATGAGTACATATATCAATATTTTTCAATCCTTTGTGGAAACATATATAATAAACTTAATATCTAAACATGATATTTTGGAATTTTGCTATAAAATATAATTTAGTCTATAAGATTTAGAATGAACATAACATAAGGTAAAAGGTGAAATTTTATATTGCCCAATGAACATAAGCTTTACGCGTTTAGAAATTTCACTATTATTTTTATTTTACATTAACCACGATAAAATCGAGTAAAATAATGTATATGACATCCTGGAGGTATAAACACATGACAAGGATGCAACAAAGACTAAATTCATGAAAAAAATTATAATACCACATACAACTCTCATCACTTGTAGAAATGTAATTCAATGTTTGGAGGTAAAGTTAAAAAAATGATGAGGATATGTTTCTAAAGTTGGATATGAGTAAGTATTATGATAGGATTTCTTAGGAGTTCCTCACTAGAGTGTTGAGAGATTTTAGATTTTAGCAAGACTGGATTAAATTATTAGCAACTTGTTAAACCTCAACTATATTATTTGTTTTAATCAATGTCAATTCTACTAATTATTTCTAAGGAAAGCATGGTCTATGGCAAGGGGATTCATTATCCCCCTATCTCCTTATCATCGTTGTTGTAAACCTTGGAAGAACTATTTTGAATTTTGTGGAGGAAGGAACATTAGATGGAATTAAGTTTACTTACACCCTTAGACCTATCTCCCATCAATAGTTTGTATATGATGCCATCTTATTGTTTGTGCACCAAAAAGTATCTTTAATTGGGATTTTATCCCAAAGAAGGTCGAAAGAGATTTTTGCCCATCTTCATGGGGAACTTTGAATTTGACTTCACCAGTCATGCACTTCACTTGATTTTCACCCCCTCCCAAGGGCACCTTTGAATTTGACCAGTTTTCGTTCATTATTCTCACTCTTTTTCACTTGTATAATTTTTGTCTTCTTTTTACTTTGCATGAAATCTTCTTATCATTATATTTTCACCCCACAGGAAGGGTAAAAATATTTTTCACTCTTCATAGGGACGAAAATGCCTTTCCCTTCATTTTTACTAGTGCTTTTCCTTTAAACAATAACTTCTGAAACATTGAACCATTTTCATCAATCTTTCGATTCTGAGAAATCCTTTGCCATAATTTCTTCCTTTTATATTTTTCCCTTAATTTTCATGAAATTTTACAGGATTTTATATTGCCCAATGAACATAAGCTTTACGCGTTCAGGAATTTCACTATTAATTTTATTTTACATTAACCACGATAAAGTCGAGTAAAATAATGTATATGACATCCTGGAGGTATAAACACATGACAAGGATGCAACAAAGACTAAATTCATGAAGAAAATTATACTAGTGCCTTTCCCTTCATTTTTACTAGTGCTTTTCCTTTAAATAATAACTTCTGAAACCTTGAACCATTTTCATCAATCTTTCGATTCCAAGAAATCCCTTGCCATAATTTCTTCCTTTTATATTTTTCCCTTAATTTTCATGAACTTTTACTGGATTTTATATTGCCCAATGAACATAAGCTTTACGCGTTCAGGAATTTCACTATTATTTTTATTTTACATTAACCACAATAAAGTCGAGTAAAATAATCTATATGACATCCTGGAGGTATAAACACATGACAAGGATGCAACAAAGACTAAATTCATGAAGAAAATTATAATACCACATACAACTCTCATCGCTTGTAAAAATGTAATTCAATGTTTGAAGGTAAAGTTAAAAAAATGATGAGGATATATTTCTAAAGTTGGATATGAGTAAGTATTATGATAGGATTTCTTGGGAGTTCCTCACTAGAGTGTTGAGAGATTTTAGATTTTAGCAGGACTGGATTAACTTATTAGCAACTTGTTAAACCTCAACTATATTATTTGTTTTAATCAATGTCAATTCTACTAATTATTTCTAAGGAAAACATGGTCTATGGCAAGGGGATTCATTATCCCCCTATCTCCTTATCATCGTTATTGAGACCCTTGGAAGAACTATTTTGAATTTTGTGGAGGAAGGAACACCAGATGGAATTAAGTTTACTTACACCCTTAGACCTATCTCCCATCAATAGTTTATAGATGACACTATTATCACTTCAAAATCCTCTATCTTGCAAGTAAGGGAGTTGAAATCTATTTTGAAGACCTATGAATTAGTAGCTAACCAAAAAATTAACTTTGCAAAGGTAGATGTGGTATTAGGGATTTTCCTTCAACTTATCTTTGGATGCCCATGTGTAAAGGTAGGTGTTTGGATGGTATGTGGAACGCAAATTGGAGAGAAATTTGTCAAGAAACTAATAATATGGAAAGGAGATTTTATTAGCCATACAGGGAAATATATTATGGTGAAATCCTCTCTTAAAATCATCCCAATCTATTTTGCATACGTCATTAAGACATTGGTTAAATTTTGTGACAAAATTAAATAAATTTAGTTGAATTTCTTATGGACTGGTTCAAAGGATAAAAGGTGTCTACCTTTGGTAGCTTGGGAATAGGTCTACCAAAAAAAGAAGCAAGGGACTTGTATTTTAGAATATTGAAAAAACTAAATAAATCTCTCTTGGGAAGTGTGGATAAAAAATTATAGGGAATGAAGATGTAAGATGGGTGAAGATTCTTCAAGCCAAGCACATGAGAGATCATGTTGATTTTTTAGAGGATGGGAATTTTCATAGGGGCTCTAAATTTTGGAATAATCTCCAAGCTATCAAACCATTTTTGCAACAAGGTGTACAATGGAAAATTGGGAAGGATAATAAGGTTATTTTCTGGGAATATTTCTAGCTTAAGAACATTCCCGTTAATCAAGACTAAGAATTTTCTATCCTAGAGAATGAAGTTTTGTAGACTTATGGAATGATGATTAGCGATTACATTAGAAGAGGAGAGAGTATACCCAGATGAAAACAAATTAAATTTGAAGGTTTGGACCAAATAAGGAACTAGGATCTTACTAAACTAAATGATTCAATTTTATTCCATGAATAACCTATATGCTCAAGATTCTAGGTGATGGAAATTATCAATCGAGGGACCTATTTGGTCAAATTTGGTTACTATTTTCTAGATGGTGAAAGTCACTTTTGGCTATTTAATTTGAATTTCTAGTTAAGGAGTCTCACTTCTAAATTTACCTTCTTTTTTTGGCCCATATACCAAAATAAGATCCATAGAGTGGATAAACTTATGGAAAGAGGTTTTCAACTTCTAAATATGTGTAGCCTCTGTGAATGTATTATGGAAGATGTTAACCATTTGAGCCTAAAATGTCCCTTTTCTCAAGAAGTATTACATTTGGTTCTTAGAAGATTCTAAGTTTCTTATGTATTCTCCAACTTCTTTAGTGATATTTATCTCTAATGGAAATACCCTTTCTAGAGTAAGAGGCTTAACTCTTTACAAGACTTCAATATTCCTCATTCTCTGTGGGCTCTTTGGAAGAAATAAAGTATCTACATTTTTAAGGGAAAAGAATGGACAATCATGTTGTAGCCAATAGGACTTTGTCTCTAACTATGGAGAATGCTAGATTATATAAGTGGGAAGAGATCTAGAAATTGAAGGAGGAAGGTATGATTACTAATGATTGGGGTCTTGAACAATTTATTGGTATGTTTGATCCTCCTAAAATACTTTTAATAAAGAAAACAAAATTTAGATCCCTCTAGGTGGTATGATGAAATTAAACTTTGATGCGACAACTAAAGTAAATTGTACCTACTAGAGTGGAAGGTTTGATAAGAGATGAAAATGGTAATATTCTAATTGCTTATGCTAAAGCCTTAGGGGACTAGTCTATCTACTTTGCAAAGGCCCATGCTATATGTGTGGGAATAAATTTGGTGAGTAATATTTAGGTTTAAAAAGTAATTATAGAAGGGGATTCCTTAAACATGATTAATATAATGAAAAAATATAAAGAATCCACTAGAATTTAACCTCTATGATTGGTGAAGATTGACATATTATAAGGATTATAGAGGTAGTGGAATTTAATCATATTTATTAGGAAGAAAAAAAATGAGCATATTGTAGGGCTAATACTGGAATAATGCAAAAGGAATTAATTTTTGGGAAGGAAACTTCCCATAGCAAGTTATTGCAATTTTTGATCATGAAAAAAGAAATGGGGTTCAAAATGATTAATCTTTCATTCCTTAATAATTTGTCTATGTTATTTCATAGAAGGATGTGGTGGGATATTGGAAGTAGTAATATGGAATATTGATCCTATGAATCAATGTTTACGAGAAAGTGTAAAAAATAAATACGGTACAACTCTTATAACAATGGTTTCCACTATTTTAGCATGGTTTTCAAAATAAGGAACTCTAGTGATGTTGACTCTTGTTTGTATTCAATAAATTATAGTTATTATTTTTATGTGGGTTGCTCTTCTAAGTTTTTGATGTTTGTATGATATGAAAGGATACCTTTTTATAATGTATGTGTTTCTATTAAAAATGTATCATCTTATCTTCTTGTAAAATATTGTTAAATAGTTTGAAAAACCTTTCAAAATTCTTTATTCTATGATGCAAGATTCTATCTTCCGGAGGGCATAACTTTTGATCCAACAATTTAATAGGTTTGAAAATTTACAAGGAGCTGGATAATGAGGTGGACAATATTGTGGCCATAATTCTATAAGTGTTGAAGATTTTTTAGTGTGTTATCGGGCCCGAATTCTTTCATCTAGTGCCCCAAAATGAGATTTAGTTTTTTTTTTTTTTAAATCCGAAAGGGAGCATATTTGAAATAACTTCTTGTTTAGGCATGTGTAGGTGTTGATATTTTATAGGAGGATTAATATGGGATAACCAATAATATGTACTAATTTGGAGGGCTACCCGAGCTTCTTTTGATCGACACTAAAATATGAAATAACCAAAAAAATTAATAAATAAATTATAAATAAATAAATAAAATATTGTAATATTTAGGGTTTTAAGATTTAGGGTTTGTTTTAGGGTTTATTTTGGGATATATATATTCCTTTGGTATCGTATTGTAAAAAGGGATGAAATCCATGAATGAGAGAATAAAGCATCTGTTGGCTTATTTCCATCTATTGTGGTTTTTATGTGATTGGGAATTTTTTTGCTTTGTTTTCTTTTTGTCACAATTTTATGTGATTAGAGGTTCTTGTTCTGACCTCTTGCAGCTAGATTTACATAATTTGGTATTATACCAAGTTGGATCTTAATGGGCTAGAGAAGTTAATCTTGTTGATTACACTTATTCTACTATTCTTTTATTTTTTGTTTGGGATAACATAGATCAGATTAACATGAGGAGGGTAATATAAGGTTATGGCTAGATCAATAGTAATATGCAAGAGTTTCAGGTACAAGTTTCTCAATTGACTGGAATGATGGCATGTATGAGGGAAAGATATCTCTCAAAATTTGTAGGTCTAGATTCTAATAGTGAGACTATAGAAGGAGATAACAAGCCAAAGGTTCATGATGAGGAAGAACCAGAGGAGAAGCTAGAGGAGCATCAATTTGAGAATAGGCTAATTAAGGCATTGGAAGAAAATAAATATGGGATCAAGATTGATATCCCTGAGTATGCAGGATGTTTGAAACCAGAGGAGTTGATAGATTGGTTGAATAGAATGGATATCTTTGAGTGGAAAAGCCTTTTACAGTAAACTTAAGTGAATATTGCATGCACTAAATTGAAAGGGCATGCGTAGATTTCATGGGATCATCTACAAAAGGAGAGGAAAATAAAAGGAAAAAAAAATATTAGGGTCTGATGTAAAATGGAAAAAAAATTTGAAGGAGAAATTCTTACCCAAATATTATGCCCAAACATTGTTTTATATACTTTAGAACCTCAAAAAAAATGATTAAAGCATCGAGTACCACAAAAAAAAATTCTATAAGTTATCAATTTGAGTGGGTCTTGAAGAGTCAGAATAACAGAAGGCTATAAGGTATGTGAATAAATTAAGCTATGTCATACAAGATGAATTGAGTATGCTTCATATCTATAGTGTAGAGGATGCATATCAATTAGCATTAAAATTAGAAGATAAACATAAGAGGATTAGTTTTAGGAAAGGAGTGAAGAAAGGACCATCATCACCTTTAGTCAAAGGGTGTCCCTCAAAGGAAGAATCTTCCAATACGAATAAATAAGAAGATCCTAGGTTTTTTTTAATATATATTTATTTAATAATTCTTTTTAAATAATAAATTTTTAAATAAAATTAATATTAAATAAAAAAAAAAAAAAAAAAAAAAAAAAAAAAGAAAAAAAAAAGTAGGTAGGATCAAGATAACCACAAAAGAGGTAGAGGATCTCATATAGGAAGAGGATATGGTGGAGGATGAAATTTGTATGGCCCACGAATATAATGTACCTTTTATAGATGTAGTGAGAAAGGGTACATAGATTTTGAGTGTATGCACTATCCTACACAAGAAAGAAGACAAGAGAACAAGCTAGAATAAATTTGGTTGAGGGCAGAGAGCAATTTGAGGTAGAAGTTGTGGTGGACGTGGAAGAAGACCTCATGATAATAAGGACAATGATCATCCAAAGTAAGAAGAAAGTAAAAGATAATTATGGTGTTGATTCATGACTACATATGAGTATCTTTCGAACAAGATGCACATCTAGAGGAAATGTAGGTAAGATTATTATTGATAGTGGTATTTTTGAAAATATGGTTTCCACTTAAATGGTTGAGAATCTTAACTTAAAGTGTGAGAACCTATATCCCTATTGAAGAACACAAGCTTATAATGAGATGCAGAGTGAGCAGTATAAGATCAACTTTTACTTTTCTTTCCCAAACAATATTATTTAATATTATCAATTGCAATGTCAATAGTAGTAATCAAGCAATGCACAAATCATCACACACATGAGAGACACAAATTTAAAATGGTTAACCTAATATGGGTTGTATCCACGAAGAAAATATTTCTTCTAAATTTTCTCAAAAAATCTCTTGCAAATCAATTCCCTATTACAATATTTATGGAGATCTTTCCAAATGAGATATCAATCCCCAATGCTTTGATTTGTGGATATCCCTCCATAGGAGAACTCTATCCTCTTGCTATGGTTCATGGATCTCTCTCCATAGGATAACTCTATCCCCTTTACTCTGGTTTTTGTAACTTGATCCAAGATAACTCTATCTCCTAAAGTAGTTTTTGGATCTCTATCCATAGAAGAAATATAACTCTCCAATTGGTTCATGGATATATTTCTACAGGGAAACTCTATACCCTCTATGATCTGGTTTATGGATCTCTCTCCACAGGATAACTCTATCCTCTCTACTCTAGTTTGTGGATCTCTATCCATAAGAGAAATCTATCCCCTCTACTATGGTTTGTGGATATCTCTCCATAGGAGAACTCTATCCCCTATGATCTAGTTTGTTGATATCTATCCATAGGAGAACTCTATCCCCTTTGATTTAGTTTGTGGATCTATCTCCATAGGATAAATCTATCCCCTCTACTATAGTTTGTGTATTTATATCCATAGAAGAACACTTTTCCCTCTTCTTTACTCATATTTGATCCAATATGCCCCAAGATTTAACACAAATATTGATCAAATAAACAACCAAATCTAATATTAACTTTATCTCAAATCTGTCCCAATTCTTAACATAAATCTTGATCAAATCAGAAACCAAACCTACTCTCAAATCTGTCTCAAATCTACCCTAAGTCTTCTCACAAGACTTGCTCAAATCTATCTAAAATCTGCTCCAAGTCTTCTCATAAGATATGCTTAAATATACCTTCAAGCCTTATCAAATGACTTGCTCAAATATTCCTCAAATATGCTCAAAGTATTCTCAAAATACTTGCTCAAACACCTTCAAGCCTTCTCAAACGACTTGCTCAAATCTGCCTTCAATGCTGCTCACAAACTTTGCTTAAATATTTTCAAACCTTGCATACAAACAAAGCTTATATATTTTTAAAAAATGATTTCTTCAAATAGATATATTCTACTTATAATTTGTTTAACCTTTAGAAAATATAGAGAATGATATGCACTATCCAAAACCTAATATGTTCTTCACATTCACAAATCTTGCATTCAACTAAACCAATCCGTGTCTCTTGCAAAAACCCAAAAAAATCAAATCAAAACAATGTATGGCTTGCTTCACAAAATTGATCTATATTTCACACAAATTTACTCTAAAAAATAAACCATACTAAAGCACAAATTTCTTAATCTCTTTAAAAAATGGAAGCACACTTGTTCTCAAACTCTAACCCAAATATTTCCAAAACCGTTCAACAATGAAGTACAAGAAGATATTCAAACTCTAATGCAATTGTTTCAAATTTATCTCAACACTTGATGCACATGTAGGTCTCAAACCCTATCTCAAATATTTCCAACAATGCATCCAAAACAACCCTTTTATCTCCACCTTATATTCGAGAAACATTTACTCAAAAAAACAATTTAAATGAGTGATGTTCCCATACCTCTTAACTTTATTTCATGGAGATATGTCTTCAAAAACATGTCTCACAAACAATTGATTTTTTCTAGTGCCACTTCAAGGGTTAGATTGCAAGATACTTTTTCAAAACATCCACATGAACTTTCTTCTCAAAAGGATATGCTCAATGAAATATGAAATTTATGTTCCATAACACTTCTTTTGTTCTAAAAAATAAAGCATTAATACTCAACAAAACCTTTCATAACTTCATTTCACCATGCAAGAGTTATAATAAAATGTCAAGCAACTTATCACACCTTATTACTCCTAATATTTCAAAGGAATATTCAATTCAACAAAATCACAAATTACATACATGAATTTTCTTATACACCTTATACCTCATACTTGAAATAAAATATTTTAATGCACCTCAAATCTTCAACATGACCATGACATTATTTATTTTCCACCACACATAGCACTTAGAAAAAATCCACACTACTCCCTTTTAATCTAAAAATAATAACTCCACATTGTCCTTTTAATCCAAACATCAAAAACTAAAATAATCACCCTATGAATCCCTAAACAAGCGCATAACTTAGCCTTAGAAAATAATTAATTTATCAAAAATATTATGCTCTTATTGTCGCTGTCGCGATTCAAATTTGTGTCACTTGCTAGCCTGTGACTTAGCTTCGTCTAGGCCACTACATGGGCTAGACACCCATACAAAACCTATCTTGCACGTGCTCTTATTTATTCCTGATTTCAATGCAAAAAAGCCTTTCAAAAACTTTAACTCCTTGCCTCTAGCGTATCTCGAACTTGAGACCTCCCTGTTGCCACTGCTTAGAGTTGAGGGATCTGTCGTCTGGGTTGGTTTCCCATATGGAATCTAAGTCAAATTTTCCTTCTCTTTATCCATGTTTTCCACCTCAAAATTTTATTTCCATGTTTGTCTTCTCCTTCTCCTCTACCGTGAACTATTCTCAAAGGGCACAATTTTTTTTTGATGATTAATAATTTTTTCCTCCTTAGCTTTGTACCTTAAATACACAAATGTGTATTTGGTCCTTGATGTCGGTGCATGGAAATATTCAATTTCCAACCTTAACCTTTGGCACGCATTTTTAATTTTTAATTATTATAATATTTTAAATATTATAATTTCTTTGGGCATTTTATTATTTTTGTTTTTCTTATTTGGGTATTTTATCATTTAATTTTTTAATTTTTATAATGTTTTAAATCTTCATATATTATTATAATTTTTTTCCTCTTTGGGCCTTTTCTTTGAATAGTCTTTTCCACCATAAAACATCTTCCTTTTTCTTTTGCAAGTACCACCATTGTAAAACCATGAAACCTTTATTTTCCTTGACATAAATGACAACCAATGTCATCAAACTATGACATAAATCTTTTGACATCAATGACAATAATATAATCAAAATTTCCAACAATATCCCCATTTGTCATTGATGGTAATACTTTCTAAAAATTCCTTTTCCTACAACTCGATTCCAAATATGCTCCCCCTGAGAAATTGCTCCCCTTGACTGAATGCTCTCCCCCTTATTCAAATATCTCCTCTTTGAAATCAATGGCAAATGGACTTCTTTGGGACTAAATATAATACTCCTAGCTCATCCCCCTCCCCACCTCCTCTGAGGTGATTAATTTTTTGGTGGGAGTATCTCAACTCCCAACATACAATGCTCTTTTTCTTTGTCAACCTTGTTTTTCAACATACCCTTTTGATCCTTTTGAGTGTCCCTATTCTTGCTTATCTCTAGATGTTATGGAAGATCTATTCTACACCTCTTGTCCTTATACCCAATACTATTTCACTTGTAACACTTAATGTTGTAGTTCTTGGAAGGTGAAAATATCTTGAAATTCCTCTTGGTGAAGCCATAATAATTTCTATCATGAATCCTATAGTGGATTTCTTTATGAAAAAAGCAATTACAAGAGTAGCAATACCCTTGAAATAAATTTCCATATTTGAATGAGTTGAAATTCCTTTTAGTGAGACCATAATCTTTCTTTCCATGAAACCTGCAATGCATAGCCTTGTGACCAAACCCATTACATGAAAAATAACGTCCTTTGAAGAAATATTGTCTTGAACCCTTTAATATCTTAGTTCTTTATTTTCCTTCTCTGTGATGATCCGTATTTCTTGTTTTCTTCCTTTCTTAGTGAAACTTCTATTCTTCAAATTATCCGCATAAACCTCAATTTCTTCTTCACTCTCTTCCTCTGAAACTTCCTCTTCTTTTGAGATTGAACTTGACCCTTATTATTGTTTCCCTTGTATTTATTCAAAACCAAGTCATATTTTGATATATGAATATCTTTGTGCATTATTAACCTTATCCAAACTCTTTGAAATTTTCCCAAACCTGTGTAGCTTGTCCTTAGAATATTTCACTTCCATCCTTAGTGAAATTACCTCTTGTTCTAATATTTCACATTCTAACTCTTTTTCCTCTAACTTTTCACTCATGACCTCTTTAAATATCCTTGCCTTAGCTTTTGATTTTGTTAGGTCTTGTAGAAATTTTTTTCTTCCTCACAACCTTTAAATTGAGTCTTTAGTCTTGAATTCTGCTTCCTAACCTTTTTCAATTCTCTAAGAGCAATAATAAATTCTACTTCTATATCAACTATGCATTCTTATTCATTTTCTAAATCTTCCTCTACTTATTGGTCTCCAAGAGCATCTTCATACTCTTCGACTTTATCTTCAACAAAAGCATTTTCTTCCTCTTCTATTGCCAAAAATAGAATATATTATTCTTCACTATCTGAGAGTCTTTCATCACTATCACTTGAATCCTTTGTTGCCTTGTTAACATAGAAATTATTCTTGTGCCTTCGAAATAACTTCTTGTTATGCTTGCCTTATTCATACCTATTTTTCTTTTCATACCTATATTTTCCTCCTTCCTTTTTCTTATGATCCTATTTCTCTTCACTAGTACTGCTTCTGGATTCAATACAATTAGATGCATAGTGACCAAAATTACCACAATTAAAACATTTCACTGTCTTCATACCTTTGTGCTTTCTTGAGTCCTTATTATTTATTTTCCCATAGTTAGCTTCTTCATCACTACTTGACTTTCCACTTGATTCTAGTTTCTTATATTTTATCTTCTTTGATGCTTTGAAAGCTACCTCTTTCTTGGAGTTGGGATCCTTTACTATTCTCATCTCATAAGCTGTGATAATTCCATATAACTCATCCATAGTCAACTTTTCAATATATCCCATCTCTTCTATAGCTGAAACATTTCCTTCATACCTCATAGGAAGTGACCTTAATACTTTTTGAGCAACACTGGAGTCTTCAATTTTGAATCCAAGTTCACGCATGGTATTAACAACCTCATCCACATGAAGTAAGTATGTAGTAATATCTTCCTCATATTCCATATTCAAATATTCAAACCTTTTCTTGTGGTTTGGTAGTTTTGCCATCTTGACATTTTTATCTCTCTCATATGTTTGCTTCAATATTTTTCATATCTCTTTTGTTGATTTCTAGAGCACAAATTTCATAAATTATGCTTCATGTAATCCACTTAAGATTCCATTAATAGACATGGCATTATTCACATGTAACATCTTACCATATTTACCTATGGGAGGAGTAGATGTAGGTGTGAACCCATCCTCAATGGATTAACATATCTTATATCCTTGTACCATTAGGTAAGTTTTCATTCCTATACTTCAGAAGGCATAATTATTTCCATAGAAAAATGGTGCCTTATTTGATGAGGATCCATTCTGAGATGCCATCTATCCTCCCACAATATCTTCCTTCAAGCTATTAGACTTTTTTGAAGGAACCCGATATGATACCAATTGAAGAACACAAGCTTATACTGAGAGGGAGGATGAATAGTATAAGATCAAATTTTATTTTTATTTCCCAAACAATATTATCCAATATTATCAATTAAAATATCAATAGTAGTAATCAATAAATGCACAAATAATCAGACACATGAGAAACATAAATTTAACATGGTTCACCCAATATGGATTACGTCCATGGAGAAAATATTTCTTCTAATTTTTCTCAACAAATATCTTGGGAATCAATTCCCTATTACAATGTTTATGGACCTATGTTCGAAGGAGGTCTCAATTCTCAATAATCTGATTTATGGATCTCTCATAGGATAAATCTATACCCTTGCTCTAGTTAGTGGATCTCTCTCCACAAGAGAACTCTATTATATTTGCTCTTGTTTGTGGAACTTGATCTAGAAGAACTCTATCTCCTCAACCGGTTCACGGATCTCTATCCACATAAGAAATATATCTCCCTAGTTGGTTTATGTATCTATTTCTACAAAGAAACTCTATCCTCTCTCTAGTATGGTCCATGGATATCTCTCCATAGGAGAACTATATACCATCTACTATGGTTTGCAGATCTTTCTCCACAAGAGAACTCTATCCCCTCTACTCTAGTTTATGGATCTCTCTCCATAGGAGAACTCTATCCCCTTTGATCTAGTTTGTGTATATCTATCCATAATATAACTTTATCCCCTCTACTTTGGTTTGTGGATCTCTCTCCATAGGAGAACTCTATCCCTTCAACTCTGGTTTGTGGATTTATCTCCACAAGAGAACTCTTTCCCATTTTCTCTACTCAAATCTACCCCAAGATTTAACATAAAGCTTGATCAAATAAGCAACCAAATATGCTCTCAAATATATCTCAAATCTACCCCAAGCCTTAACACAAATCTTGATAAAATCAGCAACCAAACCTTCTCTCAACTTTATCTCAAATATACCCCAAGTATTCTCACAAAACTTGCTCAAATCTACCTCAAAGATGCTCCAAGTCTTCTTACAAGACTTTCTCAAATCTGCCTTCAAGCCTTATCAAAAGAATTTCTCAAATCTACCTCAAAGCTGCTCCAAGTCTTCTCACAAGACTTGCCCAAATATGCCTTCAAGACTTCTCAAAATACTTGGTCAAATATGCCTTCAAGCCTTCTCAATGGACTTTCTCAAACTTGTCTTCAATGTTGCTCACAAAATCTGCTTAAATTTTTTCAAACCTTACATACAAACAAAGCTTATATCTTTTTTAGAAATATTTTTTTCAAATAGATATATTCTACTCATAATTCATTTAACCTTTGGAACATATAGAGAATGATATGCACTAACCCAATATTTTCTTGACATTCATAAATATTACATTCAACTGAACCAATCTATCTCTCTTGCAAAAACCCTTCAAATCAAATCAAAACAATGTATGAATTGCTTCACAAAAATGATATATCTTTCTTGCAAATTTGTTGTCAAACGTCAACCATACTAATGCAAAAATTTCTCAATCTCTTTCAACAATGGAAGCACACTTGTTTTCAAAATCTAACCCAAATATTTCAAAAACCATTCAACAATGAAGTACAAGAAGATATTCAAACTCTAATGTAATTGTTTAAAATTTCTCTCAACACTTGATGCACATGTAGGTCTCAAACCCTAACTCAGATATTTCCAAAAATACATCCAAAACAATCCTTTTATATCCACCTTATATTCCAAAAATATTTACTCAATAAAACACTTTAAACAATGAGTTATGTACCCATACCTCTTAATTTACTTTTATGGAGATATATATTAAATAACCTGTGTCACAAACAACTAATTTTTTCTAGTGCCACTTCAAGGGTTAGATTACAAGATGCTTTCTCAAAACATCCACATGAAATTTCTTCTCAAAAATATATTCTCAATGAAATATGAAATTGATGTTCTATAACTCTTATTTTGTTCTAAAAAATAAAGCATTAATCCTCAACAAGACTTTCATAACTTCCTTTCACCATGCAAGAGTTATAATAAAATGTCAAGAAACTTATTACACCTTATTACTCCTAATATTGCAAATTAATATTCAATTCAACAAAATTACAAATTACAGACATGAATTTTCTTATACATCTTATGCCTCCTACTTGAAATAAAATATTTTAATGCACCCCAAATATTCAACATGACCATAACATTATTTATTTTCCACCACACATAGAACTTAGCAAAACTCCACACTTTTCCCTTTTACTCCAAAAATAATAACTCCACATTGTTCTTTTAATCCAAACACCAAAAACTAAAATAATCACCTTATGACTCCCTAAGTAAGCACATACCTTAGGCTTAGCAAATAATTAATTTACAAAAATAGTACCCCTTCTTGTCGCCATCGCGATTCAAAATTGCGTCGCTTTCTGGCTCGCGCCCTAGCTTCGGCTAGGCCACCGCGTGGGCTAGCCACCCACACAAAACCTATCTTGCACATGCTCTTATTTATTCCCAATTTCGACATGAAACAACTTTTCAAAAAGATTAACTCGTTGCCTTTGTTGTATCTCAAACTCAAGACCTTCCTACTGCCACTGCTTAGCACTGAGGGATTTTCCATATGGGTTGGCTTCTCAGATGGAATCTAAGTCAACTACCCATTCTCTTTATCCATGTGCTCTGCCTCAAAATTCTAGTTTGATGTTTTTCTTCTCCTTCTCCTCTACCGCAAACAATTCTCAAAGCACACAAAATTTTTCGATGATCAATAATTTTTTCCCTCTTAGCTTGTACTTTAAAAATACAAATGTGTATTTGGTCCTTGACTTTGGTGCATGGGAATATTCGATTTCCAACCTTAACCATTGGTGACCATTTTTAATTTTTAATTATTATAATAATTAAAAATCTTTATAGATTTAAATATTATACTTTCTTTGGGTCTTTTCTATTTAGCTTTTTCTTATTTGGGCCTTTTATTATTTTTATTTTTCTTCTTTGGGCACTTTCTTATTTTCCATTTTCTTGTTTTGGCCTTTTCTCATTTAATTTTTTAATTATTATAAAATTTTAAATCTTCATAGATTTAAATAATATAATTTATTTTTCCTCTTTGGGCCTTTTATTTGAATAAAGTCTTTGCCACAATAAAACATCTTCCTTTTTATTTTGCAAGTACCACCATGGTAAAACCATGAAACCTTTATTTTTGTTGACATAAATGACAACCAATGTCTTCAACCTATGAAATCAATGACAACAATATACTCAAAATTTCCAACACCTATCGCATATAATGGTTCAAGAAAGGAAATGAGGTAATTGTAGACAAGAGGTATCTACTTAAGTTTTCAATTGGGAACACCTACAAGGATGAAGTGTGGTGTGATGTAATTCCAATGGATGCATATCACTTACTATTAGCGAGGCCTTGGCAATACGATAGGAAGGCTATCCATGATGGGGGAAGGAATACTTAGACATTCTTGAAGGGTGGAGTAAAAGTGGTATTATTACCACATAAGGAAGAAGGATAAAGTGAAAGCCTATTGGAAACTAAAGAATTTGTCATAGGGATGAAATAAGTTGGGTTTTATTATGTTTTGATAGCAAAGAAGGTGGATACTAAGGATGTTGTTATACCACCTACAATAGCAAGGTTTCTGAAAGTGTATGTAGATGTCATAAAAGAAGAGCTACTAGATGGATTACCTCTAAAAAGGAATATTCAACATCATATTGATATAATTCCAAGATTGGCTCTTCCAAATAAGGTAACTTATAGGACGATTCCCATGAAAAATGAGTAGTTGAATAGATAAGTGATAGAATGGATAAACAAGGGAGTTTTTAGAGAAAGTATGAGTCCATGTGTGACTCCTACACTATTGATGCCAAATAAATATGATACATGGTGGATGTGTGTGGATAGTAGGGCAATCAATAAAATTACAATCAAGTATCGGTTCCCAATTTCAAGACTAGAAGATATGATGGATATGCTAGGTGGAGCACGATACTTTAGTAAAATTGACCTACATAGTATATTTGAATATAGAAAGGAGATGAATGGAAGACTACTTTCAAGATAAAATATGGGTCGTACGAATGGATGGTGATGTCATTCAGATTATCCAATGCACTCAGTATGTTTATGAGGATGATGAACAGAGTATTAGGAGAATATACTAGTAAGTTTATAGTTAAGTATTTGTATGATATTAAGATATTTAGTAGGAATGAAGAAGAACACTTGTTGCATTTGAAATTATTGTTAGAGTTGTTAAGGGAGGAGAGGTTGTATGTCAACCTGAAGAAGTGTAGATTCCTCAATAAGAGTCAAGTGTTCTTGGGATTTGTAATCTCAAAGGATGGGGTGAGTATGAAAAAGAGAATGTGAAGGTAATTTTGGAATGGCCCATTCCAAGGAATGTGATAGAGGTGAGGAGTTTTCATGGCTTGGCAAATTTCTATAGGAATTTCATTAGGAATTTTAGTAGCATTGTTGCACCTATAACAGAGTGTATGAAGGGAAGAGAATTTGTATGGACAAAGGCAACAATAGATAATTTAAAATTATTGAAGAAGAAGGTGGTAGAAGCATATATTTTGATATTACCAAATTTTAGCAAGTTGTTTAAGGTTGATTGTGATGCCTCTGATGTGGTAATTGGAGCCCTATTAAGTTAAGAAGGGTGTTCGATAGCATTATTTAGTGAAAATTTGAATGGCGTAAGGAATAAATATTCTACTTATGATGTGGAATTCTATGCTATTGTGCATGCATTGAGACACTAGATACATTATTGAGTGTGTAAATAGTTTGTGCTATTTACTGATAATGAGGTATTGAGGTATGTAAATACCTACAAGAAATTAAACAATAGGTATGCAAAGTGGGTATCATCCCTACAAGAGTATATATTTATTTTGAATCATAAGTCAAGTAAGAAAAATAATTTTGTTGATGCTTTGAGTAGATGTGTAGTATTATTAACTACTATGGAGCATGAAGTAGTTAGATTTGAGGCAATTAAAAAATATATCTGAATTTGATCTAAATTTTGGTAAAATTATGAAGTAGTGTAAGAATCCAGTGACAAGAGAAGTTTGTAGTGATGTGTGTGATTATTTGATGTAAAATGGTTACTTATTTAAAGGAAACCAGTTGTGCATTCCTATTAGTTCAATGAAGGAGAACATTATTAGAGAAATACATATCGAAGGTTTCGTTGGGCACTTTGAACTGAGTAAGATGATTTCTCTTATAGAGGATAAGTATTATTAGTTGAAGGTAAAGAGGGACATAACTAGGTTAGTGTTACGATGCAGAGTGTACTAAATGGCTAAAGACCATGTGCAGAATACATGGCTTTATATGCCTTTTCCAATTCCTACAGGACCATGGACAGATTTGAGCATAGAGTTTGTGTTAGGGTTGCCTAATACACAAAAAATTAAGGATTTATTTTTTGTTGTAGTAGATAGGTTTTCTAAGATGGCATATTTCATTGCTTTCCATAAAATGAATGATTCTACTAGAGCTACAAATTTATTTTCAAAGAAGTTTTTAGACTACATGGTGTTCCAAAAATGATCAACTCAGATCGGGATACAAGGTTTTTGAGTCACTTTTGGACAACTTTATGGAGGAGTATGGGGATAAAGCTACAATTTAGTAGTGCATATCATCCCCAGACTGATGGGCAGTCAGAAGGAGTTAATCAAAGTTCAGGAAATCTTCTAAGATGTATTATTGGTAAAAAACCAAAACAGTGGAACTTAGCCTTACCACAAGTTGAGTTTGCATATAATATTTTAGTCAACAAGTCAATAGAAAAATCTCCTTTTTAGATTTTTTATGGTAATAATCCCAATGGTGTGTTAGATTTAATTGACCTACCAATTTAAGTTAAAATCAGTGATGATGCAGAAGTATTTGCAGAGCACATACATGAATTACAAGATAGTAATGAAAGGTATAAGGTAGCAACAGATGCAAGAAGTATACTGAAAGTCTTTGTGGTGGGAGACATGGTAATGGTTCACCTTAGGAAGGAGAGGTTTACCAAGGGTACATATAACAAATTGAAGTATAAGAAGACTAGATCATATAGATTTTTGAAGAAGATGAATGATAATGTCTATAAAGTGGAGTTGCCTGATGATTTTGATATTTAACTAATTTTTAATGTTACAGAATTGTATGATTTTCATGGAATGAAGATGAAGTTGAATAAAAAGAAGACATAAATTTGGAGTAATAGATACCTAATAAGAAGAAAGACAAAGTTATGCAAGTACTTGATAAAAACATAATTAGTACAAGACAGGGAAGCTACAATAAATACTTGATACAATGGGAAGGTTTACAATAGGAAGATAATACTTGGATTTCAAAGTGGGAACTAAAAAAAATTAATAGCAAAAAGTTGCAGGA
Organism: Wollemia nobilis; assembly: GCA_028583015.1. Lineage (NCBI taxonomy): Eukaryota > Viridiplantae > Streptophyta > Pinopsida > Araucariales > Araucariaceae > Wollemia > Wollemia nobilis. The sequence goes on from JAQPPZ010005656.1 coordinate 256,905, forward strand.
GTTGAGTTCTTTTCAACCAGAGGAGAATGATGCAGGAGTCTATATTTCGAAGGGCATAACTTTTGATTCGACTGTTGGATCGGTTTGAAATTTTATGAGGAGCTAAATAACAAGGTGGACAATATCATGGCCCTAATTCTAGAAGCCTTGAATATTTTTCAGTGTGTTATCGAGCCCAAATTCTTTCATCTAATGCCTCAAAAATGGGATTTAGTGTTTTTTTGAAAATTTGGAAGGGAGCATATTTGAGATAACTTCTTATTTAGGCATGTGTAGGTGTTGAGATTTTCTAGAAGGCTTAATATGAAAAAATAATAATGTGTATTAATTTACAGAGCTATCCGAGCTTTTTTTTGTCGATACTAAAGAGCCAAAAAAAATTAATTAAAAATAATATATATATATTGTAATATTTAAGGTTTTAATATTTAAGGTTTATTTGGGGATCTATCCCTTTGTAAAAAGGAGTAAAATAGAGAAATGAGAGAATAAATCATTAGTTGATTTATTTTTATTTATTGTGGTTTTTATATGATTGAAATTTTTTTGCTTTATTTTTTTTTATAAAAATTTTATGTAATTAAATATTCTTATTATGACTTCTTGAAATTGAATTTACATCCTTTTACTCTAATAAAAAAAATGAGAGGTTATCGTCACTTGTGTAGAAAACAAGTTATGTACCTAGCTCTGACTTTTTGTTAATCGAATCGTGGCACTTCTATTAATTTGACATTTCCCTCTTCTTGTATAAAATACCAAGTCTCTTAAATCACTTCGTCACGATTTGTTTAACGATTAATGCTTCTTTGGCGTGTAATGGAGGTGCGCATCTTATCAATTTTTTTGTCCGTCCAAGCATCGCAATCCATATGCTATTAGGCTATTATAATCTTTTAGTAAGCAGAGATGACTAGAAGCTGGAATCATGGATGACTTTGAAAACTATTTTTTCCGCGATTCCTCAATTTTTGATTTTGTCTCAAACTTGACCAGAGCTTTGTCCTGCTAGAGTGGTTAATTTAGGTAGGACATTGGTAGCAAATTTATTCAACCCATTCACTTATTGAAAATCTTTGTCAACTATTCAATGAGTTGCAATTATAACGGTAAATTTAGGCCAGTAAAATAGATGTACCATTATAAGAAGTCTCGCTAGTTGTCAATATGACTTAAAAGGAAGTGAACCTATCGATTGAGATCAGTCTTGTGAGTGCATGAGTTCTGTTATCAATTCTGAATCCATTCCTCATTCCTTATGGAGAACCAACCGCTGTCTTGGTTTTCTGTGCTTGTTATCACTGTGTTGGTGTACTACTTCTTCCTCCTGTTGAACGTGTTGATTGGGAGAAAGAAGCGAAAGGCCGGACTTCCCCTTCCTCCGGGACCTCCAGCTTGGCCAATCGTCGGAAATCTCTTTCAACTGGAAAGAATGCCCACTGTGGCTTTGTTTGCCCTTTCTCAGCATTACGGGCCTCTCATGACACTTTATCTTGGCATGAAAACTGCTGTAGTGGTCTCATCTTCTTTGATGGCAAAGGAAGTTCTCAAAACCCACGATCACATCTTTGCAGGGAGGACAATTATAGAGATAGCGAAGGCTCTTTCTCACCACAAATCATCAATAGCTTTTGGTGAGTATGGACCTCGCTGGCGGTTTCTCAGACGTATTGTCAGCACTGAGATGTTCACTTCCAAGCGACTACAAGATCTGCAACATCTCAGAAAAGATCAAGTATTTCAGCTGAGTCGACAGATATTCGAGGATAGCAGAGTGATAGGAAAGAGCATGAATATTGCGCATACTGTTTTCTACACGGGATTCAATCTGTTAGGCAACATGAGCTTCAGTACTACATTATATGATCCCAGCAATCCAGCTTCTGTAGAGTTCAAGACCGCTTTTAGTACATCAGTGAAGCTCGCCGGTACACCCAATTTGTCAGACTTTTTCCCATTTCTCGCGTTGCTGGACCCTCAGGGTGTGTGCCGTCGGCATCTCGTGTGTAGTAAGCGAGTACATGCTTTTTTAGATGTATTAATAGAGAACCGCCTCGCCACAAGAAGCCAAAGTCCGAACCATAAGAAAGAATCTAGCAAGGACTTTCTAGACGTCCTTCTTGATTTGAAAAGCGATGATTTCTCTATAGAAAATATCAGAGCCTTAATTAATGTAAGCATTTGATGTTTTTTATTTTTTTTTGAAACCACAGTTTTGTCGGGATAAGAAGAGAGATTTCAAAGTTTGCTATTTCTGATTGGGCAGGAACTGCTTACGGCTGGTAGTGAAACGTCTGCAACCACAATAGAATGGGCGATGGCCGAACTTATTCGCAATCCTGAGGCAATGAAGAGAGCCCAACTGGAATTGGAAGAGGTGGTAGGTCTAAGTCGAAAAGTCGAAGAAAATGACACAGATCGCCTGCCCTATCTTCATGCCGTGGTGAAAGAAGTTTTTCGGTTGCACCCGCCGCTTCCTCTGATGCTCCCACACAGAGCTGAAAGTGACTGTGAAGTAGCGGGATATATGATACCCAAAAACACGCAAGTGATAGTGAACGTTTTTGCCATTGGAAGGGATCCTGCAGTCTGGAAGGAGCCCTCAAAATTCTTCCCAGAAAGGTTTTTGGAGGGTGATAAGAGTAATATAGAGTATAAGGGTCAGCATTATGAGCTGATTCCGTTCGGATCAGGAAGAAGGATATGCCCGGGGCTGCCCTTGGGCGATCGGATGGTTCGTTTCAATTTGGCTTCGCTTCTGCACTCGTTTGACTGGACTCTCCCAGATGGGATGAGCTATGATCAGCTGGATATGAATGACGTGGTTGGAGCATCGTTGAAGAAGGCTGTGGACTTGGTTGCAATTGCAATACCGCGCCTGCCACATCATGTATACTAGCAGTCCCTTGATCTATTATTGATAGATAATTACGTTATGGTATGCTGACGTGAGGTTATACCACTCATGTAGGATGACAGTTGCTTGCTTATATATCTATATATGTTTGCGTGTTTGTGGTGGCATATTTGTGGGAGTCAACGACTACGTGATGATGTTTTTGACATATTAAATTTGAAAATAAAATGTTTAGTCTAAAAGGAATATTAATCTTTTTAAGAAGATTAAAATAAATTATATTTAAATAAATAAATAATTGTAATGATAAAATAAAAAGTAAATATAAAAATGAAAAAGATAGATTTAACGATAGAAAAGTACGATTTATTACATTAGAAATATTAATTTAGTGATTTTATATATTGATGTATTTCCACAAGTTAAATTATTTATTTTTACTTCATCGAGTGGATAATTTAACGTATGCATGGTCATAGTTGGATTAGATTATATGGTGTGGAGTGGGATGGTAACAAATCCTATGAGATATATTAATTATATTGTACAGGGTTTGATGGAAAAAAATCTTTAACATGAGTATTAATTCAATGGAATATGTATATGGTTCACTTGCACTTAAATTGAGCATATGAATAGTATTGTGAAATATCTCATTATATTTTTGCAATATTTGATAGAAGAGGAATTTTATTATTAGAGTCTTTAATCATGACAATTAGTATCAAATTTGATGTTGAAGCTAGGAGTCTTGAGTGCTCATTGAGAGGCCTAGGGGGGATATTGAAGTGATGAATAGCAACAATCCTATATTTGAATCATAGGTAGGTTGTAGGGGCCAAAAGCTCATTAGTAGAGTAACTTCAATGCATAGAAGTCCTAGTTTCGATTCCTAGTTGGTTCATAGCTAATAGGGTATGAAAGTCAGAGTAACAAAAGTGATGAACATAAAAGCAAAATGAGTATTCCCTAAAGAGAAATGAGGGGTGATGAGGGAAATATTAAGCAATGATCTACTCTATTACAATTGGCAGATGCAATGGTTCATTATCCATGCAATTTGATAGGATGATAAGGTTACCATAAGCACACTAATGGTTGAGTTATGGATTACACTCATGTTGAAGAAGAATAAAAAGCTAGCAATTGAAAGTTTGAAGATATGTGAATATGTATAGATAGCAATGAAGGTGCATGTGCATGTTACTAAGAGAGCTTTATCCTAGAAATCATAATTAGGACATTAAGCGTTAAGGAGGAGAATGTTGGAAAAAGTGCTTTAATTAAAGAAGAAGAAAATAAGTTAAAAAAATAGAAAAGAAATTGTGATATAGATCTAAAGATAAAAAATATAGATCTAAAGATAGAAAAGTGTGATTTGTTAGTTAAGAAAAGCCATTGTATTGATTCTATATTTTCGCATATCCGCACTAGTTGAATTATATATCTATCCTCCCTTTGGTGGAACATCCAACCTATGCATGGTTCATAGTTGGATGGTATAAAGTCTATCACATTAATGAAATATGTGAATGGTGTAGTTGCGCAAAAATTTAGCATATAAATTGTAATGTAAAATATTTTATTATGCTTCTACAATGTTTGATATAAGAGGAACTTTATTATGAGATTCTTTAATCCTTACAATACAAATACAAATTATCCTTGTCTAGACATTCGAGTTGATATTCATATGAGAAAAATCTAAATTCAAATTATGGGAAGGGTGGATGCCATTGTCCTCCCAATTATATTTTATATACTACTTTAAATAAAGGTCACCTTCGCAAATGTGATATTGCCATTGAATTTGTATACCATGTGTGTAAGTAACAATATAGCATGCCTCATTGGATAGGCAAAATAAAAAAAAATTGAACTATGTGTTGCATTTGCATATGGACGGGGCATGATGTTTAAGTGAGACGGAGACATAGACATGTAAAGGCCCAAAAAACACATTTCATATTTGTACATGTTATAGACCATACTTAATAATATAATATTGTATAGTAGGTATGAGTTATAAATAATTTAGTTATATTGTATAGTTAACATGAGTTGTAAATAATTTAATTTTAGTATGTCATTAGTATAGGTTGTAATAATCTAAGGTCTATTTTTAAGATATTATATTATAGTGAGTGGGGTAAACTTATAATTATATATTTTCCAAATTAAAATTGAATGATAATTTAATAAAGAAGGAAGCTTGTAATTATAAATCATTCAATCCAAGTCAAGTATTGTTTTAATCATCTTTACTCATGAAACACCTCTCACCTTGGGATATATTATGGATTGGTTTCTTCGCATAAAATAATAATATTGGTGTTATCCTTCAAGATTTATCAGCCTTATCTTGTGTGAATTATTTATTTTTGATTGATTTTTTTTTTATTTAATATATTTATGTATGATTTTATTTTATGAGAAGCAAATGCTTTAATATTGAGTATCACAACAATGATTCTAGAAAAGTAGAGAACTTTTATCGAGTTTTAAAATTTATAGATATCAATTCATCATTTTTGGAAGTCATATATTTTTGCAAGAGTGCCAAATTTATAAACTTCTCCCTAAATGAGGAATATGGTTTAGGAATATGCATCTAGATATCTCTTACGCTGAATTTGAGACTCATTTATTCACCTATTTTGGACCTAATTAGTATAAGGATTTCAGAGGATACATCACCATGTTGTAGACCATAATCATCCAAGACTATTAAAAACAGTTTGCAAAATTAACAAACCACATGAGGATTGAGTGATTTTTTTTTCTAAAGTTATTTCATTAGTGGGTTAAAATAATTTATTCGAGTTAAAGTAAGGATGTTTAACGAAAAAATCTTGATGCAAGTGGTAGGTTTGGCTGGATTGGATGAACATATGTTTGTATATCATAGGTGTACATCCAAAATCCCTTAAACTTAAACACCCACTTCCATTTGGGCTACCATCAAATACATTCAAAAAATCACCCAAATCAAATGTCTAACTAATGAAGAAATAGAGGTATATAGGACACATGGTTAATGTGATGATAAATTTTCCATAGGATATAAATGTGTGCAACAAAAACTATATTTACTCAATATGGGTAAACCTTCCATTTAGCAATCTCATGATGAAGAGGAGGATAATGGAGTAGAAGATCAAAATATAGAAACTAAATTGATTAAGGACCAACTACTAACACTTTTTGTACTTGCATTAGTAAGAATATCCATGCCCAAAACCATGAAAATCGAAGGGCATTTCAAGGATCGACACATCATAATCATCACTAATTTATGTAGTACATAATTTATTAATCCTTGGGTTGCCAAACGAACTGATTACTACATACATTCATGCAATTATTTTAAACTCATGGTAGCCAATGGTGGAGTCCTTCATTGCAAAGGTAAATGCAAAAATATAAAGGTGTAGGTGGCTTATTATAATCTCAATATATACATGTTTACCCTTTTGATGGATAATTGTAATATAGTATTGGGAACTTACTGGCTTCATCCACTAGGTTGATAGTCTGTTGATTTTAGCTCTACCTAAAAAAAAAATAATGCACTCTCATTAGTATGCTTGAATAGAAAAACATTTGAATAAGTCATTTCAAACAACAAGGGTGCAACTATTTGCAATCCAATCTTAGACTACCACTAATACAATTGAACCCATAGAAATAATATTGGAAAAATATGCTTTCATGTTTGCGAAACCATAAGGATTACTACTATAGGAAGATAACGTTGGGATCAATATTTACATGAAGTTTATTAAAAAGTTTCTAAACTTTGGAGATAAATCAATAATTCTAGTTGTGTTAGATAATCGCTCTCTTTATGCTCACTTTTGTCCCATAAATCACCCATATAAGCCCTCATAGTTGCTAACATACCCTAAAATCCTATTTTTTCCTTCATACCATGCCCCTCTCCATTGTTTTTTTTTACCTTCATCACTTTATTTGGGTAGGAACTATGCAAACTACACACCTCAAAAGGATATTTGCATATTATATCCAAATAGATGAGCAAAAAGTGTTGAGAATCAGTTTATGGACATTCTTGCCCATCATTTTCATCAAAAATTTTATCTACTTTCAATTTTTTCATAGTAGATTCTACTTTCTAAGTGCATGAACTACTTCTTCAACTCCTCAAGGATAATTTGATGGTTGCACAAAATTGTATGTGCTACCAAGCTGATCATCACAACTTAGAGATTAATTATAATGTGTTACAATATATTGGGATCATGACTTGCAAGCTCACATTGCCATATCTCCTCCTTAAATAATGGTTTATGGAAGTTGTGTAAATATTCAAACATTACTTCAAAATTGAATATAGAAGGGTTTTTCATCTTAGAGATCAAAAGTATTTTGGATTGATGGACATTTAAATTATAAAATATGTTACATGGGAGTCACTCCTTGAAATCCAAAAATAGTTTTATCAAGCGTTGAGTATAAAGCTTGTTGAAGGGTAAGGGCATGTACTTAGTGCACATCACTATTTAATTTTTATACTTCATGCACATAGGGAATGATGGTGATCGATAATTATTATTAAATATGTAACCATTTATTTTATTAGGAATTACTAGCTTGGGTCCCTCACATTGATGTGGATTTACCGTTGAGCATTAGTGTTAGGGTAGATAAAGTATCTATATGTAGACACCAAAACAACACCAACCTGATTATGTGGCTACAAAAATTGATTGCGCTGACAGACACAGCCCCGAGGGCAGCCCCTAGAGGTTAAACAGTGGTCCTAACAACTCTCACAATAGTTTTGGAAAGTCAAAGGTCGATTTGGCAACTTTTAGGCACTCTGCTCCTTATTCGTTCCACCTAGATATGATTACAAATTGGTATTCGTTCCACCCAGGGACGATTAGTAGCATTCGCCCCTAGGTGGGACGAATAGCAGGTTTGACGGGCAAAAGGTCAAACCTTGATAAATGGTAGCTCAAATCCACCACTTAAATCCTCCTTCATTGCATGGGAGTGCGAGTGAGCATTTTTGAGATCAAATAGGCAGTCATAGAGGTAGTCGTGGAGTCCTTAATCAGGGAGGAATCTTCTCTTCCCTAAGAAGGCATGATTGCCAAGTGGTGCCTCTACATGCTCATTCACAAAGACCATCAAGTCTATAAAATGGTGAGTCTTATCACCCCAAAAGGAGAACAATTCAAGAGTATTTGGAGTAAAAGAGTGTTGCCAATTTACGTCCTCACCCTTTTGCTTGTGTCTTTCACATCCTTGATCTCTCTTTTGGAAGGGAGGTTATTGGGTGATTATTGGAAGCACAATTCAGACCCAAAACCTAACATTTGACCATAGTATCCCACCCAAATTTGTCAAAAATACCCCACAAGAGGTTTTGGACCCATCCCAAGTGGATTGGTGCTGAAAAAGAGCCCCAATCGACAGGCGTCTTGCCCTCGGGTTCCCCTTGCACTACTGCAGTCCTAATCACTCAACCCTAGAGTGATTAGAAATATGTAGTAGATTTCATTTCTATTTTTCTTAAATTTGTTTCTAGGTTGTTCAGCTAGGATGTAATTCAAATTTCATGTTATTCTGAGCAGTTTTGATCATGTTTTTGTTATTTCTCTCTTTCACTAACATGCAGGGAGCATCATCAAATTTTGGGTGATAAAGGCCGAATTGGTAAAATTTGACCTTCTAGGTCTTTTCAAAATACCCCGTTTTACCTAATACCCAACTTTGCAGGTGATTTGGAGCCTCCCGAATGGGACATTTAGGATGGTGCTTTCTAACATTTATTGTAGGTCTAATCGTCCCATCCCGGAGCAATTAGAAATCCATGGTGAATTTCCTAACTATTCCTTTTGTAGTGCCTTCCTAGTAATGTTATCATGCCTCTGTCAAGTTTTTAGCTCATTCTGATACGTTTTAGATATCATTTTATTTATTTTGAGCATGCACTAATCGTAGGCTATGGGGATCGTATGTTTTACTTCACCCATAGGTGCTACTAATGCTTTTATGTTTCTCTAAATGCAATATCTCGACATCGGATGAGTAGTTAGGAATCAAATATGTGTTCACACAAGTGACGATGACATTTGGCCCGCCCACTTTACATGTGGGCACGCAGAAGAAACCGTACCAATCTGTGGTGTAGTAGAGCCCTACTTAACGCTCCTAGCTCCCAAAAAGGGAGGAGACGTATTGTAACCTGATTTTAAAGTAGATTAATAAAAAGGTCTATACTCAGCATTTTATTTCTATCTTGTTTCAATCTGTTTATGCTTCTCTCCTTTCATGCATTTCAGTTCGTAGGACTTAGCGTTACGTTTTGCTTTTGCATACATCGCACTTGGAATTTTTGTTTTATTTTCGTATCCTCATGCTTTCAGTGGTGATCATGGTGGGAACCCCATGCTCCAAAACCTAAGGGCTAAATGGAAGACTTGTACTATAGGTTTCACCGATAGAAGGGACATGATCTTAATGCATGTTGGAATTTTAAAGGCTTGGTGCAAGACCTAATAGACAACAAGACGTTGGCGGTGGATAAACCTGTGGCACCAAGAAAACAATAGATGGAGGTCTTCAAGTACCCCTTGTCTATCCATGATGCACAATAAAATACCCTACAAGTCAATGAGGTAACACAAAACTGCCCCATGCAGGGGTATGTAGGGATGATTAGTATATTGACTCGGAACAAAAGGTACCTGAGCATAGTTGCCCCCACGACGGCTACAAGAGAGGTGCCAAAAACGTCACAACCACAACAGCAACCTACGGAACCTCCTCCACCTAGACCAGTGGCCACCATTTGGACCAAACTCACCCAAATTTTTAGGACCACGTCGGATAGGCTCTCCATTTACGAGCCCATCCAAAAATCATCGCCCCATCAGGAGGATTTAATGGAGATACTTAAAGCCATCAAGTTGCAGCCCCACAAAGCAAACTCTTTCAACAAATTCATGGGGCATGTAAAATGATGCACCGTGCTAGTCATCACCTTTAGAGAAGACGAATTGAAATCAGTGACCAGTGACATGGCGGATCCACCCCTGCACATCATTGCACGGGTCAATGAGATTCCATATAAGAGGGTGTTGGTGGACACTGGCTCATCTAGTAATATCATTACAACTGTGGCATTGAAATATCTGAAGTTTCCAGCATCTCACATCGTGGCCTCCACCTACACTCTGTGAGCATTCAATGATGTGATATGTTCGATAGTTGGCACGATTGTCCTACCCATCCAGGTGGGACAAAAGACTATTCCTACATTTTGTCACATCTTAGAGGGTGATATGGCTTATAACATTTTTTTGGGCTGACCATGGATTAGGGACATGAAGTGTGTCCCTTCAATAGCCCACCAATGCTTAAAGTATACATTCGAAGGGCAGGTGCATGTAGTCCCAGTGGACTTAGAACCCTTCAAGTATTACAATGTGGTGCAACTGATTCTGTAATCGACCCTTCCATCAATGCATTTGGATTTTTAGTTTAATCCATATAAACAGGGTCTGATTTTGCATACATCCCCACTATTAAGTCCATCAAATCCCTAGTCAGGTCCATCTTCGTCATCTGGTCCTTCACCAATGATGCCACCTATGGTGGCCACACCAAAGGAAAATGGGAAGAAACCCCTAGAAGAGGCACCGCCATCAGTCTCAACCATATCTATCGAAGAGATGCCTAGTCGAATGGAAGTCGAGATGCCTAGTTCACCTAACATGGAGTGGACTCAGGAAGAACTCCCATTCCCTCCCCCTCAACCACCAAAAATAACTGTTGAGATGGCCAATACGGGCCTGGGAGAGTATCTGGTGTGGAACATTGTAGCAACAACTGCACTTGAGTCCATGTAGGACATGGGCAGACCTCGCCTCCCCATAGGCACTATGGTTCCTCTAGGATACCTGCCGAACTAGACAAACATTGTATATGGGGGCCTTGATAATGGCATTGAACCTTACATGCAAGAAGAAGAAGATCAAGAGCCTTTCACTGAGGACATCAACTATTTTTCCAATCCAGACTTCACTCTAAGATATCTCAGCCAATGCAATTGGCATGGATATGGGTTGGGCAGATATAAGCAAGCAGTGCGCATTCTTTGCCAACCAAGTTATTAGATGCCATACGACAAATCAGGAGTAGGGTTCAACCACCCCTGCCCTTGGACATATTGGTAGATAACATGCAAGGCCTAGGGATAGGCAACAAGGATGGGTTGGCATTATATCCATATGCCAATCCTAACACAACATACACATTGGGGGATTACCTCCCATTGTTGACAACCAACCTTGTTGACCTTAACAACCCCCTCCCTTTAACCGATAAAGGAGAAAGTTTGAGAACTCACCTACAAGGGGGATATAGACAATGTCAGGAAGGATCTTTAGAATACGAGTCAGAATATGAGGTAGCACCATGGGACCCTTTCGAATTGGATAGCAATCACTCACAAGTGACCCCCATGGATGACTATCAAGAAAGCCTCTTGGCAATGTTCCCTTTGGATGCTCCAATCGAGCAAGTGCCACCTCAAGAAAATTAGGTCCCCCCATAGAGAGTGAAACAACCTCAATGGGACCATATCAATTTTCTCGAGCAGGATGAGCCTCACATGTTGCAAACAATTGTTGGAACCAACGAAGGCCTTTGGATCTCCGATAGTGATTATGAAGATGAAACTGAGATGGCCTATCTCAATCATATGCAACAACAATAATACCCCATGGATATTGACGACATGTTTGAACAACTAAACATGGGGCCAAGGCATAGGTGGCACCTAAAACTGGCATAGTTGTACCAAGTGTTGCATCTGCCACTTTAGGCATATAGAGAGCACCTTCCACCTAGAGACCCTATAGCGATATCAGTGTTGAGGGTAGACCCTGTCCTCCTATCTGCACATAGGGCCGATCCATTCATGCCAATAACTCTAGAGCTAGATCCAGAGCACAAAAATAATCCAGGATGTCCGAGTCACCACACCCACGATAATGGATACCAAAATCATTTCATCAACATGATCTCCATTGACTTAACCACCCCCATACACAATCCAACCAATCTAGCACGGTCATTGTATCTAGACATATATGTCATAGACTGGGATTGCATCAATTCACCACCATCCCCATCAAAGTATTAGTCATTCGGTGAGATGCTTCATTTCACCTCATAACCAACTCAGGATATCTTCCACGTTGAAGAGGGACCCAAAGTTCCTAATGTAGATCTGAATTCAGTGACTGATATCCACATGATCCCAACTCCACATCAGTTGGAGGATGGATCCCACATGTCAGTTGAGGAGATGACTGACGTAGAAATTGGCTATGATCTAATGAATCCACAGATAATCAAGTTGGGGGTAAGTATATCCCCCGAAGAGCAAGCCAACTACATTGCCCTTATCAAAGAGAAGAAGGAGTTTTTTGCATGGTCCTACAAAGACATGCCGGGGCTAGATCCACAACTAGTCATGCATAATCTAACACTTGATCCGACAGTCAAGCCAATTAAGAAAAAACCATGTAAGATGCACCCAACAGTGGCCTTAATGGTAAAAGACGAATTGCAAAAGTTGTTGGATGCACAGTTTTTCATCTGCGTGGATTACCCACCATGGTTGTCCAACATGGTGCCCGTCAAAAATCTTGATGGGAGGATTCGCATATGCACTTTTTTTTGAGATCTAAACAAAGCGAGTCCTAAGGATGATTTCCCCTTGCCTAGCATTGATGCATTGGTAGATGCCACAGTAGGTCACGAAATACTTTCCCTCATGGATGGTTTCTTGAGATACAATTAGATTCGTATCAATCCCGAAGACCAACTAAAAATGGTGTTCACAATGCCTTGGGGGACATTTTCTTATAAGGTCATGCCCTTTGGCCTTAAAAATACTGGCACCACCTACCAGCGTGCCATGACATACATCTTCCACGATCACATGCATAAAACTTTGGAAGATTACATGGATGATTTGTTGGCCAAATCTCTTTTGCGCCCAGATCATCTCGATGACTTAAGCAAGATCCTTGATCGCCTCATCGAACATAAAGTCAGACTAAACCCCAAGAAGTGTGTATTTTACATCACATTTGGAAAACTCTTGGGTTTCATAGTATCAAAGTGAGGCATCGAGGTGGACCCAAACAAAGTTAAGGCAATCCTTGAAATGCTTCCCCCAACTACCATCAAGCAGCTTAGAAGCCTACAGGGAAAGGTCATGTCAATTAAGCGCTTCATAGCGCAGCTATCTGACAAGTGTCGACCCATGAATAAATTAATTTACCTTAGAACTACCTAAGCAAGCGCATACATTAGAACCAACAAATAATTAATTTACAAAAATAGTGCCCCCTTGTTGTCGCCATCGTGATTCAAAATTGTGTCGCTTGCTGGCTCGCACCCTAGCTTCGACTAGGCCACCGCATGGTCTAGCCACCCACATGAAACCTATCTTGCACATGCTCTTCTTTATTCCTAATTTCAACTTGAAACAACTTTTCAAAAACATTAACTCCGTTCCTCCGTTGTATCTCAAACTCAAGACCTTCCTACTACCACTACTTAGCACTAAGGGATTTGCCATATGGGTTGGCTTCTCAGATGGAATCTAAGTCAACTACCCCTTATCTTTATCCATGTGCTCTACCTCAAATTCTATTTTGACGTTTTTCTTCTCCTTCTCCTCTGCCGCAAATGATTCTCAAAGCACACAAATTTTTTCGATGATCAATAATTTTTTCCCTCTTAGATTTGTACTTTAAATACACAAATGTGTATTTGGTCCTTGAATTTTGTGCATGGAAATATTCGATTTCCAACCTTAACCATTGGTGACAATTTTTAATATTTAATTATTATAATATTTTAAATCTTTACAGATTTAAATATTATACTTTCTTTGGGCCTTTTCTTATTTTCCTTTTTCTTCTTTGGGCATTTTATTATTTTTCTTTTTCTTCTTTGAGCCTTTTCTTATTTCCTTTTTCTTCTTTTGGCCTTTTCTCATTTAATTTTTTAATTATTATAATATTTTAAATCTTCATAGATTTAAATAATATAATTTATTTTTCCTCTTTGGGCCTTTTATTTGAATAAAGTCTTTGCCACCATAAAACATCTTCCTTTTTCTTTTGCAAGTACCACCATGGTAAAACCATGAAACCTTTATTTTTGTTGACATAAATGACAACCAATGTCTTCAACCTATGACATCAATGACAACAATATACTCAAAAATTCCAACTCCTATCACATATCATGGTTCAAGAAAGGAAATGAGGTAATTGTAGACAAGAGGTATCTACTTAAGTTTTCAATTGGGAACACCTACAAGGATGAAGTGTGGTGTGATGTAATTCCAATGGATGCATATCACTTACTATTAGGGAGGCCTTGGCAATATGATAGGAAGGCTACCCATGATGGGGGAAGGAATACTTACACATTCTAGAAGGATGGAGTAAAAGTGGTATTATTACCACATAAAGAAGAAGGATAAAGTGAAATTCTATTGGCAACTAAATAATTTGTCATAGGGATGAAATAAGTTGGGTTTTGTTATGTTTTGATAACAAAGAAGGTGGATACTAAGGATGTTGTTATACCACCTACAATAGCAAGGTTTCTAAAAGAGTATGTAGATGGCATACCAGAAGAACTACTAGATGGATTACCTCTAAAAAGAAATATTCAACATCATATTGATATAATTCCAAGATTGGCTCTTCCAAATCAGGCAACCTATAGGATGATTCCCATGAAAAATGAGCAGTTGAACAGATAAGTGATAGAATGGATAAACAAGGGAGTTTTTAGAGAAATTATGAGTCCATGTTTGACTCCTACACTATTTATGCCAAATAAATATGATACATGGTGGATGTGTGTGGATAGTAGGGCAAACAATAAAATTAGAATCAAGTATCAATTTCCAATTTCAAGACTAGAAGATATGATGGATATGCTAGGTGGAGCACGATACTTTAGTAAAATTGACCTACATAGTAGATTTGAATCTAGAAAGGAGATGAATGGAAGACTGCTTTCAAGATAAAATATGGGTCGTACGAATGGATGGTGATGTCATTCAGATTATACAATGCACTTAGTATGTTTATGAGGATGATGAACAAAGTATTAGGAGAATATACTAGTAATTTTGTTGTTAAGTATTTGTATGATATTATGATATTTAGTAGGAATGAAGAAGAACACTTGTTGCATTTGAAATTAGTGTTAGAGTTGTTAATTGAGGAGAAGTTGTATGTCAATCTAAAGAAGTGTAGATTCCTCAATAAGAGTCAAGTGTTCCTAGGATTTTTAATCTCAGAGGATGGGGTGAGTATGGAAAAAGAGAATGTGAAGGTAATTTTGGAATGACCCATTCCAAGGAATGTGACAAATGTGAGGAGTTTTCATGGCTTGGCAAATTTCTATAGGAATTTCATTAGGAATTTTAGTAGCATTGTTGCACCTATAACAAAGTGTACGAAGGGAAGATAATTTGTATGGACAAAGGCAACAATAGAGAGTTTCAAATTATTGAAGAAGAAGGTGATAGAAGCACATATTTTGATATTACCAAATTTTAGCAAGTTGTTTAAGGTTGATTGTGATGCCTTCTATATGGTAATTGGAGCCCTATTAAGTTAATAAGGGTGTTGATATCATTCTTTAGTGAAAATTTGAATGATGTAAGGAATAAATATTCTACTTATTATGTGGAGTTCTATGCTATTGTGCATGCATTGAGACACTAGATACATTATTGAGTGTGTAAAGAGTTTGTGCTATTTACTGATAATGAGGTATTGAGGTATGTAAATACCTACAAGAAATTAAACAATAGGTATGCAAAGTGGGTATCATCCCTGCAAGAGTATATATTTGTTTTGAAGCATAAGTCAAGTAAGAAAAATAAATTTGTTGATGCTTTGAGTAGGTGTGTAGTATTAATGACTACTATGGAGGATGAAGTATTCATATTTAAGGCAATTAAAAAAAAGTATGAATTTGATCTAAATTTTGGTAAAATTATGAAGTAGTGTAAGAATCCAGTGACAAGAGAAGTTTGTAGTTATGTGTGTGATTATTTTATGCAAAATGGTTATTTGTTTAAAGGGAACCAGTTGTGCATTCCTATTGGTTCAATGAAGGAGAACATTATTAGAGAAATACATATCAAAGGTTTCGTTGGGCACATTGAACTGAGTAAGATGATTTCTCTTATAGAGGAGAAGTATTATTGGTTGAAGGTAAAGAGGGACATAACCAGGTTAGTGTTAAGATGTAGATTATACCAAATGGCTAAAGACCATGTGCAGAATACATGGCTTTATATGCATTTTCCAATTCCTACAGGACCATGGATAGCTTTGAGCATAGATTTTATGTTAGGGTTGCCTAATACACAACAAATTAAGGATTTATTTTTTGTTGTAGTAGATAGGTTTTCTAAGATGGCATATTTCATTGCTTTCCAAAAAATAAATGATGCTACTAGAGTTGCAAATTTATTTTCAAAGAAGTTGTTAGACTACATGGTGTTCCAAAAATGATCACTCAGATCAGGACACAAGGTTTTTGAGTCACTTTTGGAGGACAAGTTGAGTTTGCATATAATATTTCAGTCAACAGGTCAATAGAAAAATCTCCTTTTCAGATTGTTTATGGTAAGAATCCCAATGGTGTGTTAGATTTAATTTACCTATCAATTTAAGGTAAAATCAGTGATGATGCAGAAGTATTTGCAGAGCACATACATGAATTACAAGATAGTAATGAAAGGTATAAGGTAGCAACAGATGCAAGAAGTATACTGAAAGTCTTTGTGGTGGGAGACATGGTAATGGTTCACCTTAGGAAGGAGAGGTTTACCAAGGGTACATATAACAAATTGAAGTATAAGAAGACTAGATCATATAGATTTTTGAAGAAGATGAATGATAATGCCTATAAAGTGGAGTTGCCTAATGATTTTGATATTTAACTAATTTTTAATGTTACAGAATTGTATGATTTTCATAGGGATGAAGATGAAGTTGAATAAAAAAAATACATAAACTGGGAGCAATAGATACCTAATAAGAAGAAAGAAAAAGTTATGCAAATACTTGATAAAAACATAATTAGTACAAGATAGGAAAGCTACAATAAATACTTGATACAATGGGAAGGTTTACAATAGGAAGATAATACTTGGATTTCAAAGTGGGAACTAAAAAAAATTAATAGCAAAAAGTTGCAGGAGTTGAGTTCTTTTCAACCAGAGGAGAATGATGCAGGAGTCTATCTTTCAGAAGGCATAACTTTTGATCCGACTGTTGAATCGGTTTGAAATTTTAGGAGGAGCTAAATAACAAGGTGGACAATATCGTGGCCCTAATTCTAGAAGTCTTGAATATTTTTTTGTGTTATCGAGCCCTAATTCTTTCATCCAGTGCCTCAAAAATGGGATTTAGTGGTTTTTTGAAAACCTCGAAGGGAGCATATTTGAGATAACTTCTTATTTAGGCATGTGTAGGTGTTGAGATTTTCTACAAGGCTTAATATGAAAAAATAATAATGTGTATTAATTTACAGAGCTATCTGAGCTTTTCTTTATCGATACTAAATGACGAAAGAGCCAAAAAAAATTAATTAAAAAATAAAAAATAAAAAATAAAAAATAAAAATAAAAATAAAATATTGTAATCTTTAGGGTTTTAATATTTAAGGTTTATTTTGGGATCTATATATTTTTTTGGTATCCCATTGTAAAAAAAGAGTAAAATAAAGAAATGAGAGAATAAAGCATTTGTTGATTTATTTTTATTTATTATGGTTTTTATGTGATTGAAATTTTTTTGCTTTGTTTTCTTTAAATATTCTTGTTATGAGATCTTGTAGTTAAATTTACATCATTTTACTCTATAAAAAAAATGGGAGGTTATCGTCACTTGTGTAGAAAACAAGTTATGTACCTACCTCTGACTTTTTGTTAATCAAATCGTGGCACTTCTATTAATTTGACATTTCCCTCTTCTTGTATAAAATACTAAGTCTCTCAAATCACGTCGTCACGATTTGTTTAACGATTAATGCTTCTTTGGCGTGTAATGGAGGTGCGCATCTTATCAATTTTTTTGTCCGTCCAAGCATCGCAATCCATATGCTATTACGCTATTATAATCTTTTAGTAAGCAGAGATGACTAGAAGCTGGAATCATGAATGACTTTGAAAACTATTTTTTTCTGCGATTCCTCAATTTTTGATTTTGTCTCAAACTTGGCCAGAGCTTTGTCCTGCTAGAGTGGTTAATGCAGGTAGGATATTGGTAGCAAATTTATTCAACCCATTCACTTAATGAAAAACTTTGTCAACAAATCAATGAGTTGCAATTATAACGGTAAATTTAGGCCAGTAAAATAGATGTACCATTATAAGATGTCTCGCTAGTTGTCAATATGACTTAAAAGGAAGTGAACCTATCGATTGAGATCAGTCTTGTGAGTGCATGAGTTCTGTTATCAATTCTGAATCCATTCCTCATTCCTTATGGAGAACCAACCGCTGTCTTGGTTTTCTGTGCTTGTTTTCACTGTGTTGGTGTACTACTTCTTCCTCCTGTTGAATGTGTTGTTTGAGAGAAAGAAGCGAAAGGCCGGACTTCCCCTTCCTCCGGGACCTCCAGCTTGGCCAATCGTCGGAAATCTCTTTCAACTGGAAAGAAAGCCCACTGTGGCTTTGTTTGCCCTTTCTCAGCATTACGGGCCTCTCATGACACTTTATCTTGGCATGAAAACTGCTGTAGTGGTCTCATCTTCTTTGATGGCAAAGGAAGTTCTCAAAACCCACGATCACATCTTTGCAGGGAGGACAATTATAGAGATAGCGAAGGCTCTTTCTCACCACAAATCATCAATAGCTTTTGGTGAGTATGGACCTCGCTGGCGGTTTCTCAGACGTATTGTCAGCACTGAGATGTTCACTTCCAAGCGACTACAAGATCTGCAACATCTCAGAAAAGATCAAGTATTTCAGCTGAGTCGACAGATATTCGAGGATAGCAGAGTGATAGGAAAGAGCATGAATATTGCGCATACTGTTTTCTACACGGGATTCAATCTGTTAGGCAACATGATCTTCAGTACTACATTATATGATCCCAGCAATCCAGCTTCTGTAGAGTTCAAGACCGCTTTTAATACATCAGTGAAGCTCGCCGGTACACCCAATTTGTCAGACTTTTTCCCATTTCTCGCGTTGCTGGACCCTCAGGGTGTGTGCCGTCGGCATCTCGTGTGTAGTAAGCGAGTACATGCTTTTTTAGATGTATTAATAGAGAACCGCCTCGCCACAAGAAGCCAAAGTCCGAACCATAAGAAAGAATCTAGCAAGGACTTTCTAGACGTCCTTCTTGATTTGAAAAGCGATGATTTCTCTATAGAAAATATCAGAGCCTTAATTAATGTAAGCATTTGATGTTTTTTATTTTTTTTTGAAACCACAGTTTTGTCGGGATAAGAAGAGAGATTTCAAAGTTTGCTATTTCTGATTGGGCAGGAACTGCTTACGGCTGGTAGTGAAACGTCTGCAACCACAATAGAATGGGCGATGGCCGAACTTATTCGCAATCCTGAGGCAATGAAGAGAGCCCAACTGGAATTGGAAGAGGTGGTAGGTCTAAGTCGAAAAGTCGAAGAAAATGACACAGATCGCCTGCCCTATCTTCATGCCGTGGTGAAAGAAGTTTTTCGGTTGCACCCGCCGCTTCCTCTGATGCTCCCACACAGAGCTGAAAGTGACTGTGAAGTAGCGGGATATATGATACCCAAAAACACGCAAGTGATAGTGAACGTTTTTGCCATTGGAAGGGATCCTGCAGTCTGGAAGGAGCCCTCAAAATTCTTCCCAGAAAGGTTTTTGGAGGGTGATAAGAGTAATATAGAGTATAAGGGTCAGCATTATGAGCTGATTCCGTTCGGATCAGGAAGAAGGATATGCCCGGGGCTGCCCTTGGGCGATCGGATGGTTCGTTTCAATTTGGCTTCGCTTCTGCACTCGTTTGACTGGACTCTCCCAGATGGGATGAGCTATGATCAGCTGGATATGAATGACGTGGTTGGAGCATCGTTGAAGAAGGCTGTGGACTTGGTTGCAATTGCAATACCGCGCCTGCCACATCATGTATACTAGCAGTCCCTTGATCTATTATTGATAGATAATTACGTTATGGTATGCTGACGTGAGGTTATACCACTCATGTAGGATGACAGTTGTTTGCTTATATATCTATATATGTTTGCGTGTTTGTGGTGGCATATTTGTGGGAGTCAACGACTACGTGATGATGTTTTTGACATATTAAATTTGAAAATAAAATGTTCAGTCTAAAAGGAATATTAATCTTTTTAAGAAGATTAAAATAAATTATACCTAAATAAATAAATAATTGTAATGATAAAATAAAAAGTAAATATAAAAATGAAAAAGATAGATTTAACGATAGAAAAGTATGATTTATTACATTAGAAATAGTATTTTAGTGATTTTATATATTGATGTATTTCCACAAGTTAAATTATTTATCTTTACTTCATCGAGTGGATAATTTAACGTATGCATGGTCATAGTTGGATTAGATTATATGGTGTGGAGCAGGATGGTAACAAATCCTATGAGATATATTAATTATATTGTATAGGGTTTGATGAAAAAAAGTCTTTAACATGAGTATTAATTCAATGGAATATGTATATGGTTCACTTGCACTTAAATTGAGCATATGAATAGTATTGTGAAATATCTCATTATATTTTTGCAATATTTGATAGAAGAGGAATTTTATTATTAGAGTCTTTAATCGTGAAAATTAGTATCAAAGTTGATGTTGAAGCTAGGAGTCTTGAGTACTCATTGAGAGGCCTAGGGGGGATATTGAAGTGATGAATAGCAAAAATCCTATATTTGAATCATAGGTAGGTTGTAGGGGCAAAAGCTCATTAGTAGAGTAACTTCAATGCATAGAAGTCCTAGTTTTGATTCCTAGTTGGTTCATACCTAATAGGGTATGAAAGTGAGAGTAACAAAAGTGATGAACATAAAAGCAAAATGAGTATTCCCTAAAGGGAAAGGAGGGGTGATGGGGGAAATATTAAGCAATGGTCTACTCTATTACAATTGGCAGATGCAATGATTGGTTATCCATGCAATCTGATAGGATGATAAGGTTACCATAAGCACACTAATGGTTGAATTATGGATTACACTCATGTTTTAGAAGAATAAAAAGCTAGCAATTGAAAGTTTGAAGATATGTGAATTTGTATAGATAGCAATGAAGGTGCATGTGCATTTTACTAAGAGAGCTTTATCCTAGAAATCAAAATTAGGACATTAATCGTTAAGGAGGAGAATGTTGGAAAAAGTGCTTTTATTAAAGAAGAAGAAAATAAGTTAAAAAACTAGAAAAGCAATTGTGATATAGATCTAAAGATAAAAAATATAGATCTAAAGATAGAAAAGTGTGATTTGTTAGTTAAGAAAAGCCGTTGTATTGATTCTATATTTTGGCATATCTGTACTACTTGAATTATATATCTATCCTCCCTTTGGTAGATCATCCAACCTATGCATGGTTCATAGTTGTCTTAGATTATGTGGAATGGAGTGAGATGGATACAAATCCTATGAGATGTATTGATTATATTATATGGAGTTGGATAGTATAAAGTCTATCACATTAATGAAATATGTGAATGGTGTAGTTGCACAAAAATTGAGCATATAAATTGTAATGTAAAATATTTTATTATGCTTCTACAATGTTTGATATAAGAGGAACTTTATTATGAGATTATTTAATCCTTACAATACAAATACAAATTTTTAATTTTATATATAGATAAAGTTATGTCAACATTGGTTACAAAGAAGCAATCAATTATCCTTGTCTAGACATTCAAGTTGATATGTCTCTAGGTTCATATGAGAAAAATCTAAATTCAAATTATGGGAAGGGTGGATGCCATTGTCCTCCCAATTATACTTTATATACTACTTTAAATAAAGGTCATCTTCGCAAATGTGATATTGCCATTGAATTTGTATACCATGTGTGTAAGTAACAATATAGCATGCCTCATTGGATAGGCAAAATAAAAAAAAAGTGAACTATGTGTTGCATTTGCATATGGACGGGGCATGATGTTTAAGTGAGACAGAGACATAGACATGTAAAGGCCCAAAAAACACATTTCATATTTGTACATGTTATAGACCATACTTAATAATATAATATTGTATAGTAGATATGAGTTATAAATAATTTAGTTATATTGTATAGTAGGTATGAGTTATAAATAATTTAGTTATATTGTATAGTAAACATAAGTTTTAAATTATTTAATTTTAGTATGTCATTAGTATAGGTTGTAATAATCTAAGGTCTATTTTTAAGATATTATATTATAGTGAGTGGGGTAAACTTATAATTATATATTTTCTAAATTAACATTGAATGATAATTTAATAAAGAAGGAAGCTTGTAATTATAAATCATTCAATCCAAGTCAAGTATTGTTTTTATCATCTTTACTCATCCAATCAATTCCCATTGAATAGAAAAACATTTGAATAAGTCATTTCAAACAGCAAGGGTGCAACTATTTGCAATCCAATCTTAGACTACCACTAATACAATTGAACCCACAGAAATAATTTTGGAAAAAGATGCTTTCATGTTTGCTAAACCATAAGGATTACTACTATAGGAAGATAATGTTGGGATCAATACTTACATGAAGTTTATTAAAGAGTTTCTAAAATTTGGAGATAAATCAATCATTCTAGATGTGTTAGATAATCCCTCTCTTTATGCTCACTTTTGTCCTATAACTCACCCATATAAGCCATCATAGTTGCTAACATACCCTAAAATCCTATTTTTTCCTTCATACCATGCCCCACTCCATTGTTTATTTTTACTTTCATCACTTTATTTGGGTAGGAACTATGCAAACTACACGCCTCAAAAGGAGATTTGCATATTATCTCCAAATAGATGAGTAAAAAGTGTTAAGAACCAGATTATGGACATTCTTGCCCATCATTTTCATCAAAAAATTTATCTACTTTCAATGTTTTCATAGTAGATTCTACTTTCTAAGTGCATGAACTACTTATTCAACTCCTCAAGGATAATTTGATGGTTGCACAAAATTGTATGTGCTACCAAGCTGATCATCACCACTTAGAGATTAATTTTAATATGTTACAATATATTGGGATCATGACTTGCAAGCTCACATTGCCATATCTCCTCCTTAAATAATGGTTTATGGAAGTTGTGTAAATATTCAAACATTACTTCAAAATTGAATATAGAAGGGTTGTTCATCTTAGAGATCAAAAGTATTTTGGATTGATGGACATTTAAATTATAAAATATGTTACATGGGAGTCACTCCTTGAACTCCAAAAATAGTTTTATCAAGTGTTGAGTATAAAGCTTGTTGAAGGGTAAGGGCATGTACTTAGTGCACATCGTTATTTAATTTTTATACTTCATGCACATAGGGCATGATGGTGATCGATAATTATTATTAAATATGTAACCATTTATTTTATTAGGAATTACTAGCTTGGGTCCCTCACATTGATGTGGATTTACCATTGAGCATTAGTGTTAGGGTAGATAAAGTATCTATATGTAGACACCAAAACAACACCAACCTGATTATGTGGCTACAAAAATTGATTGCGCTGACAGACACAGCCCCGAGGGCAGCCCCTAGAGGTTAAACAGTGGTCCTAACAACTCTCACAATAGTTTTGGAAAGTCAAAGGTCGATTTGGCAACTTTCAGGCACTCTGCTCCTTATTCGTTCCACCTAGATATGATTACAAATTGGTATTCGTTCCACCCAGGGACGATTAGTAGCATTCGCCCCTAGGTGGGACGAATAGCAGGTTTGACGGGCAAAAGGTCAAACCTTGATAAATGGTAGCTCAAATCTGCCACTTAACACCTCCTTCATTGCATGGGAGTACGAGTGAGCATTTTTTAGCTAAAATAGGCAATCATAGAGGTATTCATGGAGTCATTAATCAAGGAGGAATATTCTCTCCCTTGAGAAGGCATGATTGCCAAGTGGCACCTCTGCATGCTCATTCACAGAGACCCTTAAGTCTATAAAATGGTGAGTCTTCTCACCCCAAAAGGAGAACAAGTCAGGATCTTTTGGAGTAAAGGAGTGTTGTCGATTTACGTCCTCACCCTTTTGCTTGTGTCTTTCACATCCTTGATCTCTCTTTTGGAAGGGAGTTTATTGGGTGATTATTGGAAGCACAATTCGGACCCAAAACCTGACATTTGACCATAGTATCCAACCCAATTTTTTCAAAAATACCCCACAAGAGGTGTTGGACCCATCCCAAGTGGATTGGTGCTAAAAACGGGCCCCAAATGATAGGCGTCTTGCCCTCGGGTGCTCCCCACACTGCTGCAGTCCTAATTGCTCCACCCCGGAGTGATTAAAAATCTATAGCAAATTTCATTTCTATTTTTCTTGCATTTGTTTCAAGGTTGTTCAGCTAGGCTGTCATTCAAATTTCATGTTATTCTAAGCAATTTTGATAATGTTTTTGTTATTTCTCGCTTTCACTAACATGCAGGGAGCATCATCAAATTCCAGGTGATAGAGGCCAAATTGGCAAAATTTGACCTTCTGGGTCTTTCCAAAATACCCCGTTTTACCTAATACCCAACTTTGTAGGTGATTTGGATCCTCCTGGACGGGACATTTAGGAGGGTGCTTTCTGACATTTATTGTAGGTCTAATCGTCCCACCCCAGAGCGATTAGAAATCCATGGTGAATTTCCTGACTATTCCTTTTGCAGTGCCTTCCTGGTAATGTTCTCATGCCTCTGTCAAGTTTTCAGCTCGTTATGATATGTTTTAAATATCGTTTTATTTATTTTGAGCATGCACTAATCGTAGGCTGTGGGGATCGCATGTTTTAATTCACCCACAGGTGCTACTAATCCTTTTATGTTTCTCTAAATGCAGGATCTCAACACTGAAGGAGTAGTTAGGAATCAAAGATGTGTTCACACAAGCGGTGGTGACATTTGGCCCGCCCACTTTACATGTGGGCACGCGGAAGAAAGCGTACCAATCTATGGTGTAGTAGAGCCCTACTTAATGCTCCTAGCCCCCGAAAAGGGAGGAGACATATTGTAACCCAATTTTAAAGTAGATTAATAAAAAATTTTGTACTCAAAATTTTCTTTCTATCTTGTTTCAATCCGTTTATAGAGCTTTGCATATTATCTCCAATATCTCGTTTTACCTAATACCCAACTTTGCAGGTGATTTGGAGCCTCCTGGATGGGACATTTAGGAGGGTGCTTTCTGACATTTATTGTAGGTCTAATAATCCCACCCTAGAGTGATTAGAAATCCATGGTGAATTTCTTGACTATTCCTTTTGCAGTGCCTTCCTGGTAATGTTCTCATGCCTTTGTCAAGTTTTCAGTTCATTCTGATACGTTTTAGATATCGTTTTATTTATTTTGAGCATGCACTAATCGTAAGTTGTGGGGATCGCATGTTTTACTTCACCCATAGGTGCTACTAATCCTTTTATGTTTCTCTAAATGTAGGATCTCGATATCAGAGGAGTAGTTAGGAATCAAAGATGCATTCACGCACTTTACATGTGGGCACACGGAAGAAAGCGTACCAATCTGTGGTGTAGTAGAGCCCTACTTAACGCTCCTAGCCCCCTAAAAGGGAGGAGACATATTGTAACCTGATTTTAAAGTAGATTAATAAAAAGGTTTGTACTCAGCATTTTCTTTCTATCTTGTTTCAATCCGTTTATGCTTCTCTCCTTTCATGCATTTTAGTTCGTAGGACTTAGCATTATGTTTTGCTTTTGCATACATCGCACTTGGAATTTTTGTTTTATTTCCATATCCTCGTGCTTTTAGTGGTGATCACGGTGGGACCCCAATGCTCCAAAACCTAAGGGCTACAGGGAAGATTTGTACTATAGGTTTCATCGATAGAAGGGACATGATCTTAATGCATGTTGGAAGTTTAAAGGATTGGTGCAAGACCTAATAGACAACAAGACGTTGGCGGTGGATAACCCCGTGGCACCAAGAAACCAATAGATGGAGGTCTTCAAATACCCCCTACCTACCCATGATGCACAAGAAAAGACCCTACAAGTCAATGAGATAACATAGAACTGCCCCATGTAGGGGTATGTAGAGATGATTAGTATATTGACTCGGAACAAAAGGTACCTGAGCACAGTTACCCCCACGACAGCTATAGGAGAGGTGACAACAACGTCACAACCACAAAAAAAACCTACACAAACTCCTCCACCTAGACCAGTGGCCACCATTTGGACCAAACTCACATAGATTTTGAGGACCACGTCAGCTAGGCTCTCCATTTATGAGCTCATACAACAATTATCGCCCCATCAGGAGGCTCTAATGGAGATACTTAAAGCCATCAAGTTGTAGCCCCACAAAGCAAACTCTTTCACCAACTTCATGGGGCATGTCAAATGATGCACCGTGCTAGTCATCACCTTTAGAGAGGACGAATTGAAATCAGTGACCGATGACATGGCGGATCCACCCCTGCATGTCATTGCATAGGTCAACAGGATTTTGTATAAGAGGGTGTTGGTGGACACTGGCTCATCTAGTAATATCATTACAACAGTGGCATTGAAACATCTAAAGTTTCCAGCATCTCACATCATGGCCTCCACCTACACTCTGTGACCATTCAATGATGCGATATGTTCGATAGTTGGCACGATTGTCCTACCCATCCAGGTGGGACAAAAGACTATTCATACATTTTTCCACATCTTGGAGGGTGATATGGCTTATAACATTTTGCTGGGTTGGCCATGTATCAGGGACATGAAGTGTGTCCCTTCAATACCCCACCAACGATTAAAGTATACATTCGAAGGGCAGGTGCATGTAGTCCCAACAAACTTAGAACCCTTCAAGTATTACAATGCGGTGTAGCTAATACCGCAATCGACCCTTCCATCAATGCATTTGGATTTTTAGTTTAATCCATATAAACAGGGTCTGATTCTGCATACATCCCCACTGTTAAGTGCATCAAATCCCTATTCGGGTTCATCTTCATCATCTGGTCCTTCATCAATGATGCCACCTATGGTGGCCACACCAAAGGACAATGGGAAGAAACCCATAGAAGAGGCATTGCCATCAGTCTCAACCATATCTATCAAAGAGATGCCTATTCGAATGGAAGTCGAGATGCCTAGTTCACCTAACATGGAGTGGACTCAGGAAGAACTCCCATTCCCTCCCCATCAATTGCTAATAATCATCGTTGAGATGACCAATACGGGCCTGGGAGAGTATCTAGTGTGGAACATTGTAGCAACACCCGCACTTGAGTCCATGTAGGACATGGGGAGACCTCGCCTCCCCATAGGCACTATTGTTCCTCTAGGATACCCGCTAAACTAGACAAACATTGTATATGGGGGCCTTGGTAATGGAATTGAACCTTACATGCAAGAAGAAGAAGATGAAGAGCCTTTCACTGAGGATGTCAACTATTTTTCCAACCCATAATTCACTTTAATATATCTCAGACAATGCAATTGGCATGGATATGGGTTGGGCAGATATGAGCAAGCAGTGCACATTCTTTGCCAACCAAGATATCAGATGCCATATGACAAATCAGGAGTAGGGTTCAACCACCCCCTGCCCTTGGACATATTGGTAGATAACATGCAAGCCCTAGGGATAGGCAACAAGGATGGGTTGGCATTATATCCATATGCCAATCCTAACACAACATACACATTGGAGGATTACCTCCCATTGTTGACAACCAACCTTGTTGACCTCAACAACCCCCTCCCTTTAACCGATAAAGGAGAAAATTCGAGAACTCACCTACAAGGGGGATATAGACAAGGTCAGGAAGGATCTTTAGAATACGAGTCAGAATATGAGGTAGCACCATGGGATCTAAAAATAGGACTAGGTGGCAATAGGAAAATTAAATAGATTAAATAATCCTTTATTAATATCTTGCAGAGCTATTACAACAACAATTAACGTAACATAGGATAGAAACACTAATTTATATGAAGAGGGAAGGGAGGAAGTCGACAACGAGGAAAATAAGGGAGGTTGGAGGAATAAGGGGATAGGAGGTGGAGTGATAAGGAGGAAGAGGGAATAAAGGAGGGAATGGAGGGATAAGGAGGAGAAGAAATATCCAACTAACTATATTGCCAACAATAAAATAATTTGCAGATAGCTAACCTAGCCTAACCACTTAGCTGACTATGTGTTCACACTGCTACATTCTCCCCCTTAAAGGTGAGAGGACTGACAATACAGTCTCTCAGCTTTACAAATTGAGCTTTAGCTGGCGCCCTGGTGAAGATGTCCGCAACATTCTCCAAAGTGGGGCAATAGTGAAGCTCAACAGTTTTAGTTTCCACCATATCTATGATGAAGTGGTACTTCATATCAACATGCTTTGATCTACTATGGTGGACAGGATTGTATGCAAACTGAATTGCACTAATGTTGTCATAGAATATCCTTGTTGGACCACTTTGCTACTCTCCAATCTCTTCTAATACCTTTCGTAGCCATAGAGCTTGAGTACTAGCATGAGTGACTGCTATATACTCAGCTTCTGTTGAAGATAGTGCTACTACTGTCTACTTCTTGGAACTCCAATTTATTAGTCCCGATCCTAGACTAAAACAGTTCCTTGAGGTTGATTTTCTATCATCAATGTTGCTATCCCAATCATTATCACTGAAGCCTACAAACTTGATAGTGTTACATTTATGGTAATGTATTCCAAAATACCATGTACCCTTTACATATATGATAATTCTCTTAGCTGCCTACAAATGCAACTAAGAAGGGTTAGACATAAATCGAGACACAAGAGAAACAACATACTGAATATCAGGTCTGGTGTTGGCGAGAAACATCAAACTCCCAACCATGATTCTAAAAGTGGTCACATCAACTTTTGATGCTCCATCATCTTTGCTTAATTGGATCCCATGTCCAACTGGAGTTGCAACTGGTTTGCAATGCTCCATAGAAAACTTCTTAAGCATGTCCCAAGCATACTTATGTTGACAGATGAACCTCCATTCCAAGGAAGTAGTGCATTAACCCAAGATCCTTCATCTCAAACCGCTCCATCATGGAGTGTTTGAACTTCATATTCAGTTTTTCATTACTACCCATGAATATGAGATCATCCACATACAAGAAAACTATGAGGATGTCATTTCCTTGTTGTAGGTAGTAAAGGGTGTGTTCATTTCTACTTCTGGTGAACCCAAATTTTTTGAAGTACCCATCAATGCATGAGTACGAAGCTCATGGTGCCTGCTTGAGGCCATAAAGTGCCTTCTTCAGTTTGTAAACAAGATGTTCCTTGTTTTTCTCTTCAAATCCTTGTGGTTGCTCAACATACACTTCTTCTGTCAAGTAACCATTTAGAAATGCACCTTTCACATCCATGTGTTCGACTTTCCATCCCTTATTTGCAGCTAAGGCAAGAACTATTCTAATAGTCTCATATCTGGCTATAGGAGCAAAAGTCTCTTCATAATCAACACCATATTTTTGAGTGAATCCCTTTGCAACTAGTCTCTCCTTGTGCCTTGCAATTAGTATAAGGATTTCATAGGATACATCACCATGTTGTAGACCATAATAATCCAAGACTATTAAAAATTGTTTGCAAAATTAACAAACCACATGAGGATTGAGTGATTTTTTTTTTCTAAAGTTATTTCATTAGTGGGTTAAAATAATTTATTCGAGCTAAAGTAAGGATGTTTAATGAAAAAATCATGATGCAAGTAGTAGGTTTTGATAGATTGGATGAACATATGTTTGTATCTCATAAGTGTACATCCAAAATCCCTTAAACTCAAACACCCACTTCCATTTGGGTTAGCGTCAAATACATTCAACAAATCACCCAAATAAAATGTCTAACTAATGAAGAAATAGAGGTATAGAGGGCACAAGGTTAATGTGATGATAAATTTTCCATAGGATATAAATGTGTGCAACAAAAACTATATTTACTCAATATGGGTAAACCTTCCATTTAGCAATCTCATGATGAAGAGGAGGATAATGGAGTAGAAGATCAAAATATAGAAACTAAATTGATTAAGGACCAACTACTAACACTTTTTTTACTTGCATTAGTAAGAATATCCATGCCCAAAACCATGAAAATGAAAGGGCATTTCAAGGATTGACACATCATAATCATCACTAATTTACGTAGTACATAATTTTATTAATCCTTGGGTTGCCAAACGAACCAATTACTACATACATTCATGCAATTATTTTAAATTCATGGTAGCCAATGGTGGAGTCCTTCATTGCAAAGGTAAATGCAAAAATATAAAGGTGTAGGTGGCTTATTATAATCTCAATATATACCTGTTTACCCTTTTGATGGATAATTGTAATATAGTATTGGGAACTTACTGGCTTCATCCACTAGGTTGATAGTCTATTGATTTTAGCTCTACCTGAAAAAAAAATAATGCACTGTCATTAGTATGCTTATTAATAGTACTCATCCAATCAATTCCCATTGAATAGAAAAACATTTGAATAATTCATTTCAAACAGCAAGGGTGCAACTATTTGCAATCCAATCTTATACTACCACTAATACAATTGAACCCACAGAAATAATTTTGGAAAAAGATGCTTTCCTGTTTGCTAAACCATAAGGATTACTACTATAGGAAGATAACGTTGGGATCAATATTTACATGAAGTTTATTAAAGAGTTTCTAAACTTTGGAGATAAATCAATCATTCTAGATGTGTTAGATAATCCCTCTCTTTATGCTCACTTTTGTCCTATAACTCACCCATATAAGCCCTCATAGTTGCTAACATACCCTAATATCCTATTTTTTCCTTCATACCATGCCCCACTCCATTGTTTGTTTTTACCTTCATCACTTTATTTTGGTAGGAACTATGCAAACTACACGCCTCAAAAGGAGATTTGCATATTATCTCCAAATAGATGAGCAAAAAGTGTTGAGAACCAGTTTATGGACATTCTTGCCCATCATTTTCATCAAAAATTTTATCTACTTTCAATGTTTTCATAGTAGATTCTACTTTCTATGTGCATGAACTACTTCTTCAACTCCTCAAGGATAATTTGATGGTTGCACAAAATTGTATGTGCTACCAAGATGATCATCACCACTTACAGATTAATTTTAATGTGTTACAATATATTGGGATCATGACTTGCAAGCTCACATTGCCATATCTCCTCCTTAAATAATGGTTTATGGAAGTTGTGTAAATATTAAAACATTACTTCAAAATTAAATATAGAAGGTTTGTTCATCTTAGAGATCAAAAGTATTTTGGATTGATGGACATTTAAATTATAAAATATGTTATATGGGAGTCACTCCTTGAACTCCAAAAATAGTTTTATCAAGTGTTGAGTATAAAGCTTGTTGAAGGGTAAGGGCATGTACTTAGTGCACATCGTTATTTAATTTTTATACTTCATGCACATAGGGCATGATGGTGATCGATAATTATTATTAAATATGTAACCGTTAATTTTATTAGGAATTACTAGCTTGGGTCCCTCACATTGATGTGGATTTACCATTGAGCATTAGTGTTAGGGTAGATAAAGTATCTATATGTAGACACCAAAACAACACCAACCTGATTATGTGGCTACAAAAATTGATCACACTGACAGAAACAGCCCCCAGGGCAGCCCCTAGAGGTTAAACAGTGGTACTAACCACTCTCACAATAGTTTTGGAAGTTCAGAGGTCAATTTGGCACCTTTTAGACACTCTGATCCTTATTCTTTCCACCCAGAGATGATTACAAACTGGTATTCGCTCCACCTAAGCATGATTAGCAGCATTCACCCCTAGGTGGGACGAATAGTGGGTTTGATGGGCAAAAGGTCAAACCTTGATAAATGGCGGCTCAAATCTGCCACTTAACACCTCCTTCATTGCATGGGAGTACGAGTGAGCATTTTTGAGCTAAAATAGGCAGTCATAGAGGTAGTCATGGAGTCCTTAATCAAGGAGGAATCTTCTCTCCCCTAAGAAGGCATGATTGCCAAGTGGCACCTCTGCATGCTCATTCACAAAGACCCTTAAGTCTATAAAATGGTGAGTCTTCTCACCCCAAAATGAGAACAAGTCAGGAGCATTTGGAGTAACGGAGTGTTTCCGATTTACATCCTCACCCTTTTGCTTATGTCTTTCACATCCTTGATCTCTCTTTTGGAAGGGAGGTTATTGGGTGATTATTGGAAGCACAATTCGGACCCAAAACCCAACATTTGACAATAGTATCCAACCCAAATTTGTCAAAAATACCCCATAAGAGGTGTTGGACCCATCCCAAGTGGATTGGTGCTGAAAATGGGCCCCAAATGATAGGTTTATTGCCCTCGGGTGCCCCTCGCACTGTTGCAGTCCTAATCGCTCCACCCCGGAGTGATTAGAAATTTGTAGTAGATTTCATTTCTATTTTTTTTGCATTTTTTTCTAGGTTGTTCAGCTAGGCTGTCATTCAAATTTCATGTTATTATGAGCATTTTTTATCATGTTTTTGTTATTTCTCGCTTTCACTAACATGCAGGGAGCATCATCAAATTTCGGGTGATAAAGGCCGAATTGGAAAAATTTGACCTTCTGGGTCTTTCCAAAATACCCTATTTTACCTAATACCCAACTTTGTAGGTGATTTGGATCCTACCAGATGGGACATTTAGGAGGGTGCTTTTTGACATTTATTGTAGGTCTAATCGTCCAACCCCAGAGTGATTAGAAATCCATGGTGAATTTATTGACTATTCCTTTTGCAGTGCCTTCCTGGTACTGTTCTCATGCCTCTATCAAGTTTTTAGCTCATTCTGATACATTTTAAATATCGTTTTATTTATTTTGAGCATGCACTAATTGTAGGCTGTGGGGATCACATGTTTTACTTCACCCACAGGTTCTACTAATCCTTTTATGTTTCTATAAACATAGGATCTCAACATCGAAGGAGTAGTTAGGAATCAAAGATGTGTTCACGCAAGCGTCGGTGACATTTGGCCTGCCCACTTTACATGTGGGCACGCGGAAGAAAGCGTACCAATCCGTGGTGTAGTAGAGCCCTACTTAATGCTCCTATCCCCCGAAAAGGGAGGATACGTATTGTAACCTGATTTTAAAGTAGATTAATAAAAAGGTTTGTACTCAGCATTTTCTTTCTATCTTGTTTCAATCCGTTTATAGAGCTTTGCATATTATCTCCAATATCCCGTTTTACCTAATACCCAACTTTGCAGGTGATTTGGAGCCTCCCAGATGGGACATTTAGGAGGGTGCTTTCTGACATTTATTGTAGGTCTAATCATCCCACCCTAGAGTGATTAGAAATCCATGGTGAATTTCCTAACTATTCCTTTTGCAGTGCCTTCCTGGTAATGTTCTCATGCCTCTGTCAAGTTTTCAGCTCATTCTGATATGTTTTAGATATCGTTTTATTTATTTTGAGCATGCACTAATCGTAGGCTATGGGGATCGCATGTTTTACTTCACCCAAAGGTGCTACTAATCATTTTATATTTCTTCAAATGCAGGATATTGACACTGGAGTAGTTAGGAATCAAAGATGCTTTCATGCAAGCGATAGTGACATTTGGCCCACCCACTTTACATGTGGGCACGCGAAAGAAAGCGTACCAATTTGTGGTGTAGTAGAGCCCTACTTAATGCTCCTAGCCCCCGAAAAGGGAGGAGACATATTGTAACCTGATTTTAAAGTATATTAATAAAAAGGTTTGTACTCAGCATTTTCTTTCTATCTTGTTTCAATCTGTTTATGCTTCTCTCCTTTCATGCATTTCAATTCGTAGGACTTAGCATTACGTTTTGATTTTGCATACATCGCACTTGGAATTTTTGTTTTATTTCCATACCCTCGTGCTTTCAGTGGTGATCACGGTGGGACCCCAATGCTCCAAAACCTAAGGGCTACAGGGAAGACTTGTATTGTAGGTTTCACCGATAGAAGGGACATGATCTTAATGCATGTTGGAAGTTTAAAGGCTTGGTGCAAGACCTAATAGACAACAAGATGTTGGCGGTGGATAACCCCGTGGCACCAAGAAACCAATAGATGGAGGTCTTCAAGGACCCCCTGCCTACCCATGATGCATAAGAAAAGACCCTACAAGTCAATGAGATAACATAGAACTGCCCCATGCAGGGGTATGTAGGGATGATTAGTATATTGACTCGAAACAAAAGGTACCTGAGCATAGTTGCCCCAACGATGGCTACAGGAGAGGTGCCAACAATGTCACAAACACAATAACAACCTACGCAACCTCCTCCACCTAGACTAGTGGCCACCATTCAGACCAAACTCACCCAGATTTTGAGGACCATGTCAGCTAGGCTCTCCATTTACAAACTCATACAACAATCATCGCCCCATCAGGAGGCTCTAATGGAGATACTTAAAGCCATCAAGTTGTAGCCCCACAAAGCAAACTCTTTCAACAACTTCATGGGGCATGTCAAATGATGCACCATGCTAGTCATCACCTTTAGACAGGACAAATTGAAATCAGTGACCGGTAACATGGCGGATCCACCCCTGCATGTCATTGCATGGGTCAACAGTATTTCGTATAAGAGGGTGTTGGTGGACACTGGCTTGTCCAGTAATATCATTACAACAGTGGCATTGAAACATCTAAATTTTCTAGCATCTCACATCGTGGCCTCCACCTACACTCTGTGAGCATTCAATGATGCGATATGTTCGATAGTTGGCACGATTGTCCTACCCATCCAGGTGGGACAAAAGACTATTCCTACATTTTGCCACATCTTGGAGGGTGATATGGCTTATAACATTTTGTTGGGCTGGCCATGGATCAGGGACATGAAGTGTGTCCCTTCAATACACCACCAATGCTTAAAGTATACATTTGAAGGGCAGGTGCATGTAGTCCCAACGGACTTAGAACCCTTTAAGTATTACAATGTGATGCAACTGATACCGCAATCGACCCTTCCATCAATACATTTGGATTTTTAGTTTAATCCATATAAACAGGGTCTGATTTTGCATACATCCCCATTGTTAAGTCCATCAAATCCCTAGTCGGGTCCATCTTTGTCATCTAGTCCTTCACCAATGATGCCACCTACGTTGGCCACAACAAAGGACAATGGGAAGAAACCCCTAGAAGAGGCACTACCATAAGTCTCAACCATATCTATCAAATAGATGCCTATTCGAATGGAAGTCGAGATGCCTAGTTCACCTAACATGGAGTGGACTCAGGAAGAACTCCCATTCCCTCCTCCTCAACCACCAATAATCACCATTGAGATGGCCAATACGGGCCTGGGAGAGTATCTAGTGTGGAACATTGTAGCAACACCCGCACTTGAGTCCATGTAGGACATGGGGAGACCTCGCCTCCCCATAGGCACTATTGTTCCTCTAGGATACCCGCTGAAATAGAAAAACATTGTATATGGGGGCCTTGATAATGGCATTGAACCTTACATGCAAGAAGAAGAAGATGAAGAGCCTTTCACTGAGGACGTCAACTATTTTTCCAACCTAGACTTCACTTTAAGATATCTTGGCCAATGCAATTGGCATGGATATG
This sequence comes from Wollemia nobilis, assembly GCA_028583015.1. Taxonomy (NCBI): domain Eukaryota; kingdom Viridiplantae; phylum Streptophyta; class Pinopsida; order Araucariales; family Araucariaceae; genus Wollemia; species Wollemia nobilis. The sequence goes on from JAQPPZ010005656.1 coordinate 292,585, forward strand.
GGTTGGGCAGATATGAGCAAGCAGTGCGTGTTCTTTGCCAACCAAGATATCAGATGCCATACGACAAATTAGGAGTAGGGTTCAACCACCCCCTGCCCTTGGACATATTGGTAGATAACATGCAGGGCCTAGGGATAGACAACAAGGATGGGTTGGCATTATATCCATATGCCAATCCTAACACAACATACACATTGGGGGATTACCTCCCATTGTTGACAACCAACCTTGTTGACCTCAACAACCCCCTCCCTTTAACCGATAAAGGAGAAAATTTGAGAACTCACCTACAAGGGGGATATAGACAAGGTCAGGAAGGATCTTTAGAATACAAATCAGAATATGAGGTAGCGCCATGGGATCTAAAAATGGGACTAAGTGGCAATAGGAAAATTAAATAGATTAAATAATCCTTTATTAATATCTTGCAGAGCTATTACAACAACAATTAATGTAACATAGGATAGAAACACTAATTTATATGAAGAGGGAAGGAAGGAAGTCGACAGAGAGGAAAATAAGGGAGGTTTGAGGAATAAGGGGATAGGAGGTGGAGTGATAAGGAGGAAGAGGGAATAAATGAGGGAATGGAGGGATAAGGAGGAGAAGAAATATCCAACTAAACTATATTGCCGACAATAAAAGAATTTGTTGACAACTAACCTAGCCTAACCACTTAGCTGACTATGTGTTCACACTGCTACATTCTCCCCCTTAAAGGTGAGAGGACTGACAATATAGTCTCTTAGCTTTACAAATTGAGCTTTAGCCGACGCCTTGGTGAAGATGTCCGCAACATTCTCCAAAGTGGGGCAATAGTGAAGCTCAATAGTTTCAGCTTCCACCATATCTCTAATGAAGTGGTACTTCATATCAAAATTATTTGATCTACTATGGTGGATAGGATTGTATGCCAACTGAATGGCACTAATTTTGTCACAGAATATCCTTGTTGGACCACTTTACTGCTCTCCAATCTCTTCTAATACCTTTCATAGCCATAGAGCTTGAGTACTAGCATGAGTGACCACTATATACTCAGCTTCTGTTGAAGATAGTGCTACTACTATCTACTTCTTGGAACTCCAAGTTATTAGTCCTAATCCTAGACTAAAACAGTTCCCTGAGGTTGATTTTATGTCATCAATGTTGCTACCCCAATCACTATCACTGAAGCCTACAAGCTTGATAGTGTTACATTTATGGTAATGTATTCCAAAATTGCATGTACCCTTTACATATTTGAGAATTCTCTTAGCTGCTTGCAAATGCAACTCAGAAGGGTTAGACATAAATCGAGAGACAAGAGAAACAACATACTGAATATTAGGTCTGTTGTTGGCGAGAAACATCAAACTTCCAACCATGATTCTGAAAGTGGTCATGTCAACTTTTGATGCTCCATCATCTTTGCTTAATTGGATCCCATGTCCAACTGGAGTTGTAACTAGTTTGCAATGCTCCATAGCAAACTTCTTAAGCATGTCCCGAGCATACTTATGTTGACAGATGAAGATCCCTATATCTGACTGATGAACCTCCATTCCAAGGAAGTAGTGCATTAACCCAAGATCCTTCATCTCAAACTGCTCCATCATGGATTGTTTGAACTTCATATTCAGTTTTTCATTACTACCCATGAATATGAGATCATCCACATACAAGCAAACTATGAGGATGTCATTTCCTTGTTGTAGGTAGTAAAGGGTGTGTTCATTTCTACTTTTGGTGAACCCAAATTCTTTGAAGTAACCATCAATGCATGAGTATCAAGCTCATGGTGCCTGCTTGAGGCCATAAAGTGCCTTCTTCAGTTTGTAAACAATATGTTCCTTGTTTTTCTCTTCAAATCCTTGAGGTTGCTCAACATACACTTCTTTTATAAAGTAACCATTTAGAAATGCACTTTTCACATCCATGTGTTGGACTTTCCATCCCTTATTTGTAGCTAAGGCAAGAACTGTTCTAATAGTTTCATGTCTGGCTATAGGAGCAAAAGTCTCTTCATAATCAACGCCATTTTTCTGAGTGAATCCCTTTGCAACTAGTCTCGCCTTGTGCCTTTCAATGCTACCATCAGCATTAAACTTGGTCTTGTAGACCCACTTACATCCAACACATTTCTTGCCTTTAGGAAGCTTTACTAGCTCCCAAGTGTCATTTTTTATAGAGGTTATCTCCTCTTTCATGGCATCTTGCCAAATTTTTTGAGTACATGCCTTATCATAACTAGAAGGTTCAAGTTGTGCACTAGTTAACAAAGCATAGTTAACTTGATCTCCCCTAGGTTCCTCCTGGGAGACATCATCACCATACAGATGCATACTTTCTAATCTGTGTAAAACAAAATCCATTTCACTAGCTTGACTCCTAGTGTATCTTCTTGAAAAAAATTTATCCAACATCTGAGATGATGGATGATACTATAGATTTATCTTACCTCGAGATGGAGAATCAATGTCCATTGGTGAGGAACATATAGATCGCTGTGGAGAAGGACTTGGTGAAGAAGAGGAATTAGAAGATGAACTTGGACTTGTTGGAGGAGACTACTTTCCTTTCTGTGATGTCTGTTGTTGCACCTACTGAGAAACTACATCAGTGGATTCAACATCACTGAATATTTGAGGCTTACCCCATTCTCCCCCTTCATCAAAAATTACAACCCTGGAAATCATAAACTTTCTAGTCCAGGGATTATAGAGTCTGTAAGCTTTTGTATTCTCACAGTATCCTACAAAGATACATGCCTGACTCTTTGGATCGAGCATTTTCCTAAGCTCATTAGGAATGTGAGAATATGCCAGTGAGCCAAACACTCTGAATTGCTTAACATTTGGCTTTTTACCATACCAAGCTTTGTAAGGTGTCAGTCCTTTCAAACTAGAAGTAGGACTTCTGTTCAAGATATATACGCTGGTCCTAGCTGCATCTGCCCAATATGAATTAGTCAAATGCTTCGTCTGAAGCATAGATCTTTCCATCTCCACAATGGTGTGATTCTTCCTCTCTACGACACCATTCTGCTATGGAGTGTAGGCAGAAGTGAACTGCCTCTTAATGCCATGTTGCTTACAGAAATTCACAAACTCATTAGAGGAGTATTCTCCTCCCCTATCTGATTGAAGACATTTTACAAAATATCTACTCTCACTTTCAACTCTTGTTTTGAAATCAATAAAGCATTCATATGCTTCATCCTTATGTTTCAAAAAATATATCCAACACATTCTAGTATAATCATCAATAAAGAGTAGAAAGTAAGAGTTGTTACCCAGACTCGTGTCTGCATCGGACCACGGATGTCGGTATGCACTAGTCGGAGTGGATAGCTGGCCCGCCATGCTTGTCCATGAGGAAACTTTGATCCGGCATGCTTCCCAAGAGCACACCCTTCATAGACTTCTTTACTATCCCTGAACTTTACGAGTCCAAGTGACCATGGCTTGGGAAGTTAGCATTTTCAAACTAGCAGAATTCAAATGGCCATATCTCAAGTGCCATAGAACACTTGGATTGGAAATAGCAACACTTGCTAACTTATCTCCCCCTGGCTAGCCAAAATTTAAAGGAAACAATCTATTCTTTGACATTGGCACTTGAGTAATGATTCTATTATTGTTATTTTTATCAAAAATAGTGCATTTACCCTCATCAAAAAGCAACTTGTAGTTCTTTTCTAACATTTTTCCAACACTTAAAAGATTATGTTGGAGATGGAGTGTATAATAGATATCACTTACTTGTTTGACTCCTTCTTTAGTTGGAACTGCCATAGCTCCAATGCCTTCTACTGCCAATGATTTATCATCTCCCAATTTGATGTTGGATTTGTAGGAGGAGTTTAGAGTAACAAAGAGCTCTTCTTTGCCACTCATGGTTTGAACACCCAGTGTCCTATATCCATGTATCATTCATGTTCTGATCTGCCTGACCATATGAGAAAGATATTTGTGGCCTCTTCCTCTTCTCCAAAGTTTCCAAACTGACTACTCTGGCTGCTAATAGCTCCTTGTGAAGTCTTAGTCCAACAGTCATGAGCATAATGGCCAAGTTTGCCACAATTATAGCAATATTGTTTTGAATTATCTCCTCCTTTACCTTTGTCTGATTGTTTCCCTCTATTTTTCTATCCTCCTCTATTCTACTGCTATTCACTGTTGTTTGAGAATCCTTCTTTGTTTTGATTTCCTCCTCTGTTAGGAGTTCCACCTCTATGATTATTTCTGCCATGACCTCTACCTCTACCTTCTTGAGAAGCAAAGGCTTTATCATCTCCTCCATAACTTGTGGAAGGAGTTGGCTATAATATCTCCTCATGTGAGAGAAGTGATCCAATGAGGGTTTCAAAAGACATAGAAGTTAGGTCTTTGGATTCTTCTATAATTATGGCTACTGAATTCCACTTAGGAAGAAGTGTTCTCAACACTTTCTTCACTATAAATTCAGGCTTTACATCTTCTCCTAAAGTGACCATATTATCTACTATGGCTTTCACACGCATGCAGTAATCACCAACATTTTCATTTTCTTGCATTTTAAGAGTTTCAAACTCTCTTTTCAAGGTTTGGAGTTTAACTTGTTTGACTTGGTCACTACCTCTATAACTTTCTTGTAAAGCATTCCAAGCAGATTCAGCAATTTTAAAAGAAGCTATTCTAGGGAAAATACTTTTATCAAGGGCGGCGTGAATGTGATAAAGGGAAAAATAATTATTCTTCTGTGCTTCTTTTCTAGCCCTTTTATCAGCACCACTCAAAACTGCCCACTCAGCAGCTGAAGGTTCGGTATATCCCTCTTCAATCACATCCCAAAGACCTTTGCCAATCAACAGAGTTTTCATTTTAATTGACCAATACTCATAATCACCACCATTGAATTCAGGGATTGGTAAACTAGGGAAGAAGTGTTCCCTACCTGGAGGATTATACCTTATTCCCATTTATTAGTTATAATTGCTTGGGAAGGAGCTCTACCACAAGGTAACTTAGAACATGGTGGGAAGATCACATCCATGAGAAAAAGTCTAACATGAACCAAGTATCAATAAGTCTTTGGAAAAAGGTATTGGGCCAGTTTTGGTATGGCATTCCTAGTGGCATGATTTTCTTGAGAAAGAAAGATAGGTGGATTCCTACTATCCCTTGGCATAACAACATTGGCACGACCATCTAGCTTGTTGCTCTGCTAGATATTCATAAACTAAGTTGGATTAGGGAAGTGAAATTAATTTTCATTATAAATTGGAGGTCAACTAACACATGCTTCATGTTGCTATAGTATGTCATGGTTATCATCACCATTTGGCTTAGTTCAAGGTGCTCATGTCCCAAAATCAATGCTTTCCAAATTAGCAACTTCTCAAAGCATGTTGGTGAAACAAATAGGGTAGTTTTTCTTTGATGTAATTTTAATTACATGGGTTGGCATGAAGGTGGTGAATGAATCACAATCCTTTGTGATATCTCAAGATCCTACCTTCTCCTATGGTTGTATACCTTGGAAATCTATCTTCCCTCTCTGGTCATGAGGATTCAAGAGTCTCTAAGATAGGTGGTTGGTAGGTTTCTCTATTTTATCATCCTTTATCAGGCTATATTTATCAGTCTGAGCATCTACTATATTGTGGTGGCCTCACGAGTGATAGAGATACATTTATAGTTAAGTAAGCTTCTCTGAGTAGAATATGAGCTTTTGTCAAAATGGAAAATTTGATCTTGGAGCCAAATTCCTTGATCATAGACGAGGATGTTAGGAATATTTTAAATAAGGGGATCTTTTCCCCACATAGTCCCTATACTTTTCCATAATATCTTTGAATTTTGACTTCCTTATTGTAGTAGTTTGTGTTTTCCTACTTTTTCTAGGTCATTTATTTCTCGAAGTGGTTCTACTCCAAGGCTTGTAAGTTTTTTGGTTGTTTTTTTTGTTGTCACCTTTCTGCTTTATGTTAGTGACTAGTATTTTTTGTAAAATATTTGGAGATGCTTTCAAAACTCCTTCATCCATCGTATCAAAAAAAAATGTGTGCACCTTCTATGCTTATTATAATGCTTTGTAAAAAATATATAATTGTATGTGACTCCTCATATGCTACACATTTGATGTTCTCTCTTCTTTACAACTCTTCACTTTCCTAATATAAGGAGACAAGTGGACACTTACATATAGGACACTTGTGCACATTTACACTCGTAACACTTGCACACATATTTACATGGTACTTGTGCATTTATTGCACATTATTACATAACATAAAGTATTTACTCACACTCTAATCTAGGAGATAACCTTAATCTACTATTTACAAGAATGTATCAAGTTGGTACATTGGCATGTACCAACTAATGTAATATTCTATAACACATGAGCAATAATGTAAACCTTGGAAAGTGATCAACATAAAATAGTTCAAATAGCCATTTCAACATAGACGTGTGGTGGATCTTGATTGGATGAGGGATTTTATTTTATTAGTATAATTATTTTTTTGAAACACCAAGCTTTTAAAAAAAATAGAAAATTGAAGAAACAACAGTAAAACAAAGTATAGAGTAAACTTCAAAGGAGTATATATTAGTAATCATATTTTTGAAAAAAATTCACTCCTAGTTTCAAGTACATTTTGGATGCATTAAAAGGTAGGTATACAATTGCAAACATGCATTATCTTTGATTTTAACCAAAAAAAAAAAGAAAATGCAACCTCAAGGGGTGTTGATTCATCCTGTTGAATTTCAAAATTAATTATATTTATAGAATTATACATTTTTTTATGTTTATGATATTTATCATATAATTAGGTTTTGAATTCTACGATAAAAATTAATAATTGATCCTTCTAATTCTTTATAGCTAAATTTTCTTATGTTCAATTGTTTAAAATTACATGTTAACAAAGAAAATTTGATATGATATTGGAATGAGGGCATTGGTTTCGTGAACATAAATGGTTTTTTTTCCTAATTTATATAAGTGTTTGCCATGTGCTAGAATTTTTACTCTGACTTACAAATATTTTGAGCTTGGTAACCACAAATATATACTATAATTTACAAATATTTTAAGCTGATAACAAAAAACTTAAAAGAGAAGATACAATTTCAATTGTAAAAGAAAATAAATTCTAGATACTCTTATACATGTTAAAGCTTACCATATTTTTATGTAGTAGGGATAATGATATATCAATAATATAAAATATCATTAAGAATCTCCAATATTGGAAAAATATTTATACATGTAGGGATCTTGTCGATCTACTACATTTCGTTAGAACTTGGATATATAACCCTACATTTTGTATCCCTAAAACTATTTTCCTCTTTGTCCTAATTCAAAATGTTCCTTCCACTTCTATCTATACTGACCATAGTTTGTATCCACAAGCCAATCACTAGAAATGAAATATGTGTTGTGTTTTCTTTATAATGACATTTTTTCCCCTTGCATACTCATGATTCAAATCATATTTATAACTCCATTATTTATTATTATGATATGTAATTTATAGGAACTTTATATAATATTGAAGGATGCATTATAAAATTTATTGATATAGTTAATATTTCCAAAGACATATTTAACACAATGGAACTTTATAGTATAATTACAAAGAGATCAATTTTATCCTTCTCAAATCCCAACTACCTAATATCATAGAGTAGAACCAAAGAATGCATGTTATTTCCTACTCAAAATCATAGGTTTTCTATAAATAATTAGGCAAGTGAAAAATAAATACACATGCACCACCTTCCAATCAATAGAAATGATTGTTTTCATAGGCAAAAATACAATGTATTAAACATCCCCAATGAAGTACCAAAAAACAACATACCTATTATTGTAGTGAGCATTATCCCCCTTGATTATGTCTCAAGTATGTGTTGTATTCCATTAGTAGCATACAATTTCCTCTATTTAATTAGAAAGTCATATGGTTCTTAATTTAGGTACTATACCAATATAAATAAAGTGCTAAATAATAAATCCATATTTAAATACAAAATTCAAAAGCAAATGTTATTGTAGAACTTATTATGATTTGAGATGTCTAAGATCCAATTTGGGTGTAACATTTTAATTAAGAACTAGAGCATCAACCAGAGAAGAAATCTAATAAATTACATTAATACATTATATGTTCTTCAAATAAACCAATAACAAGAGGAAAGACAATACAAAACTAATACCACATCATAAAAAAAGAGTGACATCTAAGTGCCTCATCAAAAAAATACAATACAAAACACATATGTTGGTGAAATATTTCAAAATGTACCAAATATAAAAATATCATGTGCAAAAATTAATAACAACACTATTATTCATTTAATATTCCACTAGGAAAGTGCTTACACTTTGAAGTACCAATGGAATACCTCTCTTATATATTTTATCTTTATGTGAAACGTTTATATGGTTTTCTAATCTATATTTTTTCAATAAATTAATTTCTATTATTTTTTCTTTTGCTAACTTTTAACATAATTTTATTCGAGAATATTGTAGGATACCTATCCCATTTTGATTGTCTCTTCAATATGGTTAAAATAATATATATCTTTGGTGACACTTCTTTTTGCAAGTAGTCAATGAAATATTTGGATTGTATCATTGGTTTATAGTGCATGTGTATAATCTTAGTATCCCATGGTTGGGAATTTATTGTGCATAGATGCACATAATAATAACCAAATGATAAAAAAAAAAACATCTACCAATATATCCAAGGAAGCACCATAATATACTACATTGCATAAATAACTTTGATCCTCATTATATTTCTATTTTAGGCACCATGAGTACCCCTACCACTTCTCTGGTGGGTTCCCATACCCTTCCCTCTTGCATTTTCTTTGATCTTCATGAATATTTGGCATCTAAGAATGAAAGTGTGAATGAACTATTTAGTAATATTTATCATTTATAGCAACACTACTTTTAGTAGCTCTATAAAATCCAAACCCAATTAGATTAGTTATTTTCACATGGTAGTGACTTTCCACACACTAAGTACTCATTAAAGAACATCTTCAAAAGGTTTTTAAATTCATAGTAGCAAGAAAAGTAGAAGGAACTTGTGGGTCAAAATTATTAACCACATTCATAAAGCCTTGTAGACCTAACCATATTGTTATTATGCTAATGTTTTATTGATTTTTTTCTAAGATAAAATAGCCCTAGAATTTGACAATAAGTATCACTTTTACATAAGTTGACTATAGGAATGTAATCCCATTGAAGATTTGGCTATAAAATGTAGTGGATATCAAGCTGAAGAATATTGATGCAATCAAACATGCAATAGCACCTTGTTGACCCCAAAAGTTGTTTAATCCAAGGATTTTGGCATTGTGCTTCATATCAGACTAGAATTTTCACCAAGCTATAAGTATCAATGTTCTATATTTGGATGGATTCATATTTTGGCTAAGTAGAAGAACTAAACTACAGAAGGACCAACATCTCTTGAAGGCTAATGCTAGATGAGGTCTACAAAAATATGGCATTTAACATCAAATCATGTACTTATTGCTAGACTCAAAAATTACCTATGGTAGAGAACTTGACATAATGATCAAACTCACAAAGCACTGATGACACCATATGGAGTGGAGATTATATGACATCTAGAATTTAGATATACCCAAAATTTAGCTAAGGCATGAAAATCCATTATAAAAAAGGGCTAGACTTTAAAGGGAGTTAACGTCAACATAGGGACCCAAAATGTTTGGTGTTTTGCATCCCATATTGGATCTAAGATACATTCAAAATTTGGCTAAGTGTGGAAGGTGACTAAACTTTTGAGAAGAATGACATCATTAAAGAAGCTAGAAAAGTTTAGCATTGATATATAATTCGTATATAGTAGACTTGCTTAAAATCATTCAAGGTTCACATAATTTGCTTTTTAATCAAGTTTTCTTTTCCTTGGTCTTTTTAAATGGTCAAAGAGGGATGTCTTATTATGGTAGTAACAATATTTTTTGTATTATATCAAAATGTTTCATTAATAATAAAGAACTCTATTTTGGGAAGCTTCAATACGAGTCCCTCATTAGACTCTTAATATTGTAAAAGGATAGAATTTGATAAATCCCCAAATCCATAATATTAAGGTGAAAGCTTCCATAATTTTCCCTATCAACCATATTTAAATGTGTCAACCTGTAGACACCAAAACAGCACCAATCCGATTATGTGACAACAAGCATCGATCGCATTGACACACACAACCCCTAGGGCAGCCCCTAGAGGTTAAACAGTGGTCCTAACCACTCCCAAAAGCAGTTTGGAAGGTCAAAGGTCAATTTGGCACCTTTTTGGCACTTTGCTCCCTACTCGTCCCACCCTGGGATGAATACAAACTGGTATTCGTCCCACCCAGGGACGATTAGCAGCATTCGCCCCAGGGTGAGGCGAATAGAAGGTTTGATTGGCAAAAAGTCAAACCTCGACAAGTCCGCCAGTTAACTGCAGCTTCAGGCCATGCAATTGCGAGGAACGACTTCAAATCAAGGAGAGAGACTTCAGTCATGCATGTCTTTGATTTTGGAGGCCTCATGCAAGGAGACTCTAAATCAGGGAATAATATTTTCTCTCAAAATAGGACATGCAACTCAAGTGGTGCCCTCGCATGCGCATTCAAACAGAGAGACCCTAGGTCTATAAATTGGTGAGTCTTCTCACCCAAAAAAGAGACAGAGAGGAGATTTTGGAGCAATGAAGTGCTGCTAAAATATATCCTCACCCATTGTTTGTGCCTTTCACATCCTTGATCTCTCTTTTGGAGGGAGGTTATTGGGTGATTATTGGAGGCGCATTCTAGACCCAAACCCGAACATTTGGCCACAATATCCCACAAAATTTTCTTAAAACACCCCATAAGAGGTTTTGGACCCATCCCAAGTGGATTGGTGCTGAAACAAAGTCCCAAACGATGGGCGTCCTGCCCCCGAGTGCCCCCCAAGCTGTCGTAGTTCTAAACGCCCCACCCCGGAGTGATTAGAAATCTGTGGTATATTTCCTTTATTTTATTTTTGCATATTATTCTAGGTTATTTAAATAGGCTGTAGTTTAAATTTCACTTCATTCTGAGCATTTTTGACCATGTTTTTATCATTTCCCGCCTTTACTAACTTGCAGATGGCACCATCAAAATCTGGGTGATAGAGGCCAAATTGGAGAAATATGACCTTCTGGGTCTTCCCAAAATACCCCCAATTAGCTAACCCCAACTTTGTAGGTCATTTGGAGCTTCCTGGATAGGACATTGAAGAGGGTGCTTTCTAACAATTTATTGTAGGTTTATTCGTCCCGCCCTGGAGCGAATACAAATTTGTGAGGAATTTCCTGATTGTTCCATTTGTAATGCCTTCCTGGTAACATATTCATGCTTCTATAAAATTTTTAGGTCATTCTGATGTTATTTGGTTATCGTTTTAATATTTTCATGCATACACTAACAGTAGGCCTTGGGAAACACATGTTCTATTCTATCTGCAGGTGCTACTAATATTTTTTGTTTCCTTGAACGTAGGTCTTCGACATCAGAGGAGAAGTAAGGAGTCAAAACTCATATACACAAGTGGCGGTGACGTTTTGGTCCGCCCATCTTACATGTGGGCACGCGGAAGAAGGATTGCTATCCATGGATGTGATAAGAAACATATTTAACGCTCCTATCCCCTAAAAGGGAAGGAGACGTATTGTAACATGACTTTAAAAGCATATCAATAAAGAGGGCCGTATTCCATATTGCTTTTATCTTGTGTCGATTCGTTTATGTTCTTTCCTTTCATGCATTTTTCAATATATAGGCTTTTAGCGTTAAGTTTGGTTTTACACGCATCGTACTTGGCATTTTCCTTTTTGTTTCCGTATCCTCGTGCTTTCAGTGGCGATCATGGTGGGACCTCTGTCCCTTGATTTTAAGATTAAATTTTTGATCAGAAGTTGCTTGTTTTTGCTTACAGGTACCAAGTTTTCAAACGTTGGACTGCTGTTCGTTTCAGTCTATGATGAGTACAAAGCTGGAATTCATCTTACCCAGGGACGAATAGGAATTCGTCCTACCCTGGAATGAATACAGATCTATTATTCATCTCACCCCGGGACGAATAGCTCTCTGTGCAATTTTAGGGCAGAAATTTAGAGACATCCGATTTGGGCAGAGAAGAGGTAGGGGTCCTAAAACACCTTCTGTCATTTTCTGCTTTTTGTTTTTGGTTTTCTGGTTATTTGCTTGCATAGGAGAGTTTGAATGCTTGTTTGCTTCATTTATGCAACTTAAAAAGAACCCCACACACCACGTGGTAATTTAAAACAACAAGGAGTTGGTCGTAAAACCCCAACCCTTGAGCAAGACCAACGGTGGATTTCATCACCACCTTGGCTTGAGATACTGCATACATAACCCCGATCACGACTGTTGCTAGACGTAAATCCTGACGAAAGCTGACCAAGTGTAGCTGGGGTGATTCCCAATGCATGAGGATAAGTCTTCTATGGTAGGTGTCATAAACAGAGTGATTCCCCTTTCGTACCACCTATGTTCCACGTACCATCTGCTCTCACGTACCAATAGTTTCCCTCACGTAAGGGCGGGTATATAGAGAGGTTGGTATATCGGCCTGGCAATGGTATATCGAAGGGGCGACCATTTTTGGGAGTCATAAGAGCCATCATATTGCATTTAAATGTTCTTTACAAAAGCTTTCAAAACAAAATCAAAACACACTAAAACCAGATTTAGGGCACACTTTTAATCTATAAACAAGATAACCATTGCTTTGATTGTGTGTTTCCTTTCTGTTTAGTGTAGCATAAGAAATCCTAAAAGAAGATAAAAATGTACACATCTTTAGGTAAGCATCACCATGGTGTACACCCGTAGCCGAGCCCAATCATGGGCAAGCACTATAGAAAGTGTACAAAGGGGGACAAGTCACCTCCGATATAGTCCTGAGGACTTGGTCATCCCGCCTTGGTGGCCTGACACACAAGATAGTCCACATCATGCCATCATAGAATAGGACTATAGAGGCACCTCTTTGAGGGGCACCCCCACTCAAAGCATAGATCCTTTCAAGAGGAGAACCTACACGTGGCACTCAACATAGATAGGAGGCCTCCCTTAGACGCTCGTTATGAGTGGCCTAGTGATGAAGTGCTAGAGCAACATAGGGTCCATAAGGAGGGGCCACATGATTTCGTCATCCCTCCTCTACCCCTTATTACTATTAGAAACACTAGACCAAATCTAGAGCACAAGGCTCTCCAGATAGGGCAAGACAATTCTGCCCGCACCTTTCATGCATACGAAGGGGAGTACGAGGAAGACCACTACGTTCCTCAAGAGTAGTACACAATGCAGGAGCGATGCACCTCCGCACCTGCTATGTATCAAGATCACCCATTGAGGCCAGAGCCTCGGGTGAATGCAGCTAACCTCGATAGAGGAAAGCAACCCATAGGGGTCTCGGATCACCATGACCGAGATAGACATGTAGGAGAGGCATCTAGGCTTCCTAAACATGAGATGGCAAAACAAATTGACTTGGCATTTTCCAGACATGCCGCCCACCAAGCGCAAATCATGTAGCTCAGGCAAGATCAACAATAGTTAGAGCATCTGTATCACCTTAACAAAGAGTGCATTCAGCGTCAGACAACCGAATTGCTTCATAACAATGTGCCTGAGAAGGTCCCAACCCCTCGTGCGCATAAAGTAGAAGTGTATGAGAGGCGCAACCCCTTGGTGCGAGACAGGTCCCCATGACCTTACCAAGTATTGCCTCCAAGGCCTCCTAGACCTGAGCGGGAGGCCACTCCCAGAAACAATGATGGGCACCCTCCGTGGGCACCCACCCATGTTTATAGGTCTCGGCTAGGCACTCCTCAAGAAGCCTATGAGGAGTATGAACAAGAAGAAGAGCGGGCTGAAATGCCCTACCAAGGCAGAGGGGGTGCTATCCAGCCACCCCTCCATAGGCCTCAAGTTCCCCGCAACCCACAACGGGAGCAAACCAAGGAGGAAGAGATCAAATCCTTCGATGCATATAAAGCGTTGCTAGAGCACTTAGAGTCTATGGAGACCAAGACTTTTGGGCCCCAAAAGCCTACTTTATGCCAACTCCGTAGTCATCCTATGCATCCGTCAATGCCGGCACCTCCATACCCTGAACACTTTAAACTGCCCCAGTTGGCACTCTTTAGAGGGGAGGAGGATGCCCAAGAGCACGTGACTAGATTCCTGAGCCAGTGCTTTGGCATTCAGGACAATGATGCTTTGTTGCTAAGAACATTTATAACCACATTCATAGGCCCTGCCTCGGATTGGTTCACTCAGTTGCCAAAACATAGCATCAGTAACTTGGATCAGCTAGTGGACGTGTTCCTCGAATGCTTCACCTTCAACACCAAGAAAAAGGTGTCACTAAGTGACCTAGCTAGCCTCAGGCAATATGAGGAAGAAACCATGGTGGCATATGGGAACCGATGGAGGACGTTGCTTTCAAAGCTGCCCTACCTCCCTCCCATGTCCGACCTGACCCAAATGTTCTCAAAGAGCTATTTGAGATCGATCTCCATGCTATTGTAGCTACAGCAATATGCCACTCTTGAGGAAGCTCTAGCGCAAGCCAGAATCATTGAGGAGATCAAGATACAGGATGGCGAGATTGCCAAGCCAAAGAAGAAAGAATGGTCTAAGAACACCAAAATAGGGACCATGCAACAGAAACCCGCTATGGTCAATCAGGTTGCTATAAACGTCCCTAAGCCTGCACAAGCAACACAACCTCAAAAGGCTAACTATCAGGCGGTGCCTCCTAAAAATTATGATAGAGAAAACCAGAGGTAGGAACAAAATCAGTAGCGTCACCCTAGGCGACAATTTACACCTTACATAGAGTCCAGGGACTCCCTGTTTGACCGCTTGTCAGTGGCGAACTTGATCAACCTGCCAGAGATTCAAACCATAGACCCCAATGCGCCAAAGCCTAAGGGGTACAGGGAGGACTTGTACTATAGGTTCCACAGATGGAAGGGACATGACCTTAATGCATGTTGGAAGTTCAAAGGCTTGGTGCAAGACCTAATCGACAACAAGACATTGGTGGTGGACAACCCCGTAGCGCCAAACAACCAACAGATGGGAGTCTTTAGAGACCCCCTGCCTACCCATGATGTGTAGGAAAAACCCCTTCAAGTCAATGAGGTGCAACAGAATTGCCCCATGCAGGGGTATGTAGGGATGATAAGCATAGTGACTAGGAACAAGAGGTACCCAGGAGCTGCCCCTACGGTGGCCACCGAAGAAGTTCCATCGACGTCACAACCTCAACAACACCCTACGCAACCTCCCCCGCCTAGACCAGTGGCCATGATTCAGACTAGACTTACCCAAAGTCTAAGGACCACGTCGGCTAGGCTCTCCATATACGAGCTCATTCAACAATCAGCACCCCATCGAGAGGCTCTAATGGAGATATTAAAAGCCATCGAGCTGTAGCCCCATGAAGCAAACTCTTTCAACAACTTTGTGGGACATGTAAAACAATGTACAGAACCAGTCATCACCTTTAGAGAAGATGAATTGAAATCAGTGATTGGTGATGTGGTGGATCCACCCCTGCACGTCATTGCGTGGGTCAATGAGATTCCATATAAGAGGGTGTTGGTGGACACTGGCTCATCCAGTAATATCATCACAATAGCAGCATTGAAACATCTGAAGTTGTTGACATCTCACATCGTGGCCTCCACCTATACTCTTTGAGCATTCAATGATGCAATATGCTCGATGGTTGGCACAATTGTCCTACCCATCCAAGTGGGACAAAAGACTATTCATACATTGTGCCACATCTTGGAAGGTGAGATGGCCTATAATATCTTGTTGGGCCGGCCTTGGATCGGGGACATGAAGTGTGTCCCTTCAATAGCTCATCAAGTGCCTAAAGTATACATTTGAAGGATAGGTGCATGTAGTCCCGATAGACTTAGAGCCCTTCAAGTACTGCAATACGGTGCAATTCATGCCGCAATCGACCCTTCCATCAACGCATTTGGATTTTTAGTTGAATCCATCTAAACAGGGTCCGATTCCATAGGCATCCCCATTGACAAGTCCATCAAATCCCCAGATGGGTCCATCTTCCTCATCTGGTCCTTCAACAACGATGCCACCTACGGTGGCCACACCAAAGGACAAGGGAAAGAAACCCCTAGAAGAGGAACCACCCCTAGTCTCAACCATCTCTACCGAAGAGATGCCTAGCCGAATGGAAGTCGAGATGCCTAGTTCACCCTACATGGAGTGGACTCGAGAAGGACTCCCATTCGCTCCCCCTCAACCGCCAACGATCACCGTTGAGATGGCCAACACGGGCACTGGGGAGTATATAGTGTGAAACATTGTAGCAACACCCACACTTGAGTCCATGCAGGACATGGGGAGACCTCGACTCCCCATCGGCTCTGTGGTTCCTCTAGGCTACCCACCCAATCAGACAAACTTTGTTTATGGGGGCCTGGATAATGGCATTGAAACTTACATGCAAGAAGACGAAGATGAAGAGCCCTTTGTAGAGGACGTCAACTATTTGTCCAACCCAGAATTTGCTTTGAGATATCTTGGCCAATGTAATTGGCATGGATATGGGTTGGGCAGGTATGAGCAAGGAGTGTGTGTTCTTTGCCAACCGAGATATCAAATGTCGTATGACAAGTCAGGAGTAGGGTTCAACCACCCCCTACCCCTAGACATCTTGGTAGAGAACATGCAAGGCCTAGGGATAGGCAACAAGGATGGGTTGGCATTAGATCCATATGCCAATCCTAACACAACATATACATTGGGGGATTATCTCCCATTGCTAACAACCAACCTTGTTGACCATAACAACCCTTTCCCTTCGGTCAAAAAGGGAGAAAATTTGAGGACTCACCTACAAGAAGGATATGGACAAGACCAAGAAGGGTCTTCAGAAGATGAGTCGGAATACGAGGTAGCACCTTGGGATCCTTTCGAGTCTGATAGCAATCATTCACAAGTGACATCCCATGGATGATTATCAAGAGAGCTTCCTGACAATGTTCCCTTTGGATGCTCCAATTGAGCATATGCCACCTCAAGAGAATCAGGTCCCCCTGCAGAGAGCGGAACAACCTCGATGGGACCACATTAATTTGCTCGAGCAAGATGAGCCTCATATGTCACAAATAGCTATTGGAGCCAACGAAGGCCTTTGGATCTCCGATAGTGATTATGAAGATGAAACTGAGATGGCTTATCTCAATCATATGCGACAACAACAATATCCCTTGGACATAGATGACATGTTTGAACAGTTACACATAGGGCCAAGGCATAGGTGGCACCTAAACCAGGCGTAGTTATAGCAATTACTGCACCCGCCACTCCAGGTATACAGAGAGCATCTTCCGCCTGGAGACCCTATAGAGCCATCAGTGCCTAGGGCAGACCCTGTCCTTTTATCCATGCATAGGGCCGATCCATTTGTGCCAGTACCCACAGAGCCAGATCCGGAGCACAAAGATCATCTAGGATGTCCGAGTAACCACACCCACGGTAATGGAGACCACAATCATTTCATCAACATGATCTCCATTGATTTAACCGCCCCCATCCATAATCCAGCCGACCCAACATGGTCATTGCATCTAGACCTAGATGCTATAGACTGGGATCGCGCTGACACACCGCCATCCCCATCAGAGTACTGGCCTTGCGGTGGGATGTTCCATTTCACCCCAGGATAGACTCAGGATGTCTTCCATGCTGAAGAGGAACCTGATGTTCCGAACGATGATCTAAATTCAGCAAATGATATCCACTTGATCCCAACTCCACACCAGTTGGAGGACGGGTCCCACATGTCGATCGAGGAGACGACTAACGTAGACATCGGCTCAGATCCAATGAATTTGCAAATCATCAAGCTAGGGGTAAGTCTATCCCCCGAAGAGCAAGCCGACTACATTGCCCTTCTCAAAGAGAAGAAGGAGGTTTTTGCATGGTCCTACAAAGACATGTCGGGGCTAGACCCGTAGCTAGTCATGCATAATCTAACGCTTGATCCGACAGTCAAGCCAGTAAAGCAAAAACTACGTAAGATGCATCCAACAGTAGCCTTAATGGTCAAATATGAGCTACAAAAGCTGTTGGATGCACAGTTTGTCATCTGCATGGATTACCCACCATGGTTGTCTAACATGGTGCCCATCAAAAAGCTCGACGGGAGGATTCGCATATGCACCAATTTTTGAGATCTAAACAAAGCGAGTCCTAAGGATGATTTCCCCTTGCCTAGCATCGATGCATTGGTAGACGCTACAATGGGCCATGAAATGCTTTCCCTCATGGATGGTTTCTCGGGATACAATCAAATTCGTATCAATCCCGAGGACCAACTAAAAATGGTGTTCACAATGCCTTGGGGGACATTTTGTTATAAGGTCATGCCCTTTGGCCTTAAAAATGCTGGCGCCACCTACCAACGTGCCATGACGTACATCTTCCATGATCACATGCATAAAACTTTGGAAGATTACATGGATGATTTGTTGGCCAAATCTCTTTTGCGCCCAGATCATCTCGATGACTTAAGCAAGATCCTCGATCGCCTCATGGAACATAAAGTCAGACTAAACCCCAAGAAGTGCGTATTTGGCATCACATCTAGAAAGCTCTTGGGTTACATAGTCTCCAAATGAGGAATCGAGGTAGACCCACACAAAGTCAAGGCAATCCTTGAAATGCTTCCCCCAACTACCATCAAGCAGCTCAAAAGTCTACAGGGAAAGGTCGCATCAATCAAGCGCTTCATAGCGCAGCTATCTGACAAGTGCCGACCCATGAATAAATTATTGCACAAGGGGGTAGCATTTCACTGGGATGACGAGTGCCAGTCAGCCTTTGATGACATTAAACAATACTTGGCTTCGTCGCCAGTATTGGCACCACCTAGACCAGGAGTGTCATTCTACTTATACATCTCAGCTATTGAGGTGGCACTGGGTGCCATGCTATCCCAAAAAAATGAACTACACAAAGAACAGGCTACTTACTATCTTAGCCGCACCCTGGTCAGTTATGAACTTAACTATGCATACGTTGAGAAGCTCTACTTGGCAGTGGTGTTTGCTACCAAAAAGCTACGCCACTACATGCTCAGCAATACGACGTATGTTGTGTCTAAGGAGAATCCATTGCGATACATGATGAGTCGTACTTATCATAGTAGCCACACGGTGAAATGGATCATGTTGTTGATGGAGTTTGACATAGAATTCATTGGACAGAAATCCATAAAAGGTCAAGTCATCACCGATCAACTAGCAGAGGCTCCTCTTGAAGATGATCAACCTCTGACCATAGAACTACCGGATGATGGGGTCTTCCATGTTTCAGAATCGCCAGATTCTGATGAGCCTGAGTCACAGGCTGACATGACCCTATTCTTTGATGGTTCTAAATGTGAGCAAGGAGGTGGCATGGGAATTGTATTCTTCACTCCACAAGGGGCTCCAATGCCTCTATCATTTAAATTAGACTTCTCGTGCACCAACAACAATGCAGAATACGAAGCCTTGCTCATAGGTCTTCAGACAACAATCACCATGAACATTAAATGTTTAAACATCTTTGGTGATTCATTGTTAATTGTCAATCAAGTAAAGGGGTATTCCAATGTAAATGCCCAGTTCTGTAGGCCTACAAAGCCCTTGTGGACAAATTCCTGGCACAACTTGAATGGTATGACATCGAGGCACTCCCTCGATCATCGAATCATTTTGCGGATACTATGGCCTCCTTGGGGTCACTAATCCTGCAAGACCCTTCTGGTGAGATGACAACCATTCAGGTCAAAACATTATCGCAATCCATGATGGAGCATGCAAGCTCTGACCTAACGCCAGGAATCCACCTGATCCAGATTGAACCATCTCAGGATAGGTTCTCTCAAATCCATGATTGTCTGACTCGAGCCAACTGGGGGTCCTTGTTCTCCCCGACCCCTCTTAATAGCAACACAACGCTATTTTTACAAGTTCTTTCCCGCTCAACTTTTGCTAGGGATGAACTTCAAGAGGGATTGGTCATTCATACCATCGAGGTTTTTGATCAGCAGGATTGGTACACACCCATAAGGGATTACCTCAAGCTAGGTAACCTCCCACTTGGATTGACACAAGCCATAAAAAGATCATTTAAATAGAAAGTGGCAAAACATGTCTTGTTAGGAGACATTTTGTATCGTCGAAGCTATGAAGGAATCCTCCTCCATTGCTTGGACCAATAGGAGTCCGCTTGGGCGATCACCCAAGCGCACGATGGTACATGTGGTGGCCACTTCAGCGGTATGGCCATCGCAAAGCGCATTCTTTGCATGGGCTATTATTGGCCATATTTAGAGCGAGATTGTTGTGCATATGTAAAGAAGTGCGTGAAGTGTCAACACCATGCTAATTTGACACACGTACCTTCTCAAGCCTTGCAACCGATCCAATCGGCTTGGCATTTTTCATAGTGGGGCTTTGATCTAATCGAAAAGATCTCCCCTGCATCGTCGGGTCATCACACATTCATCATAATGGCCATAGAGTACTTCACCAAGTGGGTGGAAGCAATTCTGCTAACCTCTACGACTGGAACCCGCATTGCGGAGTTTATTTTACATAACATCATATGTCATTTTGGTATTCCATCCAAGATCATCTCGGATAATGGGACGTCATTCAAGAATAAATATGTGCATGCTTTGACAACAAAGTACAAAATTCAGCATAGTTTTTCAACACCCTATTATCCATAGGCAAATGGGCAAGCAGAGGCATCAAACAAAATGCTAGTCGCCATCCTCAAAAAGACCATCGCAGATAGTCATAAGGATTGGCACATTCAGATCCCACTTGCCCTATGGGCTTATCGCACTAGCATTCGGATGCCCACTAGGGCAACTCCATTTTTACTGGTGTATGGCTCCGAGGCAGTCATGCCTCTCGAGTTGGAAATCCCTTCACTGCGCATTTCAATGCAAGAGTTCATCGATGATGACACTATGCGGTAGGCCCGGTTAGACCAACTGACGTTGCTCGATGAACGATGCGTCAATGCTCTCGAGCATTTGCGTATCTATCAAGAGCGACTTAAGAAAGCATACAACATGAAGGTTCACCTAAGGGACTTTCAGGTTGGTGACTTGGTCTTAAAAGAGAACCAACAGAATTCTAATTTGTCATCCCATCTAAGGGACAAGTTCACAAAAAACTGGTTAGGTCCTTATGTGATTGATAGTAAAATAGGACCTAGAACATACCGGCTCACCTCTCTTGAAGGAATCAAGGAACTAGAACCCTTGAACATCAGTCATTTGAGGCCATTCCACATTTAGAGAGCCATAGTCCAACCAAAAGCTCCAAGGATTCTCACAATCGCTTGGTCAACCCCAAAATGCCCCAAAGGTATCCATAAACCCTTTGGTCAAACCAAAAGCTCCAAGGA
This sequence comes from Wollemia nobilis, assembly GCA_028583015.1. Lineage (NCBI taxonomy): Eukaryota > Viridiplantae > Streptophyta > Pinopsida > Araucariales > Araucariaceae > Wollemia > Wollemia nobilis. Next base: position 314,126 of record JAQPPZ010005656.1, read on the forward strand.
TTCTCACAATCGCTTGGTCAACCCCAAAATGCCCCAAAGGTATCCATAAACCCTTTGGTCAAACCAAAAACTCCAAGGATTCCCACAATCACTTGGTCAAACCCAAAAATGCCCCAAAGGTATCCATAAACCCTTTGGTCAAACCAAAAGCTCCAAGGGTTACCATAACCGCTTGGTCAAAATAAATATTCAAAAACAAACAAAAACAATAAAATCATCAAAAATAAAAAAAAAATTGCATCTCAATTCCATGCATACTCATAAAAATCAAAATACAAAAATATAAGTTGCATTAGGCATCGCATCCATACATTGCATATTTGCTAGTCATACATGTCACAAGCACCATAGACTGTAATTACTCGGCAATTCCTTTATTTTCCACATTCCATCCATTTTATAAACACATACATCCAGAATAACACCATCCCCATTTTTAGCATAGTCAATTGTCTCCTAATGTATATAGGGTTTTTCGTCATTCAGCTGTCTTTAAATTTCTAGCCAAAAACTGTACAAAGTTAAATAGATTTTACAAGGGAAAGTTTTACTTGGATCACGCCTCGTTACGTAACATCCCTACACAAGTTAAAACACATAAAATAATTCCTAAGTTGTGTGAACGCAAGAGAAACCTACAAAGCAGTCTAGGGTACCATAGGTGAAATATTAGCCTATTCATCCCCCTATGCGAATGGTTCAAGAGTGCTAAGAATTGACAAAAGGACAAGCTCTTCCCCATCAATTCCCCCTAATAAACAGTGGTTTTCACCACTACCAAAAATCCCAATCACCATTGGTCCCCAAAGTTGTAAGGATTCGTACTACACGTCCTTGACAAGGATGGGTAGTCATCCCCAAGGCCTAAAAGGATCAATGCCATTCAAAAACAAAATTCCCAACAAGCCATCATCACGACCATCTCCAATCACCTTTGGTCTCCAAAGTTGTAAGGATTCATACTACACGTCCCTGAAAAGGATGGGTAGTCATCCCCAAGGCCTAAAATATCAATGCCCTTACTTCATAATCTCCATAATCCCCTTTGGTTCCCAAAGTCGTAAGGATTCATACTACACGTCCCTGAACAGGATGGGTAGTCATCCCCAAGGCCAAAAGGATCAATGTCATTCACAAGCCACAAACCTACAAGCTCAACCTTACAAAGCTCAAAATCCAAATCAAATAATAGTGGTTATCACCACTATTCAAAATCCTTGCTCAAAAAGAAAAACAAAAAAAGAAAAATAAACAGTGATTTTTATCACTATGTATACGAGCAAGTATCCTAAACCATTGAGCAAATAAAAAGCCTGAACTTGAATCCCTGGAATTCTCAGCATTCGAAAACCATCTAGGTGATCCTCATTACGGGTTTGGTGGACAACCTACCTGGCAATGGCGGTATCCTAAATGCATGATGATATGTCTATCACATTAGCTTTGCATGTGAGCAGACCAATGTTTGCATGTGGATGAGCTAGCTTATGGTACCTTAGATTGTCTCATGGATTAATCTTACTAAATACAACAATGGAGTTAGTGGAGCTAATTAGGTGATCCTCAATACAGGTTTGGTTGATAGCCTATTCGGCACTCGGCGGTATCCTGACAAATACCACATAAACGAACTCAATTGCACACACAAGGATGTGAAATAACTTGGTTAAACTCAAGTCGGATTTATACCTTGTTCAAAAGTCTTGTAAGATAAATGTACAGTCTTGGCTAGTTAGTTAAAATATCTGAATCTCAGAAAAGCTTAACTACATTTTAAAAAACAACTGGAACATTTCATTACGTACATCACCATCAAAAAATATGCAAAATACAAAAACAAAGTTATCACATGCAAAGTCATTCCACAAAGCCATCCCATAAGTACAACAAGCCAATAAATCTTGTACAGTCTATGGTGCCATCGACAAGTTATCAACAACTCATTTCATTCATTCCATATGCATACATCATATAATTAGAAACATCGCATTCATAATACCACATGCATACATCATCATAAATAACTGTGCATAAACAAAAAAACAAACCATGACAAGTGTATAAACACAAAGAAAGTCATCTATATATATATCATCAAAAATGCCCGTAGGCTACAATGAACCGGTCCTCTGACCTCGCAACAAAGCAAAAACTCAAAAACCCCCAAGCCTAGGGCATCGACCACCATGATCACGCAGGATCGGTGCGACGGGAACTACCCCCATGGTGTGGGTCCTATGGGACCCCTCAGGGTGGCTATTGCTAGCCCCCGCATCATGCCTACTAGCGCCTCCCCTCATCCAATCGCCTGCATCGAGAGGATGTTGACTGCTCAGTATCGCTCCCTCTCAAGTGGTGCTATGATCCACCTTCACTAAATGTAGGGATCTTCCCACTGAGGTGGCTAATATCTGCCTCCAGCTCCAACCGATGCCACACCAAGTCCATCTCTCATTGATGATACATAGCCAAATTCTTATTGCACTATGCTAGCTACGTCCGTAGGAGATCCCTCTCCCGCAAAGCATCAATATCCCCATCCTATCGGTGGTACACAGCCCATGCATTCTCCCACCTACTGCAACTGCCTCTGCGCATCCCCTAGAGGCCCCTCGCCTCACCATCATCACAAAGTCCACCACTGCTCATACTCGACTATAACCCCGATGTCATCCACATCTAGGACATCAATCACAGTATCCAAATCCTCACCCAATGATGCAATGACTGGCCAAACCAGAGTCCTCTCATCCCCCCGATATCGATAGATCAAGGGCTCACCAAGAAACCCCTGGTGCACCCCAAACTATCATGTCACTCGGCCATAAGGGAAGAACTCCTACTCGCACCATGACGACCAATCAGCCACCTCCCCTCATGAACCCACCGGAGCCACTCTCCGACCCTAGAGCCAGCCTGGACAGTCCTGGTAGGGGTGCCAGAACACCTCCCCTAGAGCAAGCCGAGCGAAGGCATCGACATAGTGCCCTACGACACTTGCCCACCATAGACTCTATCCTTGCTCCTTAGACCATCGCCATAATGCCCCATATCCAATCTCTCGGTCTACCATCTTCGCTCGAGTCATCCATGGCAGCCCCACCGGCCTCTCCACTACTATGTGTTGCCAAGCCCAACACTGCAACAAGTAGCTACAACCAATCCCCTTTCACCTCTAGTAGCGAACCTCGTACAACTCATCATAGAGCTGTGCCAATAGAGTCTATCCCCATATCATGATCATAGGTGCCTCCGTAGGACACTCCACCAACCTGAACACCACCTCCAATAGGTTCCACGAGAACCTCGCACCCGAAGAGTTAGGTAGCAGCATGTTGGAAATGAGGCCCATCAGTACGGCATGCCTCACTCCCAACACACCCATCTCTAGCCACCATCGAACCAAAATGCCACCAATATGGCAATCGCCCTCTGCCCTCTCCACTGGGCTATCCACACCCAACTCCTCCCCATGCCCGAAGCAGCGTGTCAACACTGTTGTCCTCTGATCCCACGACATCGTCCTGATCGGTAGTCCGTCTATCAAAATCCATAGAATCCGATAGACATCCTCCAAGGTCACCGTCATCTCCCCTATTGGGAGATGGAAGGTGTTGGTCCGGGGATCCCACAAGTTGATCAGGGCCATCAGATAGGCCCGATCCTCGACCACAGGCTCCAGCCGAGTCACCTGCTTGAGCCCAAGGGCATCAAGCCACTCCTAGTCAACCAAAGTCAGTGCCTCCCATGCTTCAGTGAAAACCATGGGCACACGGTACCAGCTCTTCACAACCTACAAAAGAAAACAACACAAAAACATTAAAACAATGAAAAAATGTACAACAATAACATGAATATACAACAATGCATAAAACAATGTACAGCTAAAAATAGACAAATTACAAAAAACAAAAAAAATTCAAAAACATTTGTTAGTCCTAGGGTTTTTAACTCTAAAAAAAAAAAAATCAAAAATATTTTCATCCTAGTTTTTAACTCTAACGATAAATTAAAAAAAAATTAAAAACAATTTCATCCTAGGGTTTTTAACTCTAAACCGATAAATTAAAAACAAAAACAAAATTCAAAAATATTTCCTAGGGTTTTAACTCCTATAAATTAAAAAACAAAAATCAAAACAATGATTTGTCAATCCTAGGGTTTTTAACTCTAAATGATAAATTAAAAACAAACAACAAAATTCAAAAAATAATTTTTCAGTCCTAGGGTTTTTAACTCTAATCTAAAAATAAAAAAAAAAAACAAAAATAAAAATAATTTGTCAATTCTAGGGTTTTTAACTCTAAACTGATAAATTAAAAACAAACAAAAAATTCAAAAATAATTTGTCAGTCCTAGGGTTTTTAACTCTAAACTGATAAATTAAAAACAAACAAAAAAAAAACAATTCTTAGTCCCAAGGTTTTTAACTCTAACTGATAAATTAAAAACAAACAAAAACATTCAAAAATAATTTCTCAGTCCTAGGGTTTTTAACTCTAAACTGATAAATTAAAAACAAACAAAAATTCAAAAAAATAATTTGTCAATTCTAGGGTTTTTAACTCTAAATTGATAAATTAAAAACACAAACAAAAACAACAAAAAATAACTAGGGTTGAGCTACATTTTTAAGCTCAGTTTTACCCTACGTTTCTAACCTAAGTTTTGATCTTTGTTAAATTAGGGTTAAGCAAAGTTTTTAAGTTACGTTCTAAACTAAGTTTTTTAGCTAAGTTTTAAACTAACTTTTGATATTTTTTTAACTAGGGTTAAACTAAGTTTTAAGCTAAGTGTTAATTTTTGATAGACTAGGGTTTCATTTTTAAATTTGAAAAAAACAAAAAACAAAATAAATTGCGGTTTTCAAATTGTAACGCAAACAAACAATAAAGAGGAAGGGCACTCACTGGTCTCGCTTCGGCTCCACCGTTGGATGATCCGGTCCATGAACTCATGGTGGCGGGAAAAATTCGACAGTGCTTCGCTTCGTAGAATTGACCTCCTCCTCCTCAGAGCTCCAAATCGCCAGGAAAAACAAATGCAAATGAGCCCAAAACCTAGTTTTGGCCTTTAAATAGGCTTTTTGAGCCTGTAATCATTCCTCCCTAGGACGAGCGCTCTAGTTAGCGCTCGTCCCACCCTGGGACGATTACTAAACAAGTATTCATCCCACCCAAGGACGAATACAGAGCAAAAATTTCAAAAACAACAAAAAAATGCACAAAAATGCACCAAAAAAGCAATAAAAGTGTCCAATAAGAGTGCTTTTGCACTTGACATTCCAGGCATGCAAAATAGATGTCGGGGTCACAAATCCTCACTATCCTACTCCCTAAGAAGGCTACCATAGCCGGACCGCTCCATGGGACGATGGATTTTCGAGAATTTCATCCCCAAACGACGTCACAAAAAGGGTCAAAACCCAACCAAAAATAGCAATAACATTGCCGAACGAAGGTGCCTTTGTGCCTGACATTCTTGGCATCCAAAATAGACGTTGGGGTTACAAATTGTCACTATCCTACTCCCTAAGAAGGCTATCATAGCCGGACCGCTCCATGGGAGGATGGATTTTTGACAATTTTAGCTCCAAAATGCGTCACAAAAAGGGTTAAAACCCACCAAAAATAGGTCAGAATGTTCGAAAATTGCTTAAGCATTCAACGGTAAACAACTGAAGGCACCCTTACATAAGTCATCTTGGGTCAAGCGACTCATCGCTTTTCTCATGTCGGTCATTCCCTCATCGATTCGTCGCTTGAGGGGGTAGTCACACTTAGTCACCAATCAACAAAGATATACCCAATCAAGGAAATAACACGCATTCAAAGGATCATTGACAAAGACAATCATGCTCCTGCTTGGGGCAGCAAACAAGCAATAATCACAAGCTGATCAAACACTTGGCATTCGTGAATCATGAACTCAAGGTTCCCATAGACAAAAGGTTGCGCCCTTTGCCTATTCATGACTGATCAATGTCCAAGCTCAAGTAACACCTCACCGAAAAAGGTTAACACTTGAATTAAGTTCCTTAGCTCGTCAGAAGCAAGGATTCAAGAATGCGTGCCCTTTCCATACTTGGGGCATCAAGAGTTGGTTAGGTTACTGAGAAACCCTAATCATTAGTGCTTTGGTTATCTATTTTTTCTCAGTGCTGCGCCTTGCACAGCGCTTCCCAAAAAGGGGCATCTATAGACACCAAAACAACACCAATCCGATTATGTGACAACAAGCATCGATCGCATTGACACACACAGCCCCTAGGGCAGCCCCTAGAGGTTAAACAATGGTCCTAACCACTCCCAAAAGTAGTTTGGAAGGTCAGAGGTCAATTTGGCACCTTTTTGGCACTTTTCTCCCTACTCGTCCCACCCAGGGATGATTAGCAGCATTCACCCCAGGGTGAGGCGAATAGAAGGTTTGACTAGAAAAAAGTCAAACCTCGACAAGTCCGCCAGTTAACTGCAACTTCAAGCCATGCAATTGTGAGGAACGACTTCAAATCAAGGAGAGAGACTTCAGTCATGCATGTCTTTGATTTTGGAGGCCTCATGCAAGGAGACTCTAAATCAGGGAATAATATTTTCTCTCAAAATAGGACATGCAACTCAAGTGGCGCCCTCGCATGCGCATTCAAACAGAGAGACCCTAGGTCTATAAATTGGTGAGTCTTCTCACCCAAAAAAGAGACAGAGAGGAGCTTTTGGAGCAACGAAGTGCTGCTAAAATATATCCTCACCCATTGTTTGTGCTTTCACATCCTTGATCTCTCTTTTGGAGGGAGGTTATTGGGTGATTATTGGAGGCGCATTCTAGACCCAAACCCGAACATTTGGCCACAATATCCCACAAAATTTGTCGACAACACCCCATAAGAGGTTTTGGACCCATCCCAAGTGGATTGGTGCCGAAACAAAGTCCCAAACGGTGGGCGTCCTGCCCTCGGGTGCCCCCCAAGCTGTCGTAGTTCTAAACGCCCCACCCCAGAGTGATTAGAAATCTATGGTATATTTCCTTTATTTTCTTTTTGCATCTTATTCTAGGTTATTTAAATAGGTTGTAGTTTAAATTTCACTTCATTCTGAGCATTTTTGACCATGTTTTTATCATTTCCCGCCTTTACTAACCTCGCAGATGGCACCATCAAAATCTGGGTGATAGAGGCCAAATTGGAGAAATCTGACCTTCTGGGTCTTCCCAAAATACCCCCAATTAGCTAACCCCAACTTTGCAGGTCATTTGGAGCTTCCTGGATAGGACATTGAAGAGGGTGCTTTCTAACAATTTATTGCAGGTTTATTCGTCCCGCCCCGGAGCGAATACAAATCTATGAGGAATTTCCTGACTGTTCCACTTGTAGTGCCCTCCTAGTAACATATTCATGCTTCTGTCAAATTTTTAGGTCGTTCTGATGTTATTTGGTTATCGTTTTAATATTTTCATGCATACACTAACAATAGGCCTTGGGAAACACATGTTCTATTCTATCTGTAGGTGCTACTGATATTTTCTGTTTCCTTGAACGTAGGTCTTCGACATCAGAGGAGCAGTAAGGAGTCAACACTCATATACACAAGCGGCGGTGACATTTTGGTCCGCCCATCTTACATGTGGGCACGCGGAAGAAGGATTGCTATCCATGGATGTGACAAGAAACATATTTAATGCTCCTATCCCCTAAAAGGGAAGGAGACGTATTGTAACATGACTTTAAAAGCATATCAATAAAGAGGGCCGTATTCCATATTGCTTTTATCTTGTGTCGATTCGTTTATGTTCTTTCCTTTCATGCATTTTTCAATATATAGGCTTTTAGCGTTAAGTTTGGTTTTACACGCATCGTACTTGGCATTTTCCTTTTTGTTTTCGTATCCTCGTGCTTTCAGTGTAGAAGGTGACTAAAATTTTGATAAGAATGAAATCATTAAAGAAGCTAGAAAATTTTAGAATTGATATATAATTTCTATATAGTAGACTTGCTTAAAATCATTCAAGGTTCACATAATTTGCTTTTTTAATTAGGTTTTCTTTTCCTTGGTCTTTTTAAAGGGCCAAAGAGGGATGTCTTATTATGGTAGTAACCATATTTTTTGTATTATATCAAAGGTTTCATTAATAATAAAGAACTCTATTTTGGGAAGCTTCAATACGATTCCCTCTTTAGACTTAATATTGTAAAAGAATATAATTTGATAAATCCCCAAATCCGTAATATTAAGGTGAAAGCTTCCATAATTTTCCTTATCAACCATATTTATATGTGTCAATCAACCAACCATATCATAGCTATCAAAACAATAGAAGAGCTAGAATTGTAGTAGACATAGTGGTAGAAAGTAAACCTTTTTTAGTACATCAAGATCTGCTTGAAGCACATGGATCTTAACTCATCAAATAAATCTAAACTAGCCATATCAATGCAACCAAATTAAAGCAATTATACTCATCTAAAATGGAAAGTGAATCCCACTCCCTACACTCGCCTCTGATAGGTATGTAGGTAATTTTCATGTAATGATCAGAGCTAATAAGATGTAGTACAAAATATTATAAAGACATTAATGTACATCTAATAGAGGGTCAATTCTTTAACATTTTAAATCTATGTAAGTTGTATGATGAGTGTTTTCTATCAAAAAAACTGACTGTTATTTGGCCTCTATCTCTAAGATTATAAAACATGATATGTGAGTTATATTTTATAAATTTATGTTTATGTATCTTGAATGGTGTATTATTTTAATGCAATTCTAATTGAATCTATTATTATTTGTTAGGTCTCTAGAATATATAGCATATGTGATTTAAATTTTATGATAGTTGGGATATTAGATATAATTTTTATTATGTGTGTTAATACTCTTATGTAGTTGAAGCTTATTGTATCTAGTCGAATCCTAACTAGCTTTACTTATAATATATAACCCCACATCCTTCTTCCCTTCTTATTTATCTCTTTAGTCTTGAAACCCATTTTAGTTTAGTAATCTATATAAGGAACTGACCTTGTCTAGAGGTTGATTCGAAAGCAACTTTAGGTCTTCAAATATTGGTGAAGATTTAAATGTGAATATCATCCACATAGGTAAATTTTAGACCAATATTTTTTGGCAATCATAGTGGGATGGATTCATCCCACCTACAATAAATATCCAAAAAATGCTTACCTAGCATGTTGATTAAGATTTTTTATCATGCCTAGTGGGATCAAATTTTATAAATCATATCTCATTATCCCAAATGACTCAATATTATGGTGAATAGTTTTGAAATTACAAGTGAAGAATATATGTTCACCTGACAACTTCATTGATTGAATAACAAAATAAATTGATAACTTGTTGGTAGAAAAACTCAAATTACATGGTGATAGGACTAGAAGGAAAGGTACCTCACTACACATTTGTTAGATATATGGGTCCATAGTCATAGTAATATATTTTTTATAACCATGGTCGAGTGGATTTATCTAGCTTAAAATAGTATCAATACCTTTAACATTCCAAATTTCCATGAAATTTCCCAAGATACATTGAAGGTTTTACCCACTTATGATGGTAATGGAAATACCACTTATTAGAACTATCATGAATTTGCTACCTTGGCCATAATTTATAATATTCCATTTGAATATGTGATGGTGAGGATTTTTATAAGGTGCTACTATGGTATCATTTTTGGAATATAATAGCATTAGGACCTAGCGAAACCTAGTTGAACCCCTTATATTAGAGCATGATGATCCAATAGAAACCTTCTTATTGCTCATTACATTTTCCTCTATGCATAGGCTTCCTCAGGAGAGTATCATTGATTTATTTATCAGGTTTAGAAGAAATTGGAAAAGGATTTTGCAAGGAATAAGGCCTTCACATACCCAAGCTTATTTCTATTACCTTCATGTTCTGGTATTGGACCTAGGATTTATGATCTAAAAACCTAATGAGAGAAGTTTTTCATAAATATTTTATGAGGCCATAAGGCTAGAAAAAATAATCATATCAATAGAAACACTCCTGCCTAGAACCACCATGTTAGATACCCTTAGATTCATCATGAAACCCCATAATATTCACTTCCAAACATATATATCCCATAGCAAGATACATTGATTGAATCATATTTCTCGTATATCTCTTCAAAAAAGAAGACACTTATAATGACCACCCTAGAATATTAGATAGTATGGTAACTAATAGTTGTGATTCAATACTTAATGAATAAACTCACTAGGGTGGAGCAATAAAATTTTTGGAGCAAGATACAAGGTATACTTGTAGGAGTTTTCCTCAAAATATCAAGTAATGCACATTGATGAGGTCAGTAAAAATATATTTATGTTATCAAATATCAAGAACAAAGAGAATGATTTGTTTCGATCAAGATTAAGTGCTTAGAATGTAATAGTCATTATAATGGTAGCACATTTAAGCATTGGCAACCATACTTCCACTCAATGGTAGCTCAAGAATAAAATAAATTTGTAGCCCTTGCAATGGACCCGAATTATTTCTTTGTAATAAAAAATCACTTCATAATGTGTTTGATCAATCCAAATGTAAAATTGGGTCATCTTGCTTGGCCAACATATGCTTAAGATAATAGAGGTATGGAAAATATGAAGTAAAAAGTGGAACTAGAAAAATAACAAGTTGAAGAATATGAGCTAGAAGATATAATATATTAAAAAAAGGAACACCCAAAAAAGTAGCAGTTAAGATTATTAACAAAGCAACTCAATAATATTGACTGCTACTTTATTGGGTGTTATTATGGCATGAGAATGTCTTTAGGGCTATGGTGAGTTCAATTAGTGACTTTGTGTCCTTTGATAAAGTTTATTTGTCTGCATATTGGAGGTAATTTGTAAAAATGTGTATCATGGTGCATATTGACAAGAACCTTCCAAGATCTGTGGAGCTATTTTCTCATCTGGGGATGTGGGTTCAGACTCTAGTCTATGAGAATAAGCCACATGCTTTTAAGTCTTGTCTCCTGGGATCCATCATCTGAATATTTATCCCCAGAAGAAGTTAGTTAGCCAACTTGTTCCTTTGGACCCGAAACGAGGGGCCAATGTGGATTCCAAGTGGACCTCATTCAAGAAGCATAAGGTCTAGCCCTTAGGGTCCTTATAAAAGGTAAATAAATTACCTCTTCTCCTTCTTAGGTGAAGAGTGATATCGAGGCTTTTGATTTTTCTCGTAAGGAGCCAACCTGATCTAAGATGGGTTATCCAATCTCTACACCTTGTAATTTGGAGGTGGTCCTTAAACCTAATCCTTTGGGTCAAAATGTTGTTTTATATTTCTTTTAATATTTGTATTTGGTGAGGGAAGAGAAAGTTCAAGTGGCTTAGCTTGTGGAGTCATTGTCTTCTTCGGTGGTGATGGAAGATCTTGCTATTCAGAAAATGGAGGAGTTCCCTCCATTATCCCCTGTTGTACCTAGGAAGAGTTGAGTGTCTTATCCCAAGTTGGGGTCTTTTCCTTTGGATTTCCTAGAGAAGATATTTCAGGTGGGTAAGGATTTATTGCATGCTCCTTCCCTAAATGCTTGTAGTTCTAGATCGGTGGATGTTCATTCCTTCCCAAAGTGTAGGGTTCGACTGGTGGTTGATAGTTCCTTTTCTTCTCTAAGGTTGGAGAAGGGATCCCCAGGCTCTATTTAAGAAATCTTTCGAAATGCCTGTATTCCCACAGGAATTAAAAGAAAAGTCGATAGGCCAAAGAAGAGCGAGTGCATTTATGTGGCTACTTGTGGTGGTCTTTCTTGTTTGAGTTTGTCAAAAATAATGGGTTTGAGGTATCATTGTAGACAACTCAGTTTAGACACGTTTAAAATCTCTCTTTCTCCCAAGGGAGTATGAGTTATGGTGGGCAATGTTCTGAGTTCCTGGTGTGTTGCTCTTTGATGTTCTTGCTGGTGTTGTAGGGACTCATTTCATTTTTAGGTTGGTTTTCGATGGACGGTTTTGGAGCTGGAGTGTTTTTCAGTTTAAACTATTTTGTGCGAGATTTATTTTGTTATCTGCCTATGGATTTTATTTGATTTAATGATCTTTGGTACTTCTTGTGGGTGAGGCCCATTAGTCGATGGGATAATATTCTTGAATCTTCATGGATGGGGTCTGCCTATTCCTTGGTGGGATGGGCGGGCTTTTAAAATTTAAAATTTAAATTTTCTTTCACTTTTCGAGGATGAGAGGTCCGTGCGGGTATTCATTTTCTTATTTTTGATTTCTCTGCATCCTCTCATATTTTTCAATACCTTGGTTATGATTGTTGTATTTTCTTGGTCGGTGCTATTGGTGGTTTATCCCCATTGGGGTGGACAGTTGTTAGTCTCATTTTGGAGATAGTTTGTTGGGTTAGGAGTTGTTGTATAAGGTTGTGGGATTCCCTTCAAAATGCTCTTTCTTAATATTACAAAAAAAAAAAAAAAAAAACGCAACACAATTCAAAGGTATTGTGTTTATATTACATAAGGAAACAAGATAATCAAAGATTATACTACCCACCTATAATAAAAAATTAAGGAAATAAATGGTGGATATATATTGAAGACTAGCATAGAAAGTAACCAAGAAAATGGATACTTTTAGACATAGCATTATGAAAGAGGTAAAAATTTTGAAAAAAATGTGCTAGTGTCTAGACAAGTAAATTTAGTTGAAGTAATTTTGAAGGGCTCAACAACTGATAGAATTACTCTCCTGCATTCCAATTTAGCACACAAGCGACCATCACTTGATTTAGGTAAGAAAAAAAATGTCCTAGTATTTGTCCTTATGTTTAAAAGGTTGGGTGTTATATAACTGCACAATATATCCAAAAGTTATGGTCACAATTATGTCATAGAAAATTTATGATACCATGAGCTTAGATTATGCTAAAGATGATTTAGAGACACTAAAATTCAAGGGAAGCCATATCCAAATAGAAGGCGTCATGAAAAATATATTATGTTGGTTGCATACATTTCTAAACTTTATACTAATTTAAAATATGGTGGTCATTGAATTGCCTCTCTTTGGGATGTTCTTATCAAAATATTTTTGAAATAGTTAAAGGGACACTTGGCATAAAATAATGCTCACATGATTATCCCTTGCATCCAAAAAATGGTATAAATACATGGTGAAAATCTCGGGTCATATCATATCGAAATATTAGAAGAACAAAAGGTAGATCTAGCTATTGAATTCATGGAGTAGGTCATGGTGGAAATAATTGATTGATTAAATGGAAAGTGAGGGATTATCTCATTCAATCCCTTCTTAAGTAGTCTCAAAGTGGTTATTTTGTTAAGCATGGATAGTTTACAAAAATTAGAAGCTAGCTACAATCAGTCTTGAAGCACAATGAGTCAGAAATTCCAAAAAACAAGCCCTAAGATTCTAAGGCAGCTACCCAAAGAATCATATGCAAAAGGGTCCTATGTAGCTAAAGAATGTTTTAGGTCATGTCTCAACACAATTATTCTTATGCGCCTAGAAAATATTGAAAGAAGAAAACTGATTTGACACATAAATTAAAGAATATGGGAAAGATGGCCAATAGATCATATGCTCTAAGAGAAACACCTACATTAGTTTCCAACATCACCTGTCAGATATGCTTCTTCTTCATGAAACACCTCAACCATTCAACATATGGTTATAACACCTTGATCACCCATCCCGAACAAGGATATTATGGAAGACCTTATGTGTATTAGAGAACCTTGCTTTCCTAAATCTAATCTAATAGACATAACAAAGATACTACCAAAACATATTTAAATGACAAATAATTCCTTACATGAAAATAATAATCATTCTATTAAGAAGCTATCATTTTATTTTACCATGTTAGTTATATTTAAGACCACCTTTATCCCTTCTTCAGAATATTTGTTATCTATATTATTGATATTTGATTAATAAATATAAAATATATTAGTTGACAGGTAGTTGCCCTAGTGGCTAAGATGATAGTTGTTTCCTAAGTGGTCTTGTGTTCAAATCCCTTGAGAATGGTTGTTGATGTAATTTGTAAATGTTCTCCTAAAAAAAATTATAAAATATATTATTTACATATATTATTTAAATTTTTATTACTATTAATAATTTAAAATATTATTAATAAACGTTTTACTTTTGATAACTTTTTATTTTTATTTAAAAGTAAGATCTTTAATATTTTAACAAATAATTGAAAGTGCTAAAATCCTATCTTACAACACCAATTTAATATGTATATAAATTAAAATTACCGAACAAATTAATTCATTAAATGTTTAAACCGATAGTATAATATTTTACCTATATCTGACGTCGGACTGCTAAAATGACCAAAAAGGAACAAACAATTGTTAAACATTTTTTTATTATGTATACTTTATACAGGTTTTATGAAGTCGTCCATTATATTCATTAAAATTGTTTTTTATATTAAAATTACTTTTAGGTTGTAAGGTGGGGTGGTGAGTGGAATTGAATTTTTTAATTGAAGAAGTATTAAATTATATATATGACTTAATTTTTAATTTAATTTAAATGAATATTATGGAAGATAGCAAGATGCATGGAGTTTCATTAGCGACGGAGTCGACAAATCAAGATTCATGTTGAGGTCCACAGCATCCGCCTGTAGATGTAGAAAAAGGTAGAATGAGTTCCATTATTTATTTATTAACGGTAAAATATGTGCTGCAGTATTAACCTACCATAAGCAAAGAGATGGAAATTGAAATCTATAATTAATCTAAGCCTATAGAATCTAAACACTATTATAGTATGGTAGTAAGTATGGCTGACGAGAAGCTGAAAATTAAGATAGGGTGACTGAACAAGATTCCCTCGAATTGTTGATTTTGGCTCCACAACAGCAATGGTCCCATTGTAAGGAAACCAACCACTATTGTATGAAATCGCTTTTCACATTACTTGGTTTCTGTTTTCTATTTTCATCAACCACTCTATTGGTTTGGTTTTCTTTCCGTGTAAGCAGTATTTTAGTGTATTGCTTCTTGTTGTTGCATATGAGGAAGATGAAGACGAGGGTTCTCCTTCCTCGACCTTCAGTGTGACCAATCGTGGTAATCTCTTTCAATCGGGAAGAAAGCCCAGGGAATATAGTGATAAAAAATATCAAAGCTAAGACAATGGACCTTATATTAATTAATGTTTTGGTACTTGCAGTATATATGGTGTCACGTGAAGGTAAATAAAAATTTGTCTTTAGTAATCATAAGTTTAAGAATCAATAAAATATATATTATAAAAATATAATTTATAAAAATTATTTTTTATTAAAATTATTAAGAAATTAAAACTATGAGGTTTTTTTTGAACTTAACTGACAAATATTATTAAAGAAAAAAAAACCATGAAAAAGATTCCATTGTACCACAGAAAGTCACACCAAAGCAAAAAGTATAAATGGAAACTCTTACTCCAAAATGGGAAGTCACACCAAGACAAAAACATGATATGATATATGGAAACATAAAGATCAATACCTTCCTTTAAGTAAAGTGACATCCCTTTTGAATGTTTTCCATAAAAACTAATACACGGATGAAAAATTACACCCCTGCACTTGTACAAATTTTAATCTTTGTGATGGTCCCTTACAGTATAATTTGCCGTATTTGTTGGCGTTGTAAAGGTCATTTGGATTTATGTCTGAAATCGAACTCACACGTCCTTGTCACTTACCCAACACGCTCACACGCATGATTCCCTCACTTGGGATAGAAGCCCGCGACATTCGTACGTGTAAAAAACTATAACGTCTTGTAGCTGAGGCCCATGACATTCCTACGTGTAAGAAAGTATAGAGTCTCGTGAACCACTTTGGTCGTTTTGTTCGTAAAATTGTATTAGTATTTTTTCCAATCGTAAATGTTTGTCTGATCAAATTCACTTTGGTGGTTTTGTTTGTAAAAATGTATTAGTATTTTTTCCAATCGTAATAGTTTGTCGATAAAAGGTTATGTGAATTGGTAATTGTTTATGTGTTCAAATACTTATTAAAAAGAGATATCGGTTTAAACCTTGGGCTGCCAATTTGTAAAGGTAGTAGTTGAATTCTAAACCCACACCGAACCAATAATAACGTGAAATAGGTTTTGTTGGGAGCAGCCTCCACCATTTGAAAGCTACGAATCAACTACTAAAAATAGTGTTGCTGTAATCAACTCTCTTATATTAAAAAAAAAAAAATTATTTCTATTATATTATATTTTATTTGATATTTTATTATTATTAATGAAAAATTTTAAAACAAAAACAAAAAACAATTATCACTATTATGTTGTATTTTATTTGATATTTTATTATTATTGATGAAAATGTTAAAATATTTTTTAATTAATAAAATTGAACCTTTTGTTAGGATCTATGAAACATGCGTCTATGAGTCACTAGAAATAGTGTGGTTGTAACCAACTCCCATATGTATAAAAAATCAATGTAATATGTTGTATTTTATTTGATATTTTATTATTATTAATGAAACATGTTAAAATAATTTTTAATTAATAAAATTGTATGTTATGCACTTTTGTACTTGAGGGTTTGTTATGACCTATGAACCTTGCAGGTGTGATCTACTAAAAATAGTGTGGTTGTAACCAATTCTAAAAATGTAACCAACTCCATTATGTATTAAAAAATAAAAATGATGTATCAATATTATATTGGATATGTTGTGTTTTATTTTAGATTTTTTTTTATTATTAATGAAACATGTTAAAATTAATTTTAATTATTAAAATTGTACCTTTTTCTAGGATGTATATTATTGGGTTGTTATGTATTTTTGTACTTGACCATTTGTAGTATATACAAATTTTAAGTTATCGGCCTAAAATTCATGTATTTTTAAAAAAGAAAACACAATTATTAAGTGGTGTCTAATAATAATTAGAACTTATTTTTTTAATATTTTTTTTTCTTTAAAAGCAATTAATATTAGAAGACATGTTAATTATATATAATAAAGAAAAACACTTTTATGTTATATGATAGATGTTGCATGACCATATATCCTTCAAAAGCAATATGTAACATAATTGTATATCATACCTTATTTGAACAATACATAGATGTGGTATATTCTAATTATGAATCTTAGATGTCAACATAATGTAAAATTATTTGACCTTAATGTAATATCCATATTTATTTGGGATATAAGAACCAAAGTAACGACACTTAACAAGTAATTTTCAAATGTAAAAAGGTAACAAATAAATAATCAACCTCTTTTATAAAATAAGATAATTAGGGAAGGAATTGAAGGAGATGGCTAGTGAAAGGAAAGGGACATTTGAGCAAGCAACATGAAGGAAGTGTTTATGTACTAGAAGAATAGAGTGTGTCCTATGGAAGGAGAAATAATCAAAAGTGAGTCTGTGATACAATGCTTAGAAAAGGACATCAACAATCTAGTTTAGCTAGAAGATTAAAATAAAAAAGGAAATAAGAATATGGAGCATGGAGGAGAGAACAACTAAGCCAAGAAAACCTTATCAAACTAGTAGGGATATTAGAAATGCCAAGTCTACCGCAGATAAATCTTTGGGATGTAGGTAGGGGACCATTTTTTTTGTCAAAAGAGCAGCATCAACAAAGGTATTTGGAATTAATTATATCTTTTATCTAATGTTAAAAGCTAAAAGGAAGTTAAATTAAAGTTTTATTTTATTAATGGATGGAGGCTTGTGGTTTAGGGGTAAATATGCATTATATTTTAGACCTTGGAGTGAGAAATTTTTTTGTGTGACACAAAAACTATTAATAGACTTCCAGTTTGGATTAGGCTTTTTGAACTTCCTTAACAACTCATCAATAAGGAGGTTTGGAAGAATATTGGTAATACTCTAGGTGAATTCATCCTAGAGGAACCAACTACTAAGGATAGCAGACATGTTGTATACACTCATATATGTGTTTCCATGAATATTTCTAAAAATTTACCATAGTCAAGTGAATGGGACCAACAAGTGGATTATAAAAAAACTTCATTTTGATGTCACAAATGTCATAAAATTGAGCACATGGCAAGAGATTGCAAAGTGAAAATGAAGGAAGAGATATTCATTTTTGGGCATTAGTGTAGCTTCAATTTGAAACAAGGACATCATATCATAGGAGAAGCTAGGTCAAATCAAGGAATTTTCAATCCTATGAAAATGGCTAGAAAAATCCTTCTACATCATTAGATAGCAAAGGTCATATTAGTTCACTTGAATCAACCATTAGAAGAAAATATGATATAGATGAAGAAGCACAATGTATATGTTAAAAATATTAGAATGTGTAAGTTTTTCTTTTTTATACTTGACATGTGTTCTTTCGACAAGACACATGTCTGTTGTATGGTGACATGTGTCACCATCATTTATCTTATAAACATATTATAATATGTGAAACGTTTTAAGGTTTGTGCTTATTCTATTTAGGTTGTTTACCTATGGTTTTCCTTCATTGTTGAGTTGTGTCATATTAGAATAGGGTTAGAGCCTATAATTCGGTATAAGAGTTGTCCATTTTCTAAGCAGATCAATGCAAAAGCTCGAACCGGAAATCTCGTGATCTATACGAGAGTATGTTTGAGTTTTGTTTTATGGTCCTAAGATTCTTAAGGGTGTTTGAGTTTAATTGTTGCATGCCATTGCAGTAGGTGGTTTTCCAGAGCTAGGTAGGCCTATCACCACTTAATATGTCACCATCAAGTTTATGATATTAGCCATCGCCAAAGCCATATTTCTTTCCAAGAAGAAGTAACTACAGCTGGTCATGACCAGCAAACACCAAGCATCCTTGAAAAAAGATTTCCAAAATGTTATGAAAGGGCAATTGAGCAAAATGTTACTATTTATAAAATCTCGATCTAATGAGCTACTATCTTGTTGTTTATCATTTCTATTCTTCACGGATCGTCTCCTCCCAAAAAGATTGAGAAAATATCTCTTTTTTAAAAGAGGGAATTTTTTTTTCCCACCTGTGCGGCCCCCTAGAGTAGCCCCCACCCGCCTGCATCTCAGCCAAGCACCCTGAGCCCCCCTCCCCCATGTCTCAACTGATAATCTATAGATTTGGAGGCTCAAAATCTGTATCTAAAAATTTAATACAATTTTTTTTTAGGTTCTTAGCATCATTTGATAGGTCTTGCAGGACTCTAAAGGTTGATCCGTCCCTACCAGCGCTACTCCACTCGTTGCACTTCCCCATATGCGTTTGCCATTCTTTCTTATTCAAGCAGTATTAAACCCCCCTTCTACAATGTTTGCATTCGGTAACAGTGGAGGTGAAACATTTGGACTATTAAACTGATGTAGCTTCGAAGTTATGGGTATCCTTACGGGCCTACGGTTTTCTACAAGCGTTCATTATCGACGTTGGGAGCGGAGTTGCAGCATCATCTCTCAACGATCATCTGCAACTTGCCAGATCACTTCGAAGTGTATGTTAATAACATTTGTTTATGCTCAATCTAGATGTGAGGAAATCAATGCACATTGGCAGGTTGTGGTTGACATTGCTTTATGCTCCCATATTCATGGTTGACATTATAATTCTCATAATGTTCGAGGGAAAAATTCTTGGCTTTTTCCCAAAAAGTTTGTGATAAAGAAATAAACTAGCCACAACCCTAGCACTGATTTGGTGCTACATATTGCACCCTTGTGACCTAGTGGTGTTAGTGTGACACATATCCTCCATGAAGTGAACCATGTGGCCTCCCCATAGTTTCCTACCACATTGTGTTGTGACCGCTCACTGCCCAAGACCGACTGGTGACAGCGCCACAGGATCCACGTGGCAACGCAACAAGAGGAAAGGTTGTACGCGCAAGGTGACTTTTTTAAAATTTTAACTCTGTAAAGGTTGCTTGGAGAAATAAGGGGAAGTTGAATAAGAAAAGGAAAAGGAAACATTTTTAGAGTTTTGTTCTTTAGTTGGGCAATCATGTTTTAAAAATCAGGTTGGGCGATTTACATTTTGCTTCAAAGAGAAGCCATACGGAGACACTTTATAAAGGAAGTCTTCGTAAATTCATGAAATTGAGGGATACATTCATTTCTGGGAGTGAGAATTTCATTTTGAAAAGTGAGGCCACATAATTTCATTTTGAAAAGTGAGCCATTTTAATTTTACAGAATATATTCTAAATTAGAGGAGAAAATTGTAAATTTTGCATATTTTTTTACTGGGAAGCATTTGTAAAAACATTTTGAAGGCATTTTAGTTTCATGAGTATAACCTTATATATACTCATTGGAAAGAGTATTTAAAGCAAACACATTCATACAATTTTTTTTTCATTTTGTGACCATTTGATATGTTTACTTGTTCCCTCAAAATTGAGCTTGTAAAATTGAATGCAATTTCGGCCACTTTTCTTAATAAAATCATCATCACAAGGGATGTTTTAGAGCCTCTTACCTAATTTTTGTGGAGTTCTTTCTTGTGGCATTCTTTTGGCCATATTGTGCTTTCATTTTCAGTATATGTTTGATATACCCCACTTGCATTTGGGGTTTATTTCACATTGTACTCAAGTGTATTTTTTTTTGAACATACACTTGAATTTCTATTTGGAAAATAAAATTGTGAAATTTCATTTTTAAAGCAAGCAAGCAAGCACCCTCATAATAAGTAGAATGTTTTCCCCACTTCTTCTATCCTAAGTTGGAATAGGTCATTTGTACTCAAGATTCCTCCCACTATTCAAAACACTTGTTGATTCATAGTGAAATACCTAAGTGAACACTCCACACATTGTGGATCTTAAGAGATGAAACTTAGACTCTTTTGAGGATTTATTTTAACACTTGTGTTCTTAGTTACCTCCTTGGTTGAGCACCCTCTATTTCTTAATGATGGCATCAAAAAAAAAATTTAATGGCCTCACACAAAAACTTGAAGGAGTTGATTCATTTTCTAATTAAAAATTTGAAATGGAATCCATCATATTGATGAATAGAATGTGGGATTATGTGAGAGATAGACAACAAAATGAACCTCCATTGACTCCACTAATAGATGTTGCATCTAGAGAACTATTTGAAATGAATTCTAATATTGCATTAAGCTTAATCAAGCAATCTACTAGAATTCTATGTAGAGAAATAGTAAGGGCTGCCACTACACCAAAAGAAACTTGGGATGCATTAATAAGACTATTTGATAGGCATAGTCAAGATAAAATCTTATACTTAAAATATAAGTTGCATGATATTTCTATGAAAGGCTCACTTACCAATTACTTCATGGAAATGAAGACTATTATAAATGAATTCAAGTCTTCCTAATAGTGAGTTGGTTCCTATCATGCTACATGGCCCCCCTTCCAAATTTCATGCATATACTACCATGTTTAACTTAATTGGTAAAATATTGAGTGTTTCATTTGAGGAGATTAAATTTTTCCTTAAGAAACATGAGAAAGCACTAATAAAATATGAAGATATTGATTCTATAATACCATTTTTTGTCAATAAAGCAACTTTATCAGGTTTTAGAGCCTCTTACCTCTTGTTTGTGGAGTTATTTCTTGTGGCATTATTTTGGCTATATTGTTCTTTCATTTTTAGTATATGTTTGATATACCCCACTTGCCTTTGGGGTTTATTTCACATTGTACTCAAGTGTATTTTTTTTTTAACATACACTTGAATTTCTATTTGGAAAATAAAATTGTGAAATTTCATTTTTAAAGCAAGCAAGCAAGCACCCTCATAATAAGTAGAATGTTTTCCCCACTTCTTCTATCCTACGTTGGAATAGGTCATTTGTACTCAAGATTCATCCCACTATTCAAAACACTTGTTGATTCATAGTGAAAGACCTAAGTGAACACTCCACACATTGTGGATCTTAAGAGATGAAACTTAGACTCTTTTGAGGATTTATTTTAACACTTGTGTTCTTAGTTACCTCCTTGGTTGAGCACCCTCTATTTTTTAATGATGGCATAAAATAAAAATTTTAATGGCCTCACACAAAAACTTGAAGGAGTTGATTCATTTTATAATTAAAAATTTGAAATGGAATCCATCATATTGATGAATAGAATTTGGGATTATGTGAGAGATAGACAACAAAATGAACCTCCATTGACTCCACTAATAGATGTTCCATCTAGAGAACTATTTGAAATGAATTCTAATATTGCATTAAGCTTAATCAAGCAATCTACTAGAATTCTATGTAGAGAAATAGTAAGGGCTGCCACTACACCAAAAGAAACTTGGGATGCATTAATAAGACTATTTTATAGGCCTAGTCAAGATAAAATCTTATACTTAAAATATAAGTTGCATGCTATTTCTATGAAAGGCTCACTTACCAATTACTTCATGGAAATGAAGTCTATTATAAATGAATTCAAGTCTTCCTAATAGTGAGTTGGTTTCTATCATGCTACATGGCCCCCCTTCCAAATTTCATGCATATACTACCATGTTTAACTTAATTGGTAAAATATTGAGTGTTTCATTTGAGGAGATTAAATTTTTCCTTAAGAAACATGAGAAAGCACTAATCAAATATGAAGATATTGATTCTATAATACCAATTTTTGTCAATAAAGCAACTTTTCGGAATAGACACAATAGGGGTCGACATTAGCATAATAAAATAGTTAGAAAAAGGTATCAACCATGTCAACAATATCAGTAGACATATTAGTAGCATCAATAGCCATGTCAGTAGCATCAACCATATAAATACAATCAACAACCATAACTGTACAATCAGTAGTAGCCACAACAGTACAATCAACAACAACCATAGCAATATAATCAATAGTAACCATAATAGTACAATCAAAAACCATAATAACAAGAACAAATATAGAAATTAAGACCTCCCCAAGAGGGTCATGAAAATAGAAGACCTCAAAATGATGGGCCTCAACAACAAAAAAACCAACCAAACAACCAACAAGGGTGTGATTATTATAGAAAATGGGATCGTTCTACAAATAATTTTTATCAAAGTATAATATATACAAATCAAAGGGATTAAAAAGATCAAAATATTAATACTTTGTATGCAATAGATCAAGTCAATCTTCAAGATAAATATTATTGGTACATAGACTTAGGGGTAGCTAAAAACATGATAGGAAGGAAGGATTGGTTGACGAAGATTCAACCTACTCAAAACTAGTTCATTACTTTTGGATATGAACAAGATCTTCCTATTGAAGGTGTAGGAGATGCACCACTTATTTTATAAAATGGAAAAAATCTACTGGCTAAAGATGTGTTGCATGTACCTGGTCTCAAAAGAAGTTTCCTTTCTATTGGGCAATTTACAGGTAAGGGTTATACTATATTTTTTGAAAAATATAGGTACTGCATTAAGGAAACATATGGCTCTATCAAAACCATGAGATCCAAAAAGGAAGGTTTCTATTTCCTCCTTACCCAATTTATAACTAAAAAATATTTGAATACAACTACTACTTTCTCTTTGGACTATATGCAGCATGAAATAATTGGTCATTTAAACTTTCATAATCTTCAAATGATGGAAATATTGGATTTGGTCAAACGACTTCCTCACTTAAAGGAGTCTAAATGCTTTTGTGAACCATGTACTATTTCCAAACACCATAGACAACCTTTTGAGTCAAGAAAGGCTTGGAGAGCCAACATGCCACTACAATTAGTGCATTTAAACATTTTGTGGTCCAAAATTTGTTTCCTATTATACTAGATCTATATAATAAATCACTTTCATTAATGATGCCCTTGATACATTCAATAAATTCATGGAACTTGTTGAAATATAAATTGACTATAAAATCTCCACCTTGAGGATAGATAATAGTGGAGAATACATCTCCGAATATTTTTTCATTATTTGTAAGACTCATGGGATAAGTAGGTAATTCACAAATCCTTATAAACATTAGCAAAATAGAATAGCTGAGAGGATGAATCAGACCATCACAAACAAGACCAAGTCTATTCTAGTTGTTGTTGCATTGCCAAACAATTTTTTGGGAGAAGTTATCCTTACTACTACATACTTGGCCAATAGGTCCTACACTAAGGCTTTGCATGATGTAACACTAGAGGAATTATGGATTAGAAATATTCCCTATGTGGGCCATTTTAAAGTCTTTATATGTGATGCTTATGGCCACATCCTTCATCACAAAAGAAATAAATTTGATGACAAGAGCCAAAAGTGCATCTTTGTTGTCTATAGTGAAATTTCCAAAGGTTATAAGTTATATGAGCCTATTTCCAAGCGATTTTTTCCCTCTAGGTATGCCACCTTCAATAAGAATTCCCCATAAAATCCTACTCCTATGTAACCTTCATTTAAATCAATTTAAGAAACAATTTAGCATCCACTCCCTCACTTGATCCTTCCTCTTCCATAATAAGGTAAATCCTTTCTCAACATGAGGACCTCCCCACTCATGATCCTTGTCCTTATTTCCCTCCTATTTTACCTACATTTAATGATATTTCCACATCATAAAATACTTTATCTAAGTGTATCTAATCTACCATAGATGCAACCCAAAACCACTAACCCATATATATAGGTAAAAGGCCATCTACCCTAAGACACCAACTAAACTATGCCCTAATTGCTAAAGTTATGAGACAACCAAAACCTTCTAATTTAAAAGAAGAACTTAGTTATCCTAAATGAACTCTTATCATGGAATAAGAGTTGGATTCCATTGAACATAATCACACATGGAAGTTAGTTGATTTACTCCTAGGAAAATCCACCATTGGCACAAAATTAGTGTACAAGGGAAAGTACAAATTAGATCGCTTATTAGATTACTACAAGTCTCACCTATAGTTGAAGGTTATAAGCAACAATAAGGTATTAATTATGAGGAGACCTTTTCTCCCGTGGTAAAAATATCTACAATTTACATTGTTATTACTTTAGCTGCACATAAACATTGGCCTATGTATTGGATGGATGTAAAAAGTGCTTTCCTCAATGGTACATTGAAATAAGAAGTATATGTTGATAAACCACTAGGGTACACAATAAAATATCAATAAAAAAAAATTCTTAGATTGAAGAAAGCTCTATATGGGTTGAAGCATGCACCAAGAGTTTGGTATACCAAAATTAATTTTTGTTTCATCAACCTTGGTCTCACTAGATTTGTAGCAAAATCTACTCTCTATGTGAAACATTGAAGGAACCATATCATTTTGGTGATATTGTATGCATATGATATTCTCATCATTGGTGATGACACAGATGGAATAAGGTTCCTCAAAGAGAATATTTATAAAAAATTTGAAATGAGTGATTTGGATCTCCTTCACTACTGCTTAGGCATAGAAGTGTGGAAAAAACATGGTTAGATCTACATCTCTCAAGATAAGTATATTCATTCTCTATTGAAGAGGTTTCACATGTAGGAGTGTAAACCATCCTCCACTCCCATGGAAACCCAATTGAAATTTATTAATAGTGATGATGAAGAAAGGGTTGATAACACCCTTTATAGGTAACTAGTTGGAAGTTTGATCTACTTAACTTCAACTAGACTAGATATCACCTATTCAGTGGGCCTTATTTCTAGGTTCATGCATGATTCCAAGAAGATTCATTATATAGTAGCTAATATAATTTTAAGATTCCTATAGGGACCTCTCATCATGGTCTTATGTACATAGCATATAATGATTTTCATTGATTGGGTACATAGATTTAGATTGGACTAGTTATCCTAAAACTAAAATATCAACTACTACTTATGGATTTTAGTTGGGTTAGGATACCATATCATGGAGCACTAAGAAACAACTTATAGTTTCCTTATCTTCAATATAATAAGAGTATAAGGTAGCATTTGAAGCAACTAAGAAATAAATTTGTTTGAGATAGCTACTTAATGATATTGGGTTGCTCATAGATGGTCCAACAAACATATATTGTGATGATAAAAGTACCAATAAGATGATAAAGAATCCAGTATTCCATACCTAAACAAATCACATTGAGATTCACTTCATCACATAAATGGTCCAAGAGAACATCATATAGTTGGAGTATGTACCTACTCAAGATCAAGTGGTCGACATCTTCACCAAGTCACTTGGACTTCACAAATTCTCCAAGTTTAGGAAAATGCTCTATGTATGTTGTAATGGAAGTCAACATTAAGAGGGAATGCATCTAATATTGACTTATTTTTTTAAAAAGTACACATTAAAGGAGAATACCAAGTCACTTGTACTTGATAAATTCTCCAAATTTAGCAAAATGCTCTATGTATATTGTAATGCAAGTCAAAATTAAGGGGGAATGTATCTAATGTTGACTCATAATTTTAGGAAAGTAAACATTAATGGGGGATGCTAAAATTATTATAATGTGTATGTTTTCCCTTTTTTTTACTTGACATGTGTTCTTTCAATATGACACATGTCATTTGTATTGTGACATATGTCACCAACCTTTATCTTTTAAAGGTATTGTAATCTATAAAATATTCTGAGGTATGTGCTTATTCTATTCAAGTTGTTTACCTTTGATTTACCTCTATTTTTGAGTTGTGTCATATTATCATAGGGTAAAATCCTAGCAACGTAAGTTAAAATATAAAAGGAGCTAAATGTACAAAGGAAGATGGGGAGATAATTTTTAAAATAAAGGAATATGGGAAGATAAAGTTTAAAGCAAGTGAGGTGAAGGAGGTCAAGCTTAATCCAGGTAAATCACCTTTATTATCCTCAAGTAACATACAATATTCTCCTTATAATAAAAATTAAAGTACTATGGCATGTATTCCTTGCACTTTAAGATTTCAAGAGAAATATAGTAAAGAAAATATTATGGAAAATATGCAAGAAAATTTAGGGTTTTCAAGCCAACATAAGAAAGTGAAGAATATGGAGGATCATCTGTGTAGTTTAGAGTTTTTAGGGTAACATAAAGAAGAAAAAGCTAATAAGGCTATTCCCTGCACTTTCAACTCTTTATGGTAACATAAATATTTAGAATATAACTCTCATTTTTAACTATATGAAAAAATCGAAGAGAATGATGAAGATGAGAGTGTTTACGAAAAAGGAAGAAGAGGAAGTTCATATAAGCATGAACAAAGAAAATAATAAACTCAAAAGGAAATTTATCTGGGAAGCCACTTGAGTTTATTTTAATACAAGAAATAAAATTAAGTAGTGAGGAATGTAAGGATGCTTTTAAGAAGATTTGGAAGATAGGTGATTGTTTAGCAGTTTCTTTTATAAGAGCTTTATTGGTATTGCAATAATATGTGATAAATGCAAATTGGATGGATAACTATTAGAAGCAAAAAGTAATTGGGTTACTAGATTATTTTATCACAAACAAGAAAATATCAAAGGTAGGGTTATAAATGTATATTCTCCAACTATAGTTACCCCCCATGAATGTTCTTAGAAGGACCTTAGCATATTTTTGTCAAATACAATGATGATTCATTGTGATCTATGGATTCTTGGGGGTGATTTTAATACTATTCTATCACATTTATAAATGTAGGGTGGCATTCCATGATGGTCTAAATCAACGCAATATTTTTCGTCATTTGTCAATTCAAATGACCTTTGGGGTGCTAGTCCCTCAAGATTTCAATATACATGGGATAATAGATGCATTGGAAAAAATCGTATAGTAGAAATATAGGATAGATTATTTCTATTCAATAAATGGTTGTAAATAAAGTACACAATTTCTTTAGATATTTTATTGTGAGTAGGATCAGATCACAAACCTATTCTTTTGACTTATGATTTACTTGGTAATGGTCATCCAAAGTCATTTCACTTCTAGTTTATGTGGCTCCAAGTCCCTATTTTTTTTTAATATGGTTATGCTATGGTGGGATGAATCAAAATTTAAAGGATTATGTATGTAGATATTTTTTCAAAAGTTGAAATATTTAAAGGAGAAAATGAAGATATAGAATACGAAATATTTTTGAAAGCACGAGATTCCGGTCAAAGGAAACACCAAGTGCGATTGCATTCAAAATTAAGTACGCTTAAGTCCTAGAAATGTAAATTGCATGAAACGGAAAAGAGACACATTGGAAGAGACACAATCAAATAGAGAAAACACAGCCCTTTCATTAATTTCCCTTGATCTCTGTTACAATGATGCCTCCTCCCTTTTCAGGGGCTAGGAGCGCAAATAGAGTTTGATTACAATCGCTGAATGATTCCTCTTTTCGCGTGCCCACGATTGCAATGGGCGGGCCAAGATGATGCCGCCGCTGATGTCGATGAGTTCTTCGCCTCTGCTGCTTCTCCTACGAACAAAGAAATGACCAAGACGTCAGTAGCACCTGCTGCAAATGAAAAGCGTTTGCTCTCTAAAACTAACGAAATATGCATGTAAATATTTGCCTGAAACAGTGAAAACAGTGAATCCAAATTGCTTCAAAACTTGACAGAAGGTAAGAAAAGTTACCAGAAGGCCACTGCCACTGAGGCAACTGGCCAATCCACCTTAAACTGGAATTCGTCCCTGGGCAGGACGAATTTTGACTGTAATTCGTCCCTGGGTGGGACGAATTCTTCCGAGTTGGAGAAACCGACTCGCTCGTTGCTCCAATGTCGGATCCCGGGACCTCGCAAAACGCCTGCAAACAGGGGGGTTATGTAATTGGGGCCATTTTGGGACGACCCAGATGGTCGGATTTTCCCAATTTGGCCTCCACCCTCGGGAATTTGACCTTGACACCTGCAAGTTAGCGAAACGACAAAGCAATACAAAACATCCTAAAATCTGACCAAAAGTTACAAAATTGCAATTATGGACTAATCAGACCTAGTAACACAGAATGCAATCTAAAAAATAATCTAAAGTGCTCAAAAACTAAAATTAGGACTTGGGAGGTGCGGGGGTGCCCAAGTGGGCCTCCCACCGTTGGCCCTCGATTTTGGAGCCAATCCACCAGGGATGGGCCCAAAACCTTTTAGGATTGGGGGGTCGGCGAATTGGTTGGTTCAGGTGTCCATGCGTTGGATTTGAGTAAGGTTCGAGCTTCCAAAGGCCACCCAACAACCTCCCTTGCAAAAGAGATTGGTGGATGTGGGAAGGTGAACCAAGAGGGATGCAAGTGAGTCTTCAATTCGGCAAGCACTTCGTTGCTTGAACACTCCTTCAACCTGTATATTTTGGGTGAGAAAAGTCCCACCTTTTATAGACCCAAGGGGTCTCTTTTGGGAGGGAAGCACAAATGCCAAGTGTTGGCCATAGGCGCCATGTGGCAGTCTTGTCTTCCCATGAGGGAGGGGAGTCCTCCATTGACTTGAACTTTGATAAATGCTTTTTGTAACAGTCCTCTAACGGCCCCTCTGTCCACTTACACATGCGTGCAAGGCAGGAGCCCTTAACTGACTATTCTGGGCTGCCACTTGGCACCATTTGCCTTTTTGCCCGTTAAGCTTGGAATTCGTCCCACCCAGGGACGGATTTAGAATTCGTCCTGGGGTGGGACGGATTCTATTTTGAATTCGTCCCGGGGTGAGACGAGTACTGGGCAAAGTGTCCAAGTGTGCCAAATTGCTTCTTGACCTTACAAAATTGCTATGAAAGTGGTTAAGACCACTGTTTAACCTCTGAGGGCTGCCCTGGGGGCTGTGTTTGCCAAAGCGATCAGTGTTTGCAATCACATAATCGGATTGGTGTTGTTTTGGTGTCTACAGATGCCCCTTTTTGGGAAGCGCTGCGGGTGACGCAGTGTTGAGCAAAAATAGATAACCAAAGCACTAATGATTAGGGTTTCTTGGTAACCTAACCAACTTTTGATGCCCCAAGTATGGAAAGGGCATGCATTCTTGAATCCTTGCTTCTGACGAGCTAAGGAATTTGATTTCAAGTATTAACCTGTTTTGGTGAGGTGTGACTTGAACTTAGACATTGATCAGTCATGAACAAGTGAAGGGCATTTTTATCCTCAGGGGGAACCTTGTGTTCATGATTCACGAAATGCCAAGTGTTTGATTGATTTGATTGTTGCTTGTTTACTGCCCCAAGCAGGAGCGTGATTGTCTTTGTCAATGATTCTTTGAATGCATGTCGTTTTCCTTAATTGGGTGTGTGATTGTTGGTTGGTGACTAAGTGTGACTACCCCCTCAAGCGACGAATCGATGAGGGAATGACCTTCGTGAGAGAAGCGACGAGTCGCTTGACCCAAGATGACTTGTGCAAGGTTTGCCTTTAGAGGGTTTACCGTTAAGCGTGTGCAATTTTTCCAACATATGGACCTATTTTTGGTGGGTGTTAACCCTTTTGGTGATGTCATAATGAGGTGAAATCATCGAAAACCTATTTCCCGTGGAGCGGTCCGGCTATGATAGCCTTCTTGGGGAACTAGGAGAGCGATAATTTGGACCTCGACATCGATTTTCTTTGCCTAGAGGTTAAGTGCATGAGCACTTATGCCCGGCAATGTTTTTGTTGTGTTTTTGTTGAATTTTGTACTGTTTTTGTTGTTTTTGTGACACCATTTGGTGATTGAATTGTCGGCAATCCGTCCTCCCGTGGAGCGGTCCGGCTATGGTAGCCTTCTTCGGGAGTAGGATAGTGACAATGCAAACCCCGACATCAATTTTGCTATGCCAAGAGGTTAAGTGCAAGAGCACTTGTGTCTGGCAATGTTTATTGTTTGTTTTGTGTTGCATTTTCTTATTGTTTTTGAGTGGGCTTTGACCCTTTTGTGACGTCATTTGGGGATGAAATTGTCAAAAATCTGTCTTCCCGTGGAGCGGTCCGGCTATGGTAGCCTTCTTAGGGAGTAGGATAGTGACAATGTAGACCCCGACATCAGTTTTTCTATGCCAAGAGGTTAAGTGCAAGAGCACTTGTGTCTGGCAATGTTTATTGCTTTTTGTTTTTGTGTTGCATTTATTTGTTGTTTTTGTTGTTTTGATTTTCTTTGATCTTGTGCATGATGGTTGATGAATATGGATGTATGCATGTTGATTTATTTTGATGGATGCATATGCTATGATGAATGCAAATGGTTTTGATTTATATGTGATATGCAGATATGAAATGGATGAATGGGGTTTGTGATGTTTGGCTATGGCACCAAGGACTGTTTAGAACTCTGTTATTTTGTTTTTAGGCGATTGTTGTGATGCATGACTTTGTATGTATACATGTGGTTTTTCTTTTTTTGTATTTTTTTGATGGTATTGTAAGGATGAAAAGTAGCGCAGCTTGGTTTAGAAATGTAGCTAAGGTTTTCTCGAGACTCAGACGGTTTTAACTCACTAGCCATGACTGTACTTTATCTTACAAGACTTTTGAACAAGGTATGAATCGGACTTGTTTTTGACCAAGTTATTTCACATCCCTGTGTGTGCAATTGAGTTCATTTAGTGGTATTTGTTAGGATACCGCCAATGCCGATGGGCTTTCAACCGAACTTGTACTGAGGATCACCTAATTAGCTCCACGAATTCCTTTGTTGTATGTACTAAGATTAATCTGCGATGTAATCCAGGATGCCATAAGCTAGCTCATCCACATGCAAACATTGATCTGTACGCAAGTTAATGTGACAGATATATCGTCATGCGGGAGGTTTACTTGTTACCGATAGGCTATCAACCAAATTGGTACTGAAGCTTGCCTTATGACCTATAGAATGCTGAGAGTTCCAGGGATTCAAGGTCAACTCCCTTCTTTTTTTTCAATTGTATTGGGATACTTGCTCTTTTGTAGTGATAAGATCACTGTTTATTTTGATTTTTTTTTTTTTTGAGCAAGGGATTGGGGATATGGAGTGATGAAAATCACAGTTGTTTGTGCCTTTTGATGTGTGCACTATAGTTTGTCAAATTTTGAGTTTTGACATTTTGCAAATTTTTGTGTTTTGCAACTGTTGAGAACTTTAGGGATTCTTAGGGAATTGGGTAGGGAGGATGCTTGTCCTTTTGCCAACTCTCAGCATTCTAGGGGTCATTCGCATAGGGGGATGAGCAAGATAACCGTTTCGCTTGTGGTGACCTAGATTATTTTGCAGGTTTCGTCTTTCGTTCACACAATTTTGGGAATTTTAGTGTTTTGATTTGTGTTGGGATGTTACGTAACAAGGTGTATTTCAAGTATGACTCTACCTTCGTAAAATCTGTTCGACTTGGTACACTACATGGCTAAAGAGGAAAATGATGACTGAATCATCGAAACTCTTGGTACATTCCCAGACCACTGACTGTAGTGTGGTAAAAGTTATGCTTGGTGTTTTTGTTGTTTTTGATGAATTCGAGTATGCCTAGAATTGAGATGCAAATCTTTGTTGTTTTTGATGATTTTTGTTGTTTTGTTTTTGTTGAATTTCTTGATTTGTTTGACCAAGAGATTGCGATAATCCTTGGAGCTTTTTGGGTGACCAAGAGATTGCGATAATCCTTGGAGCTTTTTAGGTGACCAAGAGATTGCGATAATCCTTGGAGCTTTTTGGTGACCAAGAGATTGCGATAATCCTTGGAGCTTTTTGGGTGACCAAGAGATTGCGATAATCCTTGGAGCTTTTTGGTGACCAAGAGATTGCGATAATCCTTGGAGCTTTTTGGGTTGACCAAGAGATTGCGATAATCCTTGGAGCTTTTTGGGTGACCAAGAGATTGCGATAATCCTTGGAGCTTTTTGGGTTGACCAAGAGATTGCGATAATCCTTGGAGCTTTTTGGGTTGACCAAGAGATTGCGATAATCCTTGGAGCTTTTTGGGTTGACCAAGAGATTGCGATAATCCTTGGAGCTTTTTGTTTGTTTGTTTTTGTTGAATTTTTTTTTATTTTTTATTTTTTTTTGGTACATGGCTTTCTTAGATATGAAATGGTCGCAAATGACTGATATTCAAGGGTTCTGTTTCCTTGATACCGTCAAGAGAAGCTAGCCTGTACGTTCCTGGTCCTATTTTGCTATCAATGACATAAGGACCTAGCCAATTTGCCATGAATTTGTCTCTCATATGGGACGGCAAATTAGAGTTTTGTTGGTTTTCCTTCAGAACCAGATCACCAACCCGAAAGTCTCTTAGGTGAACTTTCATGTTGTAAGCTCTCTTAAGCCGCTCTTGATAGATACGTAAGTGCTCGAGAGCATTAACGCGTCTTTCATCAAGCAACGTAAGTTGGTCTAACCGGGCTTGCCGTGCAGTGTCATCATCGATGAATTCCTGCATTGATATGCGGAGGGAAGGAATTTCCAACTCGAGAGGCATTACTGCCTCTGAGCCATACACTAGTGAAAACGGAGTTGCCCCAGTGGGCGTCCGAATGCTAGTGCGATAAGCCCAAAGGGCAAGTGGGATTTGTATGTGCCAATCCTTATGACTGTCCGCGACGGTCTTTTTAAGGATGGCGACTAGCGTTTTGTTTGACGCCTCTGCTTGCCCATTTGCTTGCGGATAATAGGGTGTTGAAAAGCTGTGCTGAATTTTGTACTTTGTGGTTAAAGCACGCACGTCTTTGTTCTTGAATGATGGCCCATTATCCGAGATTATTTTGGATGGAATACCAAAACGACATATGATGTAATGCAAAATGAACTCCGCAATGCGGGGTCCTGTCGTAGAGGTTAACGGAATTGCTTCCACCCATTTGGTAAAATATTTTGTGGCCGTTATGATAAACGTGTGACGGCCTGACGATGCAGGGGAGATCTTTCCGATTAGATCGAGGCCCCACTACGAAAATGGCCAAGCAGACTGGACTGTCTGTAGGGCCTGGGAAGGTGCGTGCATTAAATTGGCATGATGTTGACATTTTACGCACCTCTTGACATACGCGCAACAATCTCGCTCTAAAGATGGCCAATAATAGCCCATGCGAAGAATGCGCTTTGCAATGGCCATACCACTGAAGTGGCCGCCACATGTACCGTCATGCGCTTGGGTGACTGCCCAAGTGGACTCTTGCTGGTCCAAGCAACGAAGAAGAATTCCGTCGTAGCTGCGACGATACAGAATGTCTCCTATCAAGACATATTTTGCCGCTTTCTGTTTGAATGTTCATTTTGCGGCTTGCGTCAATCCAAAGGGTAGATTACCTAACTTGAGGTAGTCTCTTATGGGTAAATACCAGTCCTGTTGATCGGATACCTCGACAGTTTGAACAACCAATCCCTTTTGGAGTTCTTCCCTAACAAATGCTGATTGGGATAGAACTTGTAAGAATAGCGTTGTGTTGCTATTAATGGGAGTGGGGGAGAACAAAGACCCCCAGTTGGCATGTTTCAGATAGTCTCGGATTCGAAAGAACTTATCCGAAGATGGTTCGATCTCGGATCATGTGGATTCTCGGCGTCAAGTCTGAGCTTGCGCGCTCCATCGCGGGTTGTGATAAGGTTTTGACCTGAATGGTTGTTACATCACCGGAAAGGTCTTGCGGGATTAGTGACCCTAAGGAGGCCATTGTGTCCGCAAAATGATTCGATGATCGAGGGAGTGCCTCGATGTCATACCACTCAAGTTTTGCCAGGAATTTATCCACGAGGGCTTTATAGGCCTTCGAACTCGGGCATTTGCATTGATATACCCCTTTGACTTGATTGACGATTAACAGCGAATCACCAAAGATGTTCAATCTTTTGATGTTCATGGCGATTGTTGTCTGAAGACCTAGGAGCAAGGCTTCATATTCTGCATTGTTGTTGGTGCACTGGAAGTTTAATTTAAATGACAGGGGCATTGGAGCACCCTGCGGTGTGAAGAATACAATTCTTGTGCCACCACCTTGCTCGCATTTAGAACCATCGAAAAATAAGGTTATGTCGGCTTGAGACTCAGGCTCTTCAGAATCTGGCGATTCTGAGACATGGAAGACCTCATCATCGGGTAGTTCTATGACCAGAGGCTGATCGTCTTCAAGAGGAGCCTCCGCTAGTTGATCGGCTATGACTTGTCCTTTTATAGATTTTTGCCCAATAAACTCAATGTCAAATTCCGTCAACAACATGATCCATTTCGTCGTGCGACTACTATGATAAGTACGACTCATCATGTATCGCAATGGATTCTCCTTAGACACAACATACGTAGTGTTGCTCAGGCATGTAGTGGCGTAGCCTTTTGGTAGCAAACACCACTGCCAAGCAGAGTTTTTCAACGTATGCATAGTTAAGTTCGTAACTGACCAGGGTGCGGCTAAGATAGTAAGTAGCCTGTTCTTTGTGAAGTTCATTCTTCTGGGCTAGCATTGCGCCCAGTGCCACCTCAGTAGCTGAGATGTATAAGTAGAACGGCACACCTGGTCTAGGCGGTGCCAATACTGGCGGTGAAGCCAAGTATTGTTTGATTTCGTCAAAGGTTGACTGGCACTCGTCATCCCAATGAAATGTGACCCCTTTGTGCAATAGTTTGTTCATTGGTCGGCATTTGTCAGATAATTGCGCTATGAAGCGTTTAATCGATGCGACCTTTCCTTGCAGACTTTTGAGCTGCTTGATAGTGGTTGGGGGAGCCATTTCAAGGATTGCCTTGACTTTGTTTGGGTCCACTTCGATGCCTCTCTTGGAGACTATAAAACCCAAGAGTTTTCCAGATGTGACGCCGAACACGCACTTCTTGGGATTCAGTCTGACCTTATGCTCTATGAGGCGATCGAGAATCTTGCTTAAGTCACCGAGATGATCTGAGCGCAATTTAGACTTGGCTAACAAATCATCCATGTAATCTTCCAAAGTTTTGTGCATGTAATCATGGAAGATATACGTCATAGCACGTTGGTATGTAGCGCCAGCGTTTTTAAGGCCAAAAGGCATGACCTTATAGCAAAATGTCCCCCAAGGCGTTGTGAATGCCGTTTTGAGTTGGTCTTCAGGATTGATACGAATTTGATTGTATCCTGAGAAACCGTCCATTAGGGAGAGCATTTCGTGACCTGTTGTAGCGTCTACCAATGCGTCGATGCTTGGCAAGGGGAAATCATCCTTAGGACTCACTTTGTTTAGGTCTCGAAAGTCGGTGCATATGCGAATCCTCCCGTCGGGCTTCTTGACGGGAACCATGTTGGACAACCATGGCGGATAATCCACGCAGATGACAAATTGTGCATCCAACAGCTTTTGCAATTCGTCTTTGACCATCAAGGCCACTGTTGGGTGCATCTTTCTTAGTTTTTGCTTTACGGGCTTGATTTTCGGATCAAGCGTTAAGTTGTGCATGACTAGCTGCGGGTCTAGTCCTTGGCATATCTTTGTATGACCATGCAAAAACTTCCTTCTTCTCTTTGAGAAGGGCAATGTAATCGGCTTGCTCTTCGGGGGAAAGGCTTACCCCAAGCTTGAGAATCCGTGGATTCATTGGATCTGTGCCGATGTCTACGTCAGTCGTCTCTTCGACTGACATGTGAGATCCGTCCTCCAACTGATGTGGAGTTGGGATTAAATGGATATCATCAGCTGAGTTAAGATCTACGTTTGGGACCTCGGGTCCCTCTTCAGCTTGAAAAATATCTTGAGTTGTCCTTGGGGTAAAATGAAGCATTTCACCGAAAGGCCGATACTCTGATGGTGACAATGGTGAATTGACGCGATCCCAGTCAATGGCATCCATGTTTAGATGCAATGACCGTGATGGATCGGTCGGATTGCGGATGGGTGTGGTCAAATCAATGGAGATCATGTGGATGGAATGAATTTGGTCTCCAGAACCACGGGTGTGATGACTTGATTCTTTTAGATGTTCCCTATACTCTGGATCTGGCTCTACGGGAACAGGCACGAATGGATCCTCTCTAGGTGCAAATTCATCTCTATGTGTGAAAAGGAAGGTGGGGTCTTCCCTCGGTATTGTTGTCCTGATGGGATCTCGAGGTGGACGATGCTCATCTTGAATTTGGAGCCATAGGCCTAACACTTGGTCCCACCTCGTTGGGTCTACGTGCCATTCATGTCCTAACCGTATACCCATTTGTCCCATTAGATCTTCATGGGTTAGAGCGCGGTGATGTCGTCGTGCATGTCTGAGATAGTCCATTTCAGTTTCATCTTCTGAATCGCTTTCATAGATCCAAAATTGTTCATCCTCTTCAACATCCGTTGCTTGCGACATTGAGGACTCTTCCTGTTCTAGTGAATTAATCTGGTCCCATTGCGGTTGTTCCACTCTTAGTGGAGGGACATGATTCTTTTGAGACTGTGTTATTTCATCTGGAACCTCTAAGGGGAACAGTTTCAGAAAAATGTCTAGTAGCCGTTGTTGTTCTCTTTGAGGACTGCTCTCTGAACTTTCACCTCTCTCTAGCAAAGGAGAGGGATTATTGCTATTTCTAGGGGTGTTTGTAGACCATGGGAGATAATCCCCCAATGTGTATTATGTGTTTGGATTGGCGTACGGGTCTTGTGCCAATCCCCCCCTGTTTCCTATTTCTAGGCCTTGCATGTTTTCAACCAAGATGTCTAATGGCAGGGGATGGTTGAACCCTACCCATGACTTGTCATATGGCATCTGATACCTTGGTTGGCAAAGGATCCGCATCCCTTGCTCATATCTGCCTAGCCCATACCCATGCCAATTGCATTATTCGAGATATTTTAGGGCAAATTCTGGGTTCGATAAATAATTGATGTTTTCGATAAAAGGCTCTTCATCTGTTTCCTTTTGTTCGCATGGTTCAGAACCATGATCAAGGCCCCCATACACAAAATTTGTTTGGTTTGGTGGGTAGCCTAGAGGGACGATTGTTCCAATGGGAAGGCGAGGTCTTCCCATGTCTTGTACTGACTCCAATGTGGGGGTTGCCACAACATTTTGCACTATGTATTCTCCCAGGCCTGTACTGGCCATCTCAACAGTGATTGTTGAGGATTGGGTAGGAGGAAACAGTAGTCCTTCCTTAGTCCATTCCATGTTTGGTGGTTCAGGAATCTTGGTTTCCGTTGCGTTGGATTTGTGTAAGGTTCGAGCTTCCAAAGGCCACCCAACAACCTCCCTTGCAAAAGAGATTGGTGGATGTGGGAAGGTGAACCAAGAGGGATGCAAGTGAGTCTTCAATTCGGTAGCACTTCATTGCTTGAACACTCCTTCAACCTGTATATTTTGGGTGAGAAAAGTCCCACCTTTTATAGACCCAAGGGGTCTCTTTTGGGAGGGAAGCACAAATGCCAAGTGTTGGCCATAGGCGCCATGTGGCAGTCTTGTCTTCCCATGAGGGAGGGGAGTCCTCCATTGACTTGAACTTTGATAAATTCTTTTTGTAACAGTCCTCTAACGGCCCCCTCTGTCCACTTACACATGCGTGCAAGGCAGGAGCCCTTAACTGACTGTTCTAGGCTGCCACTTGGCACCATTTGCCTTTTTGCCCGTTAAGCTTGGAATTCGTCCCACCCAGGAACGGATTTAGAATTTGTCCTAGGGTGGGACGGATTCTATTTTGAATTCATCCCGAGGTGAGATGAGTACTGAGCAAAGTTTCCAAGTGTGCCAAATTGCTTCTTGACCTCACAAAATTGCTATGAAAGTGGTTAAGACCACTGTTTAACCTCTGAGGGCTGCCCTGGGGGCTGTGTTTGTCAAAGCGATCAGTGTTTGCAGTCACATAATCGGATTGGTGCTGTTTTGGTGTCTACACTTTTTGGTAGTATTTAAAGGAAATTGGATACCTGATAAATTAGTGAATTATGGTGTTGATTTTCATCGTGATGAAATTCAAATTAGAAGGAAACTGGCCAAGTGAGATTTTATGTCTTAATCAAAGTGATGTGAAGGAGCTAATTTTGGAAACATAGCACTTCGAGGAATTTGAAGAACATATTTAATAGAAAAATAAATGAAAAACTATAATAAAAAGGTATGCTACAACAAATATAATATTTTGGTATTTTCATAGGAGTGGCCCCCAATAGAAGACACATAAAACTTATTAAAACATAATTTTATTAAAAGGAAAGGAGAAATTAAAATTGGAATTTGGAGAAATTAAAGATAAAAAGGAGAAGATTTGATTTGGAGAAAGGGAAATTAATTAAAGAAGAATTAAGAAGAGAAAATTGAAGGGAAATTTTTAAAAGAAGTTGAAATATTTGAAGAAAGGAAACATTGTTTGGTGAAATTTATTATTGAAGAAGAGAAATTATTTGAAGAAATAAATTAATTATTAAAAGGATAATTATTTGAAGAAAAGAAGGAAATTAAGAAAATAAATTTTTCAGTAAAGACAAGATAAATAAATTGAAAAATATTAAAAGTAGAAGAATTATTATTTGAAAGAAGATATTGTTTATTGAGAAAGCAAATTATTAAGAGAAATTAATATTAAGAAGAAGAATATTAAATTGAAGATTGAAGAAAAGAAGAAAATAATTTTATTTGAATATAGAAGAATTATTGAAGGAAGAAGATTTTTTTTTAATATTGAATTTGGTAGTAAAAAATTTCTACTATAAATGAAATTAATTATTTTTAAGGAAAAATAATTTATTAAAGTTGAATTAATTATGAAAGTGCCAAATTATTAAAATAAGAAGTTTATTAATTATTAAAGTGAGTATAATTCCATAATTAATATTGAAAGAGGAAATTATTATTCAAAAGTGAATTGAAAAGAATTGTTGATTTATCATTTTTTGAAGAAGAAAAATTATTCAAAGGCTTATTTGATTTGAGAAAAAAACATATTGTTGAAATAACATGTTTAAAGTAGAGGCACAAACAAAAATATTGAATATTGATCAAAGACAAATTATTTGAAGGCTATTTATCATAAGGTATAGAATTTATCCTTTATCCTCTATAAAGTGAAGCTTGAAAGACTATAAGGTATTTTGTAAAGAAGAAATAAAATTTTAGAGGAAGAAATTAGCATACATTTTAAAAATTCATTTCAAGATTGATGATATTTTTAAAGAAATATTTGAAAGGCATATTTTTGAAGACTCATTTTAAATATCCAAGATGAATTTTGATAGAGTACCAAATACTCACCAAGGTGGTTTTAACAACTTATAAAAAACAAATTTGGATAATAGCCACCCAAGAATGAGGGATATGAAAATATTTTGAAAATAAATAAAATAATCTATCAATGAATATATGGTTTCTCTTTTAGACACTAAGGACAATATAATTCCTATTCTAGATATTACATCAGATAAATATATTCATGAACAACATTATGAAGAGGAATAAAAAATTATAAATAAATTTTTCACAATGAAAAATGGGAAAAGGCTATATAAGCATGCTTAGAAAATAAAAACTATAAATAATACCCACAACTACAAGATCACAAACTCACAATATGACAATATGAGAAACAAATATGAAACACATAATAGAATACAATTGTAATTTGGAACCCATGAAGGCTCATGGGAATTGTGTACTTCTAAAACCATTGCAACAAATAAATGTTATGACCTTGTTCAAGTAATAGATAGAGTGTATGGAAAAAAGGACTTGAGCATTGGAAAATAATATTAAAAGGTATACACATTGGTATAGAATTTATTGGTAAATATGAAGGTAAAATTGTTAGTTATGATTTGAAGTCTTCAAATAGTAACATATATTAAGATAAATTGTTAACTAGAGAAGGTTATGATAAACTTGAAAAACATATAAAATCAATTAAGATTAAACTTGTATATGATGAAATAAGACAAGCTAATAATAAGGATATCTCAAGATATGAGAATGATGAATTGTTACATTCTACATTTGATAGCATTGATAACATATTTGATAATAATGGTTTCAAAGGTATTAATAAGTTATGGTATTTAGATAACAACAGGGACAATAATGATATATATTATTGTGATGACTTTATTGTGATTCTAATTTTATAACACGAGTGACAAGTATAGGTAACAACTATTATAAGTATTGAGAAAGAAATAGGTAACTTTTGAATAAATATAAAAATAAAGATCCAAATCTGCTTGTTGTGGTATAGTGGTAACTGCCCTGGGTGCTGGTAGAGGTCAACCCAGGTTCCATTCCCCTTGTCTCCATCCTGCAGATATATGGTATAGTTAGGAATGTCCTATGTGTTGGTAGAGGTCGACAAGGCTCCATTTCTCCTATGCCCAACCTGTTGAAAGTGGCACCTCAAAAGGGGTGTTTTCCACTATAAATTAGTTTTTTTATCTACTTGTTGTGGTGCAGTGGTAAATGCCCTGGGTGCTGGTAGAGGCCGACCTAGGTTCCATTCCCCTTGTCTCCATCCTGCAGATATATGGTATAGTTAGGAATGTCCTATGTGTTGGTAGAGGCCGACAAGGCTCCATTCCTCCTATGCCCAACCTATTGAAAGTGGCACCTCAAAAGGGGTGTTTTCCACTATAAATTAGTTTTTTATTCCTCCTGGAGAGAGAAGCTAGACGTTTTTCGCAGGACTGCCCAAACTACCGAACTCGTTTCGGCCATATCTCACTCATCCGAACTCGGATTGAGCTAAAATTTTGAGGGTAGATGCCTGAAAAACCCTAGAATGTCTCCACCAATTTTCATATCATTTGGAGCAACACAGATCCTAGCACATCCCTATGTGTGAACGATATATTTGGCAAGCGACTATGCGAGGGTTTCATCTGGGTTGAGTGCAAGCAGCTCCAGAGGTTGGTTTTTAGGGCCTTCGGGCCCTAGCGGCCAATATTTTTGTGGTTTATGCTCAATATTTTAGCAGGAAATGTTGTAGGGGATACAATATGGGTTAGAAATTTGTCTTTCAATAGATCATACTATGAACTTGAGTGACAACGGCTTCCAATTTGCTGCACAAAAGAAAAGTGAAAACCATACCTTTCCACGACATCTAGGGCAAGGATTAAAGAGATCACGAAACAAGTTTCAAGCAGTTGATCAAAAAATGGCTCATATCTCAAGTGAATCTGGTGCTAAGGTGCACCCACAAAATAATTCTACTGTGAAAACCCCTGTCAAGGGTAAGAATTTTGAAGACTCGATCCCAAAAATGAATTTTAGGGATGCCCTTCATGGTGGACAGCCTCAGCCCAATGCTAATATCAATATTAGGGCTTCCCATAAACCTCTAAGAATGCCTAAGATTGATCCTAGGAAAATGGAGTCAGGATGTCTTAAAGCAGCTGATGGAACTCCTATTGTTAAGCTTGATATGGGTAACATTCAGACTGGCATTGAAGATTTGGAAAAAAGAGGACTAATTTGTCGGTTCGTGGGTTTTCGTTCGAGTCTATCTGCTTTCAAAGTCCGGGCTGCAAAAAGCTGGAAAACTAAAGGTGAGTTACAAATCTCTATTTATCCAAATGGTTATTTTCTTGTTTTATTTGCTAATAATGAAGATAGAGAGAAAAATTTTCAAGGGGGTCCTTGGTTTTTTGGAAGGGCGGGGCATACTAAATTTAAAGCCGAAGAAGAGATGCCTTCTATAGCTCCCATGTGGGTTAGACTCTTTGGCCTCCCTATTGAATTTTGGAATCCTACTATTTTTTCTTCAATTGGAAACTCTTTAGGAACTTTTATGATGATCGTTGATTGTACTCAAAATTTTGAACATATTATTTATGCTCGAATTTGTGTTTTAATGGATTTTGACAAACCCCTACCTAAAAATATCACATTACAATTTGGGGAAGACACTTGGGAGCAAGTAGTGGACTATGAGAACATTCCTTTTCATTGTAGAATTTGCCATGAATATGGTCATTTGGCCAGTGCTTGCCCAAATAAAATTCCTGATCAAAAGAAAGAAGATATAAACTCAACAGGTTTCCAAATACCTAAGAAGAAGAACACTTAAAAAAAACTAGTTATGAAGGATCAATCAAAGTCATTTGCTAATATGTTTGAAATCCTTTCCACAAATGATGTCCCAAGTGAGGAAGAGGAAATAATGGAAACTGAAATCTTAGAAACACAATTTAAATATGAAGGGAAGAACTCGGAGACAAACCAACAAATCAAAGGTTTTCAACAAAAAAAAAGGAGAAAATTTACACAAGAAAAACAATATTTCAAATGTCAAAACTTCAAATAATGCAGGTCCCAATATAGACTCCATTGAACCATCTAGTAAAATTTTGGCTGTGTATGAGCATTCTTCAAGGTTAGAAGCCATCTCAGATTCAATTGGAATAAGTCAAGAAACAGGGAAAAAAAATTGAAGATGGATTCTAATCAAAAAGTAGGTCGCAAGACCAATCAATATCATATGGTAAAAGAAGGTGAAA
This sequence comes from Wollemia nobilis, assembly GCA_028583015.1. Taxonomy (NCBI): domain Eukaryota; kingdom Viridiplantae; phylum Streptophyta; class Pinopsida; order Araucariales; family Araucariaceae; genus Wollemia; species Wollemia nobilis. The sequence goes on from JAQPPZ010005656.1 coordinate 357,290, forward strand.
AGCTTGTAGAGGAAGGTAAGATTAATGCCCTTCCCAAATTTTTTAGCCCTGGTATTAATGAAGATCATCACTTGGAATATTAGAGGACTCAAAGGGAGTCTTTCAAAACAAAATGAAATTAGAAGAATGATTCAGATAAATCATCCACATCTTGTTTTCCTTCAAGAAACAAAGATGTCAATGGAGGATATGGACTTAATTGCCAATAAAATTTGGCCAACTGGAAAAGTGGTTTCCCTCAGTTCCCAAGGGACTTCGGGTGGCATTGCTTGTCTTTGGGACCCAAAAGAGGTAGTTATTCACCATATGGTTGGCAGTTGGGGTTTGTTGGCTATAGCTATTCAAAGTAGACATTCCAACCAGATTATGCTCTGCATTACTGTTTATGCCCTGACTTCTTTGGAGGAAAAAAGAAGACAATGGAAGGATATTACTCATATTATCTCTCATTTTCCTAAATCTTGGATCTTGATCGGAGGAGATTTCAATACCATCCTCTCTCTGGATGAGAAAAGGGGGGAAATAGAAATTTGGACAAAAGCACTGACCTCATGAGCGAATATATTGCAAACCTCCATCTTGTGGATATCCAACCAGATAATGGCCTTATGACTTGGTCTAACAGAAGGCAAGGCTTAGCTTGTATAATGGAGAGATTGGATAGGTTTTTGCTCTCTAAAAATTTCTTAATCCATGGTCACATTCCTAAAGTGAAGACTCTTAATAATCTTGGTTCGGATCATTGGCCAGTCATGGTGGAAATGTGGAAAACCAATGTGAGTTTCTCTCCTTTTCGTTTTCAATTAATGTGGCTTAGAGACATTTCCTTCAGACCTCGTGTGCAACAATGGTGGAAGGAAGGTAAACCTAGGCATGGGACTAAGATGTTCTGTTTTGCCAAAAGACCGCAATACATTAAATCCAAAATCAAGACTTGGAACTGGAAAGAGTTTGGGGATGTTCATAAAAAAACATGAAGTTATTGCTCATATTGAAAATTTGAATAAGAAAATCCGTTTAGATGGCCTCACAGAGAAGAGAAGTGCAGATGAAATTAAACTCACAACTCAGTTAGAGGAATGGGAAAAAAGAGAAGAAATCTTATGGAAGCAAAAATCTAGAATTCAATGGCTCAAAGAAGGAGATCGAAACACAAATTTCTTCCACAAATCTCTTCTAGCTCGAAGATCTCACAACTTTATTTCTTCCTTAAAATCAGATTCTGGAGATGTTGTTTATACTTGGGATGGCATGAACTCTATTGTTGTTGATTACTTTTCCAATATTTTTGTTGCTACTCCTCTTGACTCAACTTCTCAACAAAATGTTCTTCAAGCAATCCCTTCTCTTATCACTTCTGAGGAGAACTCTATTTTGACTGCTCCTATTACTATCAATGAGCTTCAACAAGTAGTTTTTAAAATGCAAAAAGGGAAAACCCTAGGTCCTGATGGTTTTCCTATTGAGTTCTACCAAGAGTTCTGGGATATCCTTCATGTTGATTTATTAGAGGTGGTGGAAGAAGCCAGGAAAGCCAAAGAAATTTTGAAGGTTATCAATAAAACTTATATTACTCTTGTTCCAAAAGCTCAAGAGGTTGATCATATCTCAGCTTTTAGACCTATTGCTTTATGTAATGTTCTTCTCAAAATCATTACTAAAATCATGGCAGAAAGGTTGAAGCCTCTTTTGCATAAGATTATTTTCCCAGAGCAAGGGGGATATGTGGAAGGACGTCAAATAGTAGATGAGATAGTTCTTGCTCAAGAAGCCATCCATTCCATGGATATGCAAAATTCTCCTTCCATGTTCATTCGGTTAGACTTATCCAAAGCTTATGACAGAGTGGATTGGCACTTCCTTATCAAAGTTTTGAGGCAATTTGGTTTCTCTAAGGATTGGATGGATTGGATTATGGGATGTATCTCTTCAGTTTCCTACTTAGTTCTTATCAATGGCAGGCCTTCTCAGTCTTTCCTAGCTTCCAGAGGTATTAGGCAAGGTGACCCGCTATCCCCTTATTTATTCATCATTCTTGCTGAATGCTTGGGTAGGACTATAACCAAAAAGAGGGAAAACAAAACCCTTGAGGGAGTTACCATTGCTCATGGAGCTAGACCTATCTCTCATCTTCAATTTGTGGATGACTCTACTCTTTTAGGTAAAGCTACGGTTAAGGAAGCTTCTAATATTAAGCAAATCATTAGCTATTTTTCTAAGGCTATCGGGCGGTTGATCAATGAAGACAAATCTAAAGTTATTTTCTTTCACTGCTCTGCTAGACAAGAATCCATGGTCTTGGATAAATTAAGATATAAGAAGACCTCTCTTCCAATCACTTATTTAGGTATTCCCATAAATATTCAAAGGCAAAAAAATAAATATTGGAATTGGTTGTTGGACAAAGTCAAGAAGAAAATTGGAAAGTGGACCAACAAGTGGCTTTCTTCTGGGGGTAGAATCACCTTGGTAAAATCAGTCCTTCAAGCTATTCCTATTTATGTTTCTTCCATTTTGAATATCCCAAAGGTTGTTCTTCGAGAATTGGATCAAATCAGTCATCGTTTCCTTTGGAGTGGTACTAAGGAGAAAAGAAAATGGGCCTTGGTGAAATGGGATACTTTATGTCTTCCTAAGAGTGAAGGGGGGTTAGGATTCCGGTCTTCAATTAATAACAACAAAGCTTTAGCTCGCTAAATTATATTGGAGGATGTTGCATAACCCCAATGCTCTTTGGGCCAATAATCTCCATGCTAAATATGTTGAGAACAAAAGTCCTGAAGACCTTGTTCGCTATCAACTTCCTACCAAAGGTTCTCCCATTTTAGCAGTTCTTAAGACTGGTGAGGATTTGATAAAGAAAAAATTATTTTGGATCATTCATAATGGTCAACATGCAAATTTTTGGACAGATTCTTGGGATGGTCACAAGCCTTTGATAACTCAGTTTCTCGATTGGAGGCCTTGGATGGAGGAGCTTCACCGAGCTAATTGGATAAAGGTGGCTAATTATTGTCGGTACCATACTGGTAATTCAAAGGTTGGTAGATATTGGATCCCTATTGAGGACTGGCCTATTCAAATCCTAGAAAGGCAAAGACAAGATATCCAAGGCATCCTTCATATGAGATCCCTCTCTTGGTCCCATGAAAAATATTGTTTTGGATGGAACAACACTACTAAGGGTGAGTATTCCGTTGCTCAAGGTTATTTGACCTTATGCCATAATAATCCCAACCATTCTTCTGACATATTTTCTCAATTGTGGGCTCAAAAGCTTTGGCCTAAGGTGAGGTTCTTTAATTGGCTTTTATTGCATCGTAGGGTGCTTACTGGTGAGCAACTTATGAAGCATGGTTTTCATGGCCCTTTTAGATGTGAAATGTGTGAAGAGAATGTAGAAAATATCAACCATATTTTTATTGAGTGTACTTTAGCCTCTGAGCTATGGAGGAGAATGGCCACTTTACTTGGCTTACAGTGGTCCAATTTTTTTACTTTTGAACAGCTTTGGAGGGATTGGCCTAATCAAGAGGGTGTTGATCATTTTATTAGGCAGTTAGTTTGGATGGGTTCTACCATTCTTCTTTGGAATATTTGGAATGAAAGGAACAACCAAATTTTTAATCAAGATAGGAAGGATATTCACTATATTTGGCAAAATACCATAGCCAACTTAGTTGAATCAGTCCATCAACTCCTTAATCACCCCCAAAACTCCCACCAAAGATGGGATCAAGTGATGCAAATATTGAAGATTAAACCTTCTAAGGGCAACCAACTTAAAGGGAATGTGAGTATTAGTAAGATGGATAGGACTAGAAATTGGCAACCTCCTCCTAAGGATTTTGGAAAAGTCAATACTGATGGAGCCTCTAGAGGGAACCCTGGAAAAGCCAGTGTGGGAGGAATTGGTAGACTTTCAGATGGCTCCCTGGTTTTTACTTTTGCTGAGAATTTGGGTATTCTTTCCAATAACCTTGTTGAGGGGTATGGTATCCTCAGAGGCCTTCAGGAGGCTACTAAGGTTGGATGGGAAAAGGTGTTAGTTGAGTCTGACTCTCAACTTATGATTAATCTCTTGAAGACTCCTTCTAAGAATCATAAGGTGGATTGGAGAATAAAAAGAATTATTGAGAAGATTCAATTAATCCAGATGGGATTTTTGAAAGTTGATTACAATCATGTGGTCAGAGATCAAAACAAGAGTGTTGATGCTTTAGCTAATTGGGCTTTGGACAAAGGTGATCTTACTTGTTATGGCCACCCTCCTATATGGTGGGCTTCTCAAATTAGGGAAGCTCTTCTTTCTATCATTTCTTTGGATGGCTCCAGTTCGAAGGTACCTAGTTTCTTCTTGTTTTTTTTTTTTGCTTCTCTTTGGTTCATTCAGTTTTTTTTAGTTCCCTAGCTCATTCTATTCTTTATTTTGTTTCCTCTGTTGATTCTTGCCTTAATAGTCTTCTCGGTCTAGATAGGTCATTGTTTTGTTCAATTTGTTTTTTTTTTTTTAGTTTTTTTAAGGTGGGTGGGTTCTTTTGTTTTTTGTTTTGTTTTTGTGTTCTTTGTGTTGTTTTTTGTTGTTCTTGTGTTTTTGTTGTTTTTTTTTTTTTATGTTTTTTGTTATTGTTCTTGTGTTTTTTTCGTTCTTGTTCTTGGGTTTCTCTTTGTTTGTGTTATTTCGTGTTTTTATGTGTGAGTGTTTTCTATGTTTTTTGTTTTTGTTTATTGTTTGTTGTTGGTTGTTTTTATTTTTATTTTTATTTTTATTTTATTTATTTATTTTTAGGTTTTGGTTGTGTTTATTTTTCATGTTTTTTTTGGGTTATGTCTTTGTAGTGTTCTGTTGTTTTTGTCTTGTTTGTGTTTTGTTATGTGGTTCTTGTGTTTTTCTATGTGGTTTGTGTTGTGGTTTCTTTTATCTTATTGTGCGTGTTTGGTTGTGCTTTTGTTTTTGACACACTCAAGGAGCATGTTTTTTATTTTATTTTATTATTTTTGTTGTTATTTACTTATTTTTAAATTGGTTTTGTGTGTTTGTTTGCTCCTTGAGTATGTCAAAGGTGGTAGGCCAGGTCCGAGTCCTGGGAATTTTTGGTGGAATGCATGCCCCTGCCTCCTTGGGTCTTACCTGAAAGTGGCACCCAAAAAAAAAAATAATAATAAAAAAAATAAAGATCCAAAAATGTTCAAGGAATAACATCACCATGAAAAAAGACAAGAAGTGATAAACAAGACCAAATCAAATGAAGACGATGGATATTATACTATATAACATACCTTGCAAGATATTTTAAGTACCTTGTAAATATTTTGTAAATATTTGAATCTAAAGTTTTGTAAATATTAGGTGTCATGTAAGTATTTAATATGTGTGGAGTTAAGTAAATATTTTTCATTTAGTAATTATTAGAAGTTTATCATTATTATGAGTGAATAAAATATATCTCTTATGGAAAATATGAATAATTATGAGTCTATGAAAATGAATAAATTGTTGAAGTTGAAATGTCTAAGAGTCATTGTAAAGGCTATATATAGAGCAAGTCTATGAGATGTATCCAATGGAAATTTTAGTACTATTTTAGAACCTAAACACTAATTGAATTGACGATTATAGTAAGTCCTTTTATTGTGTGGATACTTGTAAATCATTGTTTGAAATTAATATTGATACAATTATAGTTAGTCATTTTATTGTGTGAATACTTGTAAATTATTTTATGAAATTAGAATTGATATCCTATGATAAAATAGCTTAATTTCTAACATTCATGACAATATCTCTTGGGATGAAAATTTATGTGGTTGTGTCATCTTTTGCCATGGCAAAGAAAGTTCTCAAAATCCACAATTACATATTTGTTAGGTGAATGATCCCACAAGTAGTTGTAACAACCCAAGTCTGCTCACCTGATTGTACCATTAAAAACCAAGCCAAGCAATTTTACTAGGGTATTTTTTTTTAAGTTATTGTTAAAACCTAAAAGTTCCCTAGTAAACATAGTTTAAATATTTCACTCAATGAATCATCATCATACAATTTATGTAGTACTGGCATAACATACCACTTTTGGGTATCAGGACTGCTGCAGGCAGCCACCCAAGTGGACAAGATTGGCCACATCCTATGAAGGTTACCACTTTGTGGAGTCAACTTAACTCATTTATCATCCTCTTGATCTTGGCATGAGGGTCGAACCATGATAGGGGTTGTCCTTTAGGGCCCATAATACCTAAAGGATGGATGCTTTCTTTCCCCATTCCTTGACATAATGAACCTTGATCAAACCGATCATCTTGTTCTTATTTTAATGTGCAAGGGTTCAACGTACATATGCCATGTGTCTAGCTGATTGTCCAACTTATCGGAGCCAACTAGAGCCATGTCATTACCCTGACTCTGGAATTAGTCTCAAATGCACACTTTGATTCACATTTGTTTATCCCATACCAAATGATGTGGCATATTAGTTTATGTATTCATGCTAATCTCTATAATCATCATGATGCACATACATATCACTGTACTCTCAGGAAATGACCTAAAGAAGACGTCCCATACCATCTCTTGTTATAAGTACTGACTAGGTATCTCTTGCTCTAACCCATTCTGTCAGACTACAGTCACTCTCGAGTCATGTTGTATGCATACCCGCATCTCAACATCATTGAGCATTTAAGGCTTATATTCTTCACTTTGGAAAGTATGAGGTTCAAACACTAGTTTTGTGTTTAACCTATACAACTAGTAAAACTTATCAGGGTTCTAATTTTTTCCTCCTTAAAAGACCATTTGAGGTATAAGGTTTCAATGTCAATACATACATTTTTAATACAATTATAATAAGATAAAACTGCAGGTTAACACAGGCAAAACCACTAAGTTCTATCATTCCAAAATGAACCAATGACATGTTTAGTTTTTCTTTAATGATAAGCTTTATTGATATAACCAATCTATTAAAAGCTAATATCATACATAAACTAACTCTAGTCCATTTCCTTAAATATCAAATCACATCCCTACTTTATGTAAGCGCTTTATGAACTATTTACCTTTTAAGCATCTCACAATAATCATAAATTCTGAATATGTTTTCACTAGTTACTTTTTCCCACCAATCCTAAAGTCTATAAAAAGCATTACTTTAAAAATCCCAAATACCTATAACCAAATCATTAATCTAAGTTTATAGAAAATATTGATTTGCAATAGTCGGCTCTACTCTGTTCTCTCCGATTCCATTATAGGGTAAATAAAGACTGCAATATGAAATCATTACATACCCATATGTTTTGGCTAAAGAGAACTATTTTAAAACAATAAATAGAAACAAATGCTTAACATTGTTTGTTGGAGCTTCACGGTTAAGGTCTGCACTCACATACAAGTCTACTCAGACCACTAACCCTACTCACGATAATGTTTTATCTTAGCTCCAACTTTCTTCGATTTACTAGAAGATGGATTACAAGGCAATTCTGCAAACTATTTCTTTTAAGTTTGTGACTCCTATCGGCATATGAAACTTAAGCTTTTACATTTCCAGGTAAGTTTACTCAAGATGAAAATAAAAGACATTTTGCTCCTGGGTTCTCTGGAAGAATTTCAATGTAAGCTTTGCTCCGGATTTAAGCCTAACTAAATTGAAATCAAAGGTGGACCAAAACAAACATAACCGGTTTAACATTATCAAAAGATAATAGTTGATCCTCATTGAATAATTAGAAAATTTCTCAGGAAATCTAGAATAATGACATAGTCCATCGCTGGGCACAAACACTAACAGACTAGCTTTGAGAACCAAGATAATGTTTAAGACAATTTCTTCAACATTAAAAAACTTATCCTTGAATTATTCACTCAGACATAAAATACATCATCTAGAAACTCCTTTATTTACACATATATGGAGTATAATTTATACCATTATATTACAATCTGAAATCCCCAATATAAACCATAGAATAATCCTCTTACATAGAATTAAACCAACTCTCATTATTTGTAAAGACTAAATCAAATAGATATGGTTGTCCAAACAGCGTTCTATTACATCTATTCTATATTTCTTCGTCTGTTACAACCAAACGTCCAACTATCCAAATGCAATTACACAGACCATTCTCTAATGGTAGTTTGACTTAGATTTAATTCTACTAGGCATCAAACTACTATCACAGCAAGATGAATTATTCTTGGAAAATTTCTATACTCCCAAATGCAAGATCAGATTCATACGTCCCTCCAGGATGTGACTGGTTATCCGAAGAGTGGAATTCCTCCACCCTCGCTGCATGTCATTCTCCATGATTTTTGGGATCACCGTCTTAGGACTTATAATGATAGGGGATCAGAATTGGCTCTAATATGCATGCAAATCTAAAATTTACAACTAGAATATCATGTAACACACAAACCAATATTCATGGCAATACCAACATTTCCATTACCGAACTATCACAAACACATAGTTTCACTACAGTTCAAGATTTCCAAGCAACAATAATCAAAGCAATAATTTGTGCAACTCAAAACCATTTCCAATTTTGTTCAAGCTCTTTGATTACTTCAAAGCTCATGCATAACTCATGCAAGAAAAATTCAATTCAAGTAGTGATGGAAAATACATTGTGCAGTCTAAATCCAATTTCAATTCCAGACCAAGCTTTCATATTTTCATAGAATACAAATTCAATATCCACACAATGAAATAATTTTCATTTTCACATCAAATTTCACTAATACAAAGGCAAACAACTTTTAAAATCATTTCAAACTTCATAAGCAATAATCCAACCTGGTTATTATCGCTATCCTTTGCTATCCAAGGTGTTTTACTCAAGCTCTCTCACTCAGACTTCAGCCAAACTCAGAGAAAAACTGCCGCTCCTCCCAATTACTCTCTTACTTTCAGTATTTACCGAATCCTCCCAATATTCCCTTCCAATGTTGTTTTTATTATTTTTTAACTTCCTCACTTCCCACATCCGAAAAAACATGAAGTTGTTTTAAAAAACAATCACTTTCTTCATTTAATATCTTAGAGATTACTCCACCATCATTTTCCCACTCCTTTAGTTCATGGGCAATGGAGGCTTAGTTCTTATTTTCTTTTTATTTTATTTTATAATGCATATGAACATGTGCAATATACTTTCCAACATTTTGTTCCATAATAATATTTACATATTTTATTTTAAATATATTTTTATGCAAGCATAAATTTAACTATCCCTATATATATCAAATTTTATTGACAACTACATATAAGCAATTTTCTATTCATCAATATTCAATGCATGAAGGCTCCCATGCCTTTTTGGCACTTTCACTACCTTCCTAAAGTATATGAATGCATATATATTTTCAACAAGCAACAAATAAATTATTTAAAACAAAACACATACAAAATGCATTTCATTCCCAATGCACCTATATGAATCTCAACTATGTGAGCTTCCATGTGCTCACGAGCCAAATCATCACTTCCCCTCTTACCTTTTCCATCAACTTTTCCTATCTATCGAAGAAATGTCCTTGGTCCTGCGTATACAAAACCATTAGCAGTACCACATTCCAAAGAAAAAGGCAAGTTCATATCATCCATTTAATTGCTAATCAAAGGTCGTGCGAGGAGGGTCGTTACATCCTCCCCCACTAGAAATAAACACAGTCCCTGTGTTTCATACATGGTTAGAAAAATTTAAAACATATTCATTCATTTGATCCATAATAGAATTCCTTTCATAAATTATACATCATGCAAGTTCATTCATTCACAATCCCATTAGTAATTCAAACTTGTTCGAATAGTCTACTCACATGATGTTCATAATATGTCAAACCACATATTTATGTTCAAACCAAAACATATACAAAGCTACTCTACTTAGTAGTCCAATCACACATCTATATATATACATATACATCATCAATCCATATAAAATATTTTAGAATGTCTATGTCTACTCAAATAGATAAGGAAACTGTTGCTGCATATCTGCCACGTTCTCCCATGTGGCATTTCTATTCGAGTAGTGGTCCCATTGGACCCGACATTGCTCTATATTCCTCTTTCTCAGGTTCTTGGTTCTATAACCAAGTATACGAATAGGCTGAACTTCAATTTTTAGTGGGTCAGACATCTACAAGTTAGAAACATCCCAAACATGAGTGGGGTTAGAAACATACTTCCTAAAGAGGGACACATGAAAGACATTATGGATTTTGGATAAGCTTGGTGATAGAGCAAGTTTGTATGCAACAGGGCTTATCTTACCCACAATTTCAAATGGACCCACATATCTAGGGTCAAGTTTGGAAGATTTTATAGAAATTTTAGTTGGTTTCACCCTTAAGAATACTCTATCTCCCACAAAATATTCTCTCGATGTTCTTTTGAGATCCGCATAGCTCTTTTTGATGATTTGCAACCTCTTTCAACTTTTGTTGAATTATTTTTAATTGATCTTCCATTTCTTTTATAGTTTCCAGCCTGATCACTACTCGATCTTCTAGATTATCCCAAGTCAAGGGAGTCCTACATCTTCTACCATACAATGCTTCAAAAGGTGCCATACCTAGTGATGCATGATAATTATTATTGTATGCAAACTCAACTAGGTATAAGTAATCTTCCCATTTGGTGTGTTGATCCATGCAATACATTCTCAACATATCTTCTAAAACCTGATTCACCCTCTCAGTCTATCCATCTATCTCAGGGTGGTATGCTGAACTAATGTTCAATTTAGTACCCAATACTTCATGCAATGCTTACCAAAATTTTGAGGTGAAGTGGGAATCTCTATCCAAAATTATGACTTTAGGAAACCCATGCAATCACACCACCTCTCTGGAAAATTTACTAGCTATAGTAGGAGCATCATCCTATACATTTCCAGGTATGAAATGTGCAACCTTGGTTAACTTATCCACAACTACCAGGATTGCATCATGCCTAAACCTTGTTTTAGGTAGACCTACTATAAAGTCCATTGAAATCACCTGCCATTTTTGTGTAGGTATGCTATGTGGGTACAACTGACCTATCGGATGCAAATGTTCCGCTTTCACTTTCTAGCATTCCAAGCACCTGGCCACATATTCATTGATATATTTTTTCATACTTGGCCAGTAATAGGCCTTTCTCAAGTTCTCGTGCATCTTTACCCCTCTAGGATGCGTTGAATAAGGAGTATTATGTGACTCCTTAAGGATTATTTCCCTCAATCCATCCATATTTGGAATAACTAATCTATTCTTATAATACAATAAGTCATCTCTATATACAAAGCCTGTATCTTTTCTAGGGTCTTGCTCAACTTGAGCACTACAAGACTGACAAAATTCATATTTTTGTTGCATATCTTTAATTTGATCTAACAAATCATATTGATATTTTGTCATTGCAGTGATGCACCCTCTTCTACTTAAAGCATCAACTACCTTGTTCTCCTTACCCTTAATGTACTCAATACCAAAATCATACTCAGCTAGAAATTCCATCCAGCATCATTGCCTAGCATTCAATAAGGGTTGAGTAAATATGTATCTTAAACTTTGGTGATCTATCTTAAGTTCAAATGGTTTCCCAAGTAAATAGTGCCTCCAAATATTAAGAGCATGTACTATTGCTACCAACTCCAAATCATGGGTGGCATAGTTCACCTCATGCTTCTTAAGTTTTCTTGATTTGAAAGCAATAACCACATCATCTTGGGTCAAAACCCCTCCCAATCCTTCAATTGATGCATCAATGCATACAATAAATTTCTTAGTTGGATCAGGTAATTGTAAAATTGGGGTGATAGTCAACCTCTCTTTCAAGATTCGGAAGGCTTCTTCACACTATTTTATCCATATAAAAACCTTTCCTTTCCTTTGAATATTAGTAATAGGTTGAGCAATTCTTGAGAATCCTCTAACAAATCACCTATAATAGCCTAAAATTCCCATAAAAATTCACACTTCTATTATATTTGTAGGTGCAGACCAATCAATAATTACTTCTATTTTCTTGGGATCAACTACAATCCTTTTAGTAGATACTATGTGACCTAAATATTGTACTTGTGGGGTGTAGAATTCACATCTTTGATAACTTTCCATACAAATGATTTTTCCTAAGAATTTCAAGTATAGACCTCATATGCTGATCATGTTCTTCTTTATTCTTAGAATAAATCAATATGTCATCGAGAAACACAAGCACAAACCGGTCCAACTATTTTCTAAAAATATTGTTCATGAGATTCATGAATGCAGTTGGGGCATTAGTTAACCCAAAAGGTAGGACTGTAAACTCATAATGTCCATACCTTGTTCTAAAAGTTGTTTTGTGAGTGTCTTCTTCTCGAATCCTCAACTGATGATAACCTGATCGTAGGTCAATCTTTGAGAAGATGGTTGCTCCTTTCAATTGATCAAAAAGATCATCTATTCTAGGTAATGAATACCTATTTTTGATAGTAACCTTATTCAACATTCGATAGTCTATACACATCCTTAAGGTTCCATATTTATTTTTAACAAATAAAATAGGAGCTCCCCAAGGTGACACACTGGGCTTGATTAGCCCTTTCTCCAATAAATCTTGTAGTTGCATCTTGAGCTCTTGTAGCTCAATAGGAGTCATTCTATACGATGCTCTAGCAATAGGTGCAGCTCTAGGCAATAATTCTATAGAGAAATCAAACTCCCTTTGAGGAGGTAATCCTGGAAGGTCCTCCAAAAATACATCTTTGAATTCTCCCAAAATCGGATGCTTTTGGAATAGATCAGATTCCAGTTCAGACTCTTCTTTCTTATTCATTTTAACTACAAAAATCATTCCCCTCTTTCTAATAGCTTTCTTTATCTGCATTACAGATAATAGATGTGGTCTAATTGCACCATGATCACAATGAATCCTAATCCTTTGATTGGATTTATCTGTAAACTCCACCCATATATCCTCAAAGTTCAAAAGGGCTTTATGAACTTTTAACCAATCAACACCAAGAATGATGTCAAAGGTATGCAAAGGTGCCACATACAAATGCCAATTGGTTTCTCCTTGAGGCAAGATGATGTGAGGGTCAAATAGACATTGGTTTACTTGATAAGTTTACCCTGACCCATACTCCACCTTCCAACCATTAGCCAAATATCCAGGTCTTACAGGTATGTCCCTCACTAATCTAGTGGAAATAAAACTATCAGTTGATCCACTATCTATCAAAATACGTACATCCTTATTATAAATTTTACCATTTAACAAAAAAGGAGTAATTTGACCATCAAGAATGGGACTACCTATCATTGCAAAGATTCTATGAGTGTTTTCCTCTGGTGCTTTCTAGCGAAGATCAGCTCTATGGGGGCACTTGTTGGCAAAATGAGGTCCTTGACATACATAGCAACCATTTGGAGGTGCTCTATCACTTATATTATATTTATCATTCTTGCCTTGAGGTGAAACATATTTAGGTTTCTCCTGGTTTGATGTCCTTTGATCATTCCATCTAGGATATCCTTTGCCCTCTTTCCTGAACTTATTCCCTTGAAAATTATTCTTGTTCTTACTTCCTTGTCTATTTTGATCTCCAAATTTTGGTTTCTTGTTCTGATCTTTCTCCCACTTCATAAATCCAATGCTTTTTCACTTCCTAAGCTCATATTTTTCCTTATTTGACAACTTTTGATAATTAAAGTATACCTTTCTGGTCTCCTGATTTGCTTCTTCTTTTCGGGCTAAGTCAAAGGTAGTTGGAAGATCTACTGGATTATGCATGTTCACCACCATCCCAATCTTGGGATGTAGTCCCAAAATGAATTTTTGAACTTTCATTTCTTCATTACTCTCATACTGGGTGGCATATTTAAGCAGTTGGATATATTTTTGATGATAGTCACGTACTGACGTAGCTTCTTGTTGCAGATTAGTGAATTCTCCAAATTTTTCCACATAATACTGCTTAGTCAGGAATCTGTTTCTAAATTCCTTAACAAAATCTTCCCATTTGAGATCCACAACTTCAATACCTTACCCTCTCTTGAAAGTCTTCCACCAATCTAGGGCTACTTCAACCATATTCATAACAACCAAGGTAATTTTAGATTTTGGTGATAAAATCACCAAGGAAAAGTATGACTCTAGTTCATTCAACCAATTCTCTACTGCATCACCATCACCTTTTCCATTAAATTTAGATATTACCACTTTTCTCAGATTTTTGGCCAATTCCACACTTACTCTGGCCCTACCAGTACTAGGTCTTGCAGGTTCACTAGGTGTTTCTTCTGTCCTCCCTACATTCTCCCTACCCCTGGCCAAGTCTTCTATGATTTTTTATTGTTGAATTATCATCTCCTATTGTTGGGCCATATGAGTTTTCTGTTGGGCCATTTCTTCTCTTTGCTGCTCCATATGAGTTTGTAATAGTTGTACTATTCTTGCAAGGTTTTCTTCTTCCCTACTAGATTCCCCACTAGATTCATTTAGTGGAAGCTCATTAACATGTTTCATCCTTCTTTCCCTTTGAGGGCCTTCTTTCCTTAACCCAGTTCTTAGTCCTCTTGGCGGTCTTGTGATGGTTTCTTCCTCCCTAGCTCCCCCAGGGTTCCTCGAAGATCCACCTCGCATTCTGGCCGCCATCAGACCTGTAGGGAAAAGGATCAAGTTAATCTATAGTTTAAGTTTTTCTAAAACAATATTTATTCAGAGTCCTACAACACAAGGATTTCTTTTGCTCTGATACCACATGTAACAACCCAAGTCTGCTCACCTGATTGTACCATTAAAAACCAAGCCAAGCAATTTTACCAGGGTATTTTTTTTAAGTTATTGTTAAAACCTAAAAGTTTCCTAGTAAACATAGTTTAAATATTTCACTCAATGAATCATCATCATACAATTTATGTAGTACTGGCATAACATACCACTTTTGGGTATCAGGACTACTGTAGGCAACCACCCAAGTGGACGAGATTGGCCACATCCCGTGAAGGTTGCCACTTTGTGGAGTTGACTTAACTCATTTATCATCCTCTTGATCTTGGCATGAGGGTCGAACCATGGTAGGGGTTGTCCTTTAGGGCCCATAATACCTAAAGGATGGATGCTTTCTTTCCCCATTCCTTGACATAATGAACCTTGATCAAACCGATCATCTTGTTCTTATTTTAATGTGCAAGGGTTCAACGTACATATGCCATGTGTCTAGCTGATTGTCCAACTTCTCAGAGCTAACTAGAGCCATGTCATTACCCTGACTCTAGACTTAGTCTCAAATGCACACTTTGATTCACATTCATTTATCCCATACCAAACGATGTGGCATATTAGTTTACGTATTCATGCTAATCTCTATAATCATCATGATGCATAGACATATCACTATACTCCCGGGAAATGACCTAAAGAAGATATCCCATACCATCTCTTGTTATAAGTACTGACTAGGTCTCTTGCTCTAACCCATTCTATCATACTACAATCACTCTCGAGTCATGTTGTATGCATACCCGTATCTCAACATCATTGAGCATTTAAGGCTTATACTCTTCACTTTGGAAAGTATGAGGTTCAAACACTAGTTTTGTGTTTAACCTATACAACTAGTAAAACTTATCAGGGTTCTAAGTTTTTCCTCCTTAAAAGACCATTTGAGGTATAAGGTTTCAATGTCAATACATACATTTTTAATACAATTATAATAAGATAAAACTACAGGTTATCACAGGCAAAACCACTAAGTTCTATCATTCCAAAATGAACCAATGACATGTTTAGTTTTTCTTTAATGATAAGATTTATTGATATAACCAATCTATTAAAAGCTAATATCATACATAAACTAACTCTAGTCCATTTCCTTAAATATCAAATCACATCCCTACTTTATGTAAGCGCTTTATGAACTATTTACCTTTTAAGCATCTCACAATAATCATAAATTTTGAATATATTTTCACTAGTTACTTTTTCCCACCAATCCTAAAGTCTATAAAAAGCATTACTTTAAAAATCCCAAATACCTATAACCAAATCATTAATCTAAGTTTATAGAAAATATTGATTTGCAACAATTGGATCTACTCTGTTCTCTCTGATTCCATTATAGGGTAAATAAAGACTGCAATATGAAATCATTACATACCCATACATTTTGGCTAAAGAGAACTATTTTAAAATAATAAATAGAAACAAATGCTTAACATTGTTTGTTGGAGCTTCATGGTTAAGGTCTGCACTCACATACAAGTCTACTCAGACCACTAACCCTACTCACGATAATGTTTTATCTTAGCTCCAACTTTCTTCGATTTACTAGAAGATGGATTACAAGGCAATTCTGCAAACTATTTCTTTTAAGTTTGTGACTCCTATCGACATACAAAACTTAAGCTTTTACATTTCCAGGTAAGTTTTACTCAAGATGAAAATAAAAGACATTTTGCTCCTGGGTTCTCTAGAAGAATTTCAATGTAAGCTTTGCTCCGGATTTAAGCCTAACTAAATTGAAATCAAAGGCAGACCAAAACAAACATAACCGGTTTAACATTATCAAAAGATAATAGTTGATCCTCATTGAATAATTAGATAATTTCTCAAGAAAGCTAGATTAATGACATAGTCCATTGTTGGGCACAAACACTAACAGACTAGCTTCGAGAACCAAGATAACGTTTAAGACAATTTCTTCAACATTAAAAAAACTTATCCTTGAATTATTCACTCAGACATAAAATACGTCATCTGGAAACTCCTTTATTTACACATATATGGAGTATAATTTATACCATTATATTACAATCTGAAATCCCCAATATAAACCATAGAATAATCCTCTTACATAGAATTAAACCAACTCTCATTATTTGTAAAGACTAAATCAAATAGATATGGTTGTCCAAACAATGTTCTATTACATCTATTCTATATTTCTCCGTCTATTACAACCAAGCATCCAGCTATCCAAATGCAATTACACAAACTATTCTCTAATGGTATTTTGACTCAGATTTAATTCTACTAAGCGTCAAACTATTGTCATGACAAGATGAATTATTCTTGGGAAATTTCTATACTCCCATATGCAATATCGGATTCATACGTTCCTCCAAGACGTGATTGGTTATCTGAAGAGTGGAATTCCTTCGCCCTCACTACATGTCATTCTCCATGATTTTTGGGATCATTGTCTTAGGACTTATAATGATAGGGGATCATAATTGGCTCTAATATGCATGTAAATCTAAATTTTACAACTAGAATATCATGCAACACACAAACCAATCTTCATGGCAATACCAACATTTCCATTACCGAACTATCACAAACACATAGTTTCACTGCAGTTCAATATTTTCAAGCAACAATAATCAAAGCAATAATCTATGCAACTCAAAACCATTTCCAGTTTTGTTCAAGCTCTCTGATTACTTCAAAGCTCATGCATAACTCACATAGTGGAACAAATTCAATTCAAGTAGTGATGGAAAATACATTGTGCAGTCTAAATCTAATTTCAATTCTAGACCAAGCTTTCATATTTTCATAGAATACAAATTCAATATCCACACAATGAAACAATTTTCATTTTCACATCAAATTTCACTAATACAAAGGCAAACAACTTTTAAAATCATTTCAAACTTCATAAGCAATAATCCAACCTGGTTATTATCACTATCCTTTGCTATCCAAGGTGTTTTCCTCAAGCTCTCTCGCTCAGACTTCAGCCAAACTCAGAGAAAAACCACCACTCCTCCCAATTACTCTCTTACTTTCAGTATTTATCGAATCCCCCCAATATTCCCTTCCAATGTTGTTTTTATTATTTTTTTAACTTCCTCACTTCCCACGTCCGAGAAAAACATGAAGTTGTTTTAAAAAACAATCACTTTCTTCATTTAATATCTTAGAGATTACTCCACCATCATTTTCCCACTCCTTTAGTTCGTGGGCAATGGAGGCTTAGTTCTTATTTTATTTTTATTTTATTTTATAATGCATATGAACATGTGCAATATACTTTCCAACATTTTGTTCCATAATAATATTTACATATTTTATTTTAAATATATTTTTATGCAAGCATAAATTTAACTATCCCTATATATATCAAATTTTATTGACAACTACATATAAGCAAATTTCCTATTCATCAATATTCAATGCATGAAGGCTCCCATACCTTTTTGGCACTTTCACTACCTTCCTAAAGTATATGAATGCATATATCTTTTCAACAAGCAACAAACAAATTACTTAAAACAAAACACATACAAAATGCATTTCATTCCCAATGCACCTATATGAATCTCAACTATGTGAGCTTCCATGTGCTCATGAGCCAAATCATCACTTCTCCTCTTACCTTTTCCGTCGACTTTTCCTATCTATCGAAGAAATGTCCCTGGTCCTACGTATACAAAACCATTAGCAGTACCACATTCCAAAGAAAAAGGTAAGTTCATATCATCCATTTAATTGCTAATCAAAGGTCATGCAAGGAGGGTTGTAATAGTAGTTAAGGTTCTTTTCCACCAAAAGTACTCAATAGTGTTTGGTGAATATTGACCTTGATGGCATTTTCTCAAATCCATATTTAGTTCTGAGATAACTTCCAATTGACTGCAATATCTACAACATCTCACTAGAGATCAAAAATTATGAATAATTTGACTAATTTTCAGGCATAGTAGAGTGATTGGAAAGAGCATAAATATTATGCATAACATCAATATTGAAGCTCAAACTATCTAAACATGTAGCATAATTTTTTGTGTAGTCATTAAAATTAAAGTTTTCAATTGTTACCTTTGTTATCATCATCTAGTTTCATCTAAAAAGAATGGAATTTGATTAACAAGATATTATAAATAAGAAATATTCACTCTACCATTATTTTAAATTTATGTTGAAAATTGATCTTATTTAAGGTTTAGCAAATGTTGACTATGACACTTCCAAAAAGATATAAAAGAAAATAGAGTAAATTATTATTGGTAACTAATCCATATTTCCTCTAATATATCTTTGTATACCTTATTTTTTGGAATGATAGAATCCATTACCAAGAGAAATTGCATTTACTTATAGTGACACGTGTCCATTAATTAATGTGTTAGTTTTTTTTTTTAACATGGTGGAATCGGTATCCGACACAAATTTGGGTAGGTTGTCTAGCTTTTATGGCCATCATAGTATTTTGCACTGTCTGCCCCAGAAGCTACCACAGATCTTTGCGCAATCCAGCCCTATAACTGCCATGCCACAATCATTTTAAATATTTTACACAACTAAAATCACTAGGAAAGGGAAAGATATTCAATCTGACAAGGCCTGAGATTTGAACCTTGGATCTCTACCCCCCTTATGGGGTTTTGATGAACCAATTGGTCTACACCTCGGACCTAATTATTTTTTTAGTTGATTTTTGGGTGATACTTCATTAGGATTAAGAGGTTAGACCAAGGAAAGGTTGAAGAGGTTGTTGAAGTTGTCAAGGCATGGATAAGAATGCAAGAGAAGAGAAGGATCCCGCAAATAAGAGATTCTATGTTTATCTTCCATAAAAGTAAACATGCAGGTTGAAGAAGCCATAGCAAATGTGTAGATCTCATTTCTAGTATTATACATTACTACTTTGTATTAGTGAAGTGAATAGATCTATGGATCTAGATGTAAAGCTACAACAATGAAGAACACAAGCTTATACTGAGAGGGGGGTGACCAGTATAAGACCGCTTTCTACTTTTTCCTTCAATTCAACTTGCAGTTCAATATTATGCAGTGTAAAGAAAAACAGTATCAAAAGCAGTAAACAAAGCAATGCACAAAAACACCATTCACAAAAGAGACACAACAATTTACGTGGTTCACCCAACGCGGGCTACTCCACGGATAAAATTTTTCACTAAATTTTATCACCTCAAATCTCGGGAAACCTTTCCCGATTACAATGTTTATGGGCACCAACCCAAAGGAGATACCTTCCCCTAGCTCTGCTCTAACTGGTGATCCTCTAGAAGACCTCTGCCTCCTCTGCCCTTAGCAAGTGGAACTCTATCCATAGAAGACACCTGTCTTCCCTGCTCTGGATGGAGACCTCTGTCCTCAACTCTTTCACCTCCAAAGTTGGTCCTCTTATCTGCACCAAACACAGTCCTTCGGTCTGGCACTAATGTCCTCGAAATTGCACCTCTGTGCAATCACAACACTCGATCAAACATCCACTTATGCACCTCTGTGCAAACACAGCAGCACTATCTTCGCACACTCTGCTCCTCGACGATCGAACTTCTCCCTGCACTCTGCTTCTACGAAAGTCGCACTTCGAACGCACACTTCGATCGATGCCAAATCTCTCCAAACAACCCTCCTTTTATAGCAATACTTTCTAGATCAAAACTTTGATCATAGTCGGCATCAAAGCACAACCCTAAACAACGTCGGTTGCAAACCCTAAACTACGTCGGCCCAGATTTAACTCTGTCGGCTTCAACCGCCTCTGTAGTTCTATAGCTTTTCTCGTGAAACTACAACATGTCACGATATCGTGACATATTTGCAGCCGTACACTATCTTATGGCTTTTGTCGCGATATCGCGACACTTTAGCCTTTGTCTGCCTTGACTACGTCCTTGTCACGAAATCGTGACACATCTGCTTTTGCTGACGTCATCTTCAATTCTGTCATGAAATCGTGACCCTTCTGTCTTCATGGCCTTCCTCTCAGCTTTTGTCGTGAAATCATGACACATCTGCTTTTTTGACGTCATCTTCAACTCGTCATGAAATCATGACACTTTAGTCTTCATTGCCTTCTTCTCTGCTTTTGTCCCAAAATCACGACACTTCCTGGAGCTTCTCCCCTTACACCCATGAAACTGGAACATGTCACGAAATCATGACGCTTTCGCCTTCGAGCTCTTCCTTCTTCAATTCGTCATGAAATCGCGACGCTTCTTCTGTTGAAGACTTGCTAACTATTTCTATCATGAAATCGTGACACTTTCTCCAACTGCAAGTTGCCATCTCAACCTGTCGTGAAATCGTGACACTTTCTGCATTCGCAAGCTTTCTCTTCAACCTGTCGTGAAATCGTGACACTTCTTGCATCCGTACAACTTCTTTGTAGCCTATCGCGAAATCGTGACGCTTCTCATTTTAGACTCTTCCTCTTTGTTGCGTGTCGCGAAATCGTGACAGTTCTCTCTTCGAGCTTTTTAGCATGTCGCGAAATCGTGACAGTCCTCACTTAGACTTTTGTAGCATGTCGCAAAAACGTGACAGTCCTCACTTAGTCTTTTGCAGCATGTCGCGAAATCATGACACTTTTCATGAAACTTTCTCTCTCTTCTAACTTGTCGTGAAATCGTGACAGTTCACACTGCGGACTCTCTTTTCTGCATTATGTCACGAAATCGTGACACCTTTTCATCCGTACAACTTTCCTGGCAATGTGTCGCGAAATCGTGACACTTTTCCTTCTCTACCTTCCTGCACTTCCCGAGTCGTGAAAATGCGACATGTCGCGAAATCGTGACACTTTCCATCTTGCTCTGCTTCTCTGCCAACATGTCACGAAATCGTGACAGTTTTTCTAGCTTCTTCTCTTTCTTCCAACATGTCGTGAAATCACGACAGTTTTGCCAGAACTTTCTCTCTCCTCAAACATGTCGCGAAATCATGACAGTTTTTCCAGCCTGCTGCAAACTTTTTCTTACTTGTCTTTTTCTTGATCTTTTGCAAATGGGCTACTGAGAACTTCCTGGAAACTCACTGTCCATGCTCTGAATAATCTTCAACAAAACAAATTCCTTGACATCAAATCAAATTGCTTCAAGAACTTCTTTGACATCAATGACAACTACTATACTTGAGCAAAGGCAATGTACCCAAGGTACCCAAAATTGCCAACAATCTCCCCCTTTGTCATTGATGGCAACCCTTTATTAAAAACACGTCTCAGGAGCTAAAACTGAAACCAACTGTGCTAACAGCTGAGAATCTCTTTTTGAAGTTTTTACTCCCCCTGACTTGAAGCTCTCTTCTTCACTCATATCTCTCCCCCTTACTCAAATCTCTCCCCCTTTGTCATCAATGGCAAAGGGTCACCTTTGGGGCTCGGGACTAAGAATGAGCCTCTTAGCTTAGTCCCTCCCCCACCTCCTGATGAGGTGATTAAAATAGGGGTGGGAGTAAAACTCCCATTAGACACTCATCATCATCAGTGTCTACAATTTCCTTGCTAGGCCTTCTCTTGAATTCTTTGTCCGTATTTCTATTCTTGTCACTGTTTTTGTTCTTGTTCTCATTCTTGTTCTTATCCATGCCTTGATCCATGGACCTGTTCATACCACTTTTCTTGTTCCTGTACCTTGGCAGTTCAGCTCTGCACTGTCTAGCTGTGTGACCTGCATTGTTGCATTTATAACAAGTAACAAAGTTATTTCTGTTTGGCATACCTATTCTTTGAATCCGCCTGTTATGACTAACCGTGTTCCTGTAATTAGCCTTGCAGAAAATTGCCTTATGCCCGAACTATTGACAAGAGTAACAATACCCTTGAAAGAAACTAAAACTTCTAAAATTGTTGTTTACCCTCTTCATTTGATCTATGCACTGAGAAGCCGTGTGACCAAACCTATGACATGCAAAACATCTGCCATGAAATATTCTTCTGTTTGACCTCTTGGGTCCCGAAAACTTCTTCTTCGCATTCAGAATTCTGTTTTCTATTTTTGCGCATTTATCACTCACGGACTCTTTCTCTGAACCACTCTCTTCATCAGAACTCTCTTCTTTTTGAAATCTTTTACTAGATTCCCCAACCTGTTCCTTGTGTGGTTTAACAAAACCAAGACCTATTTTATCTGTTGTCTTTCTTTGACCTTTGATAAGAGATTTAACCTTTTTGGAGCTTTCTTGAAACCTGTACAACTTATCCTTGTACTTTTTATTTTCCTCTTTCAAGGAAGCCATTTTCTGTTCTAATTCACTATACTCAAGCACCTTAGATTCTAACTCATTCTTGAGTTCTTGTGTCTTAGCCATAGAGACGTCAAGACTTTCTATAAGTTCATCTCTCTCCATACAACATTCATCTAACTTATCCTTGAGTCTAGCATTCTTCTTTCTTTCCTTTTTCAAAACACTAAGAGCATTAGTAAGTTCACTTTCAAGATCCTCTATTTGATTGCATTTTGAATCATCAAGGCCTTTTTCAGATTTCTTATCACTAGAGGTGCTACCCTTTTCAAAAACCATACATGCATCTTCCTTATCATTTTCTGAAGCATCCTTATACATACTAGCAACCAATTCATTATTTGTGCAATCATCCTCAAGGTGCCCAAAATTTCCACATCTAAAACATTTCATGATAATGAATCTATGTTTCGGTTCTTCCTCCTTTTTTGATATGAACAGCATCTCATTTTCCTCATCACTTGAAGAGCTTTCACTATCACTGCTAGAACACTTACTTGCTTTGTCTAGGTAGAAACTTTTCTTGTTCTTGTGTGAATACCTCTTTCCTTGATTGTTGTGATCATCTTTGTTCTTTCTGTAATACCTGTGTTTTTCAGAATCCTTGCTCTTAACATCCTGTATATCTTCATCACTTTCATTCTTTGAAACTAGATACGATCAGTAGCATAATGACCAAACTTTCCAGCAATTGAAACATCTTATATTTTTCTTGCTTTTGCGCTTTCTAGAGAACTTGCCTTTCTTGTTGTAATATGCCTCTTCATCACTAGAAGACTCATCACTCTCTTGAAGCTGTTTACCCTTAGATTTCTTGGTAGCCTTGAAAGCTGCCTCTTTCTTGACATCAACTTTCACTTGAGTTCTCAGCTCAAATGCTGCAAGAATACTATGGAGCTCATCCTTTTTCAACTTATCTAAATCTTTAGCTTCCTCAATAGCAAAAATCTTTTCACTAAATCTATTAGGAAGAGATCTTAAAATCTTATCACACACATCATTTTCAGCAAGCTCAAGACCTAAGTCTTTCATGGAGTTAACAACCTCATCCATACGAAGCATGTAGTCACTAATTTTTTCATCATCATTCATCTTGAGTTGTTCAAACATACCTTTGAAGTGTCTCAACTTGGCCTTTCAGACATTTACATCACCTGTGTGAACCACCTGCAACTGTTTCCACATTTCACTAGCTGTCTTGCAGTGAATCACCTTGGTAAGATCTGCCTTCTGTAAACCCTTCAAGATTGCATTCATTGCTTTTGAATTGCTGTGATGTAGGAGCCTGTCTTCTTTAGTATAAGGACCATTTTTAGGGATAGTGTACCCGTCTTCAATCACTTCCCATACCTCATTACCAAGAGCCATTAGATAAACCTTCATTCTTGCACTCCATAGACCGAAATCTGATCCATCAAGGATAGGTGCTGCATTGCCACTTGAATAATCCATTGTGTTCTTTGCTAGCTTTTCCTTCAAGCTGTTAAACCTTTCCGAAGGAACCTGCTCTGATACCAATTGAAGAACACAAGCTTATACTGAGAGGGGGGGTGAACAGTATAAGACCACTTTCTACTTTTTCCTTCGATTCAACTTGCAGTTCAATATTATGTAGTTATAGAAAGCAGTATCAAAAGTAGTAAACAAAGCAATGCACAAAAACACCATTCACAATAGAGACACAACAATTTACGTGGTTCACCCAACGTGGGCTACTCCACGGATAAAATTTTCACTAAATTTTATCAACTCAAATCTGGGAAAACCTTTCCCGATTACAATGTTTATGGGCACCAACCCAAAGGAGATACCTTCCCCTAGCTCTGCTCTAACTGGTGATCCTCTAGAAGACCTCTGCCTCTGTTGCCCTTAGCAAGTGGAACTCTATCCACAGAAGACACCTATCTTCCCTGCTCTAGCTGGAGACCTCTATCCTCAACTCTTTCACCTCCAAAGCTGGTCCTCTTATCTGCACCAAACACAGTCCTTCGATCTGGCACTAATGTCCTCAAAATTGCACCTCTGCACAATCATAGCACTCGATCAAACATCCACTTATGCACCTCTATGCAAACATAGCAGCACTGTCTTCACACACTCTGCTCCTCGACGATCGAACTTCTCCCCGCACTCTGCTTCTACAAAATTCGCACTTCGAACGCACACTTCGATCAATGAAAAATCTCTTCAAATAGCCCTCCTTTTATACTAAAACTTTCTAGATCAAAACTTTGATCCTAGTCGGCTGCACAACCCTAAACAACGTCAGCTGCAAACCCTAAACTACGTCGGCCCAGATTTAACTCTGTCGGCTTCAACCGCCTCTGTAGTTCTATAGCTTTTCTCATGAAACTACAACATGTCATGATATCATGACATAATTGTAGCCGTACACTATCTTATGGCTTTTGTTATGATATCGTGACACTTTAGCCTTTTTCTGCCTTGACTATGTCCTTGTCACGAAATCGTGACACATCTGCTTTTGCTGATGTCATCTTCAATTGTATCTTGAAATCGTGACCCTTTTGTCTTCATGGTCGTCCTCTCAGATTTTGTCGTGAAATCATGACACTTCCACTTTTGCTGATGTCATCTTCACTCCTGTCATGAAATCGTGACACTTTAGTCTTCATTGCCTTCTTCTCTACTTTTGTCATGAAATCACGACACTTCTGCTGTCGTGAGATTCTCTCTGCCTTACACCCGTGAAACTGGAACATGTCATGAAATTGTGATGCTTTCTGATGCGTAGTCATTATACCATCATTAATTCTCAATGAATATGTCAATCCAAGGTAGTGTACAAGGCTATCTATGAAAGAAGTGAAACAGTTATAACTTAGGTCAATTCTAGAGCAATAGGTCTTATTGGTGGAATCGGTTGTGTGGGGGGTTTTGGAAAATTTCTATCTCTAAATTACATGAATTAAATCTTAATCTAAGTTGTAGAATTGGAAACTAATCATTAACTGTAGAAATGAAGTCATAATTACAATTGCAGAATAAGACCTAATTAGATTACAGAAATAACAGTTGTAGAATTGAAAGTCTGATCCTAATTGCAAAAAGGAAACCTAATTACTTTTGAAGTAATGAAAGTATAGATCTAATTTGGAAATAAAAACTGTCAAAATTCTGTAACAGAAGGTTGTCAATCTTCTGTTTAGGTTTTAATGACAAAACATAAAATGCAAGAAATTGCTGAAAAATAGTAAATTCTAGAAATAACAGTCTAAAATAAAGTGGAAACTTTGCTGAAAGTAAAATTGCAACTAAAAAATTAAGCACAAGGTTAATCTAAGCATAAATAAACTAATACTGCAAATATTGTTAACTGTTTACAAGCAATTGAAATAACAAGTTCTACAACTCATTCTGCTGCAGCAAAATCAGAATAAAAACCTGCTTTGTTAGTCCTCCTCCTAGGTCTGAAAGTGGCCAGCCTCTTTGTCTAGAAGAAGGTGTAAGTCTCTCTCTCTTTATAAATCTTAATCACACTCATTTACAAGCAATATGAAATAGAACTGGTGCACTTTATTGATTAGAAGACATGATTACAATAATTCTGCTGAAAAACTGTTACAGGACTGTAACAATCAATTTCTACCTATACTCTGTATTTTCTACTAGCTTCCTTACACTATTTTCTATCTCCTTTGCTATATACTTCCTCTACTCGGCTCAACCTGAATGGGAGCAATATTTATAGCTATCTTATGATCTGATTACAAACAAAGAATATCTCAAAAGATCTAATCCTACAATGCTACAACAAATTCTGGTGTTATCCTAGAAGAGGACTAAAACTTGATCTTTCAATTAATGATGGTTTTGGTCAGCAATGACGACAAAGATAGATGAAATATCTTTCCCTTTACCTTTTCCAACATTTATTTCCATTTTTTTGGCTTCAAAAATCGATCAACAGGTCAAAAAGCGTACTTTGTTTTCATTTCGAAGATAAGTGGCTTCATTTCGAAGACAGTGCAATTCTCATTCCGAAGATCGCTCATTTCAAAGATACTACATTCTCATTCCAAAGATCACTCATTTCGAAGATCTAGTCATTTCGAAGACATTGCATTCTTCATTCCGAAGATCCGCTCATTTCGAAGACGTTGCATTCTTCATTCTGAAGATATCTGTTCATTCCGAAGATACTTCAGAATGAACAAATATATGCTTTTCCAGTGATCTCTTTTGCATCTCTCAGGTGGATTATCTCTTAAGATCAAATTCCAATGGTCTTCATCCCTTTTCTCATGTGAATTCCATGCCTTGCTATTTATGGATAGCTGGCTGGAATTTACATGGGAAAGACCAGTTTTTGCTGCATAGCAACATTTTGCTTGCACTATTGCCAGATTTAGGTGAAATAAATTCTTGAGATGAATCAAAACATGATTAGTGAAATGTTGCTATTATTCTAAGCATATCCCATTTTAGAAAATCATAGCAAAAATAACACAAAACTATGCAAAAAGTTGTAAAATCAGCATATAATATTTCAAATACTTTGATCATGCAAAATGGTTAATATATAGCATATTGAATCAACTTAACTAACATATCAGATAAAACATAAGAGTTTATAGGCATTTTTAGTGTTCAAAACATGTTATGATTGAGGCATTTCCAGGCCTCATCATTTTCCCCCCAACTTATATTAATGCATGCCCTCATGCATTCTGTTGGGCTATGGAATCACATATGTCCATGTTTAGATTCCCTGACCTATAGAATAATTTCTTGCCTATGTAATACCCCCTATTTTCCTGAATGTTTCTGAGCCAATATTCAAATTGTTCATTAGGTTGGGCATCTTCCTCAAAGTAGAATGGAACTGGAGTAATGATGGTCGAAGGCTTGAACTTGAGACCTATCCAGTTATGTTGCATGATCTGAATCGGCTGGACTACACCTTTTGCTCTTCTTCTTTACCATTCTAAGTTGATGGGGGAGATGGGTTCTATTTTTCTCAAAGACATGGAAAGTTCATTCCATCTGTCTTTGCATACTGACAATGATGGGAAAAAATTGTGATCACAGAAATTGTTAAATCTGGCCACACAGTCCCTCAAATTGTTCAAGTACATTATCTTTATATCATCCCTGTTCATCATTGAGAAGTTCTTCTTGGTGATAACTAAGTGATTTGGTTGGATTGCTCTGACTAACAACTCAGCCCTTGTTTCAATCACTTTATTCTGCTTTTTCTCTTGATACCAATAAAGTTGATTCTGCAAAGTGGACATAAATGCTCTCAACTGAACATCACCAATGTAGATTTGAGGATGAGAGTCAACTTCCTCTGGAATGAAGAAACTGTGTAAAAATAGTTCACACAGGAAATCTTTTTGCTCAAAAGGGCTGTCAAAATATGCCTCCAAAAAATCTTCAATAGTGTCCAATTTATATGGAAGGTTTGAAGTAATCGTCATGACCTGCCATCTGAGATATTTTTCCTTCAAAATAAGGTTGTAAAATCTGGCTGGTCATCTAAATTGGACTAAAAATTCAGCAATTTGGCATAAGTTAGACACCTTTTCTTTCAATGCCTAAATTTATGTGTCCTTGGCTTTTAGCTATTTTGCTTCCAATTTGAAATTTTCAGTTTTAGTGGCAAGCTGCTCATATCTAATCATCCAGCTAGCTATGTCTGCATTGTACTGCTCTAGAGACATAGTATTAGGTGGTCTTACTATAGGTGGGATCCTAGGTAGCAGATCAACTTGAACTCCTTTTTCTGCCACTTCTACTAGTTGTTCATTTGTCAATTACTCTACTTGCACTTCCTTATTTGCTATTTCTATGGGGTTGTCATCAGATAGTATTTCTACTTGTACCCCATTATCTATTGTTTCTACTGGAAGTGTAACAAGTTGAAATGTAGGGACCTCAATATGAGTACTTACTTAAACATTTTCTTGCTGCTGGAATTGTTCCTGTGTTGGTGGCTCATCTTCAACATCCTCTACTATACTCTTCACCATTTCTAAAGCATCTTCAAAACAAGAAGGCAATGCTTCAAAATAATATGGTGCTTTTTCAGAATGAGTAGGCACTTCTTTAGAATGAAGGAGTGTTGTTTTAGGATGAACTCCTATGTCTGCCTCAACAGAGTCATCTGCTCTTGATAGACCTAGAAGCAATTGAGCCAAATTGTCTTCATCATTGGATATAGCTGGCTATTTTTCAAATTGTGATAGTAGTTTTCTCAATTTTGCCACTTCCTATTGAAGCTCTGCAATTTTTCTTTCTTGCATCTCAATGATGCTTTCTTTCTCTGAAATCCACCTGGTCTGTGTTTTGACAACACTCATTGCTGCCCTCAGCTGCTCTATGATATCTTCCACTTTTGTTTTTGCTTCAGAAGATGATGCAGACAAATCAGTTGTAGTTGGCTGCTCAACCAATATTTCCTCTTCTGCAACAATTTGTTCTTTTTCAGGAGGCTCTGTGAGACTAGTTATAAGGGTATCCACCATATATGTAGCCTGTTGAACTGTAGCCTCCTCCAAACCATCTTGCTCAGTTTCTACCTCAACTATCTGTTTAGGGAATTCTAGAAAGTTTTTAGATGCTGGTTGTATCTCTATGACATCTAGGCTGCTTGGTCTATCTTCTTCTTCCATGACCTGTTCTACAGTTTCTTTCAAATGGATTCTTGTAGACCTCCTAGTTCCAGATGCAAACTTCTTCTTTTTGCTCTATTTTTTGGTGACAACAGGGGTCATGGGGTCAATTTTAGATGATTCTATTTCCCTTGTTGTTTTTGCCTCTGTTTGGTTAAGTGCTTCACTTCTTTGTTCTGACAAATTAGTTGCAGCTTCAACAAAATGAACCTTCTTTTGTTTTTCTGCTCTGCTGCCAGTTCCATATCCTCTTCTCTTTTGTTTCTTAGCTCATGAAGTTGAGGGTTCAGGAGCAAGGTTTTCTGCTGCTGTTGTTGTGGGGTGTAGTTCTGTAACGGCTTCAGGGGCACCTTCTGCAGTTTCTTCTATAGCATCTTCTGCAAAAAAATTTGTAGTAGTTGTTTCCTCTTCTACAGCAACATCAGCAGCATTTGGTTCTTCTTCTTCCTCACTTTCATCTCCAAAAATGACATCATTTAGGGTAGATTAAAACCTATCAAAACTCCTAGGTTTTCCTCTAAAATGGTGCTGGTAGACTAATTTGATGAGGCCATGATGGCGAAGGCTTCCTTTACCCTCCTGATATCTCTTTGCCATGTTCTTTAACTCTTGATACAGATATAGGGGAAGATTTACCCTAACTTCTGGTTGTTGCCCACCATGTCTGAGATGGTTCAAAATTCACAGATGATGCTCTGACAATAGCACATACTGCCCTTCATAGGTTAGGAATTTAATTACCCAGGTGGCTACTTCATCCCAGGGTTCTTGCAGGCTGGCCCTTTTTAACCCTTTGCATGTGTTGTTATGGGTTAAGTACTCTAGTTCTCTATCATTTTATTTTACAATCTGATTAACTACATTTTCCAATGTGTTCTTGCCAGATCTAGAAATTGAAATCCCTTCTAATGGCAGCTTTGTAATTTGACTTAAAATTTCAAGGCTTACCTCAATAGTCATGTCGTTAACATGTGCTCGGTTGTTTCTGAATGTATGGGCAAACATGCCAGCCAAATCTTCAAAAGACCCATTGAATTTATCTAAAAATGGCATAAACCCTTCATCTTCAAAAATCTACACAACTGCCAGATTTTCTCGAAGGTAAGTGGTATCTGTAGGCTCTATTCTGATCTTTTGCCCCATCTTTTCTATTTAAAAATCGTACACTGCGGCTGCTATTCTTCTGCTAGATTTCTGGCTATTTTCTATTACAGATTTGTAGAGTTTTAGTTTGAAACCTTTGTTGCCCTATTTCTTGTCTACTTATTTGGAATGAGCCATAACCTGTGCATTGTACTTCGCAACACATCTTTTGAAAGAAAGGTGGCACACTTTTCTACTTTTGCACTATACACCTGTTCGTTGATAATTGCATGGATGTCCTTGCTGTCAGATCCACCTCATTAGTTTTGTAGATTCTCATGTGTATGTTAATTTGTATTAAAAACTGGTGGCATATGGTTGGTCACGTCCTCCGTATTCTAATGAGTGCAAAAACAAACCATGTGCTGACTGAAACGTGTTCCTTCTTCGCATGCAACTAAAATTTTTTGATTTGGTCGTACCTTGTCTTCTTGGATGCCACGTGGAAATGCTCTTTTCGAAGATTATGACTTATTATGTAGACAAAATTTCATTCTGAATATTATGACCTCATTCTGAAGACAAGTCTTCATTTCGAAGACAAATCCTCATTTCGAAGATAGATCTTCATTTCGAAGACAGATCTTCATTCCGAAGATCAAGTTGTATTGCGAAGGTAAATCGTCATTCCAAAGATAGACCCTCATTTCAAAGATAGATCCTCATTCCAAAGATAGATCTTCATTCCAAAGACAGATCTTCATTCTGAAGATGACGTAGCAAGTCGTCATTTTGAAGACCAAGTTTCTTTCTGAAGACAAATTGTCATTTCGAAGACAGTTTCTTTCTAAATACAAAGTGCAACATTCATTTTGCTATCATTTTGAAGACAATTTCAATCCGAAGATAATACAGTAGGCACATTTTTTGGCATTCTTGTTTTGAAGATTAGGCAGAAATCAATATTTTTAATTTCAAAACATGTCGTAAGTATGCCAACTCTTATGAATACCTTTTATGCTAACGGTTAATTGTCACATACTATATACCAATCATTTTACAATGAAGAAATGTAAGAAATATATACCTGATAAAAATAGTTAATGCCAGTTTTGAAGAATGACTACCTTTGTTGATATTTTGCTGAGCTTTTCTGCAACATTTCAAAACAAGTGCACTTGGTGAATTTGTACAATGATGGTTCAGAAATTTCTCACGGTTATGCATGCAAGAAAACTTGTTTTCATGCACACCAACTCAGTAGTGCCTTAAGAAAAGGTTTTCACTGCTGAGTTATTCATTTTTCTCTCTTCTTTTTTCTTGATTTTCCCCTCTTTTTT
The DNA here is from genome assembly GCA_028583015.1 of Wollemia nobilis. NCBI lineage: Eukaryota > Viridiplantae > Streptophyta > Pinopsida > Araucariales > Araucariaceae > Wollemia > Wollemia nobilis. Next base: position 389,342 of record JAQPPZ010005656.1, read on the forward strand.
TTATTTTTACATCTCCTTTTTTTTTTTTTTCTTGATCCTGACTATGCCCATGAAGGAATTTAATGATTTCCCCTGAAACCATGTCTGTGAAGAAATTCATACTCAGAATTTATTCATCTTTTTGTTTTCTATTTTTTTCTAATTTTTTTGTATTTTTTGCTTTTTCTTGAAATCCACTGATCATGTTGATTGTTTTGAAGTGGAAGAGGGAATCTCTTCCACCTGTTGTGTATCCAAACTATCAAGTTGCTGCAAGAATTCTTCTTTAGTCAGAGGTTTATGGTATACCCTAAGGCGATGTCCATTCACTACCAACTTTCTTCATGACCCATCAATAGGGGATAAATGAGCTGCTCCGTTGTTAAATACATCCTCAATCCAGTAAGGTCCTAACCATCTAGTTCTTAGTTTTCCAAGGAAGTCTTCATATTGAGAATCAAACAGTAAAGCCCAATCTCCTTATTGAAGTTTCCTCTGCTGAATGTGACTATCATGCCATAGCTTCCTCTGCTCCTGAATTACATCAGTTTGGTGCAGAGCATCCAATCTCAGTTCATATAATGCATTCAACTGTAGAATCCTATCTGTCTATGCTTGCGATAATTCAATTCCAATTTCCAGTGCTGTGTGCAATGTTAGTAGCTCAAATTCAATAGGTAAGAGAGGCTTTTTACCAAAGACTAGTTCATAAGGTGTGAATCCAGTAGTGGACTTCCAAGTAGTATTGTAGGCCCAAACTGCTTCAGGTAATTTATCTAGCCAAATTTTCCTATGAAAAGCTACTATTTTTTTCAAGATGCGTTCTAGTTCCCTGTTTGTTACTTCAACCTAGCCATTTGCTTGTGGGTGGTAAGGTGATGATTTCCTATGTTTGATTTCATACAATTCTATAAATGCTTTTATGACTTTGGATGCAAACTGGGGTCCTTGGTCTGTGGTGATAGACCATGGAGCTCCAAATCTCTAAAAATTTTGAGTATACAAGAAATCAGCGACCTTCTCTTCACGAGCATGTTTAAAAGCACACACCTCTACCCACTTTGTCAAGTAATCAGTGCATACTAGAATATGCACCTTTCCTTGAAAATGTGGATCAATATGTCCTACAAAATCAAGCCCCCACCTCTAAAATGGTTCTAAAACCATTTGAGGCTGCAGTGGCATCTCAGTTGTATGAGTGGGTTTCCCCATTCTTTGACATGCATCACAATGCCTGATGTACTTTTTCATATCCTTGTGAAGAGATGGCCAATAATATCCTGTCCCTAATATTTTCCTAATTGTGCTTTTTACAGAATAGTGTCCACCTGAGGGTTCATCATGAAAATCTCTAAGGATATCATACACTTCATCCTTGTGGATGCACCTATGTAACACATGGTCAGGACTGCACTTAAAAAGCATACCCTTAATCCATTCAAAAGAAGAACTCTATTTGATCAATTATTTTTTCTGTTTTGAAGTGAAATGTGGAGGAACTTTCCCTATGACCAAATAATTGGCTATATCTACAAACCAAGGTGATTGGACTGATATAGCAAATAGTTTTTCATCAGGAAAAGTGTCATCAACTAATTCCCCTTCATATGTGTTCTGCAACCTAGACAAGAAATCTGCTACAACATTAGCTTTTCCTGGTTTGTTGATTATAGTTATATCAAATTCTTGCAGCAACAGCAACCAACGAATAATTATTGCACTTAACATAGGTTTATTCATCAAATATTTAATGGTTGTATGATCTGTGTGAATAAATATTTGATAACCTGTGATATAATGCCTGAATTTGTTGATGGCATAAATTACTGCTAGGAATTCCTTCTCATTTGTTGTATATTTTTTCTCGGCTCCTGTAAAGTTCTTGCTAATGTTGTAGATGGTATAATGTTCACCATTATCAATTTGTCCTAATGCTGCTCCAATTGCTGTATTGGAGGCATCAATTTGTATGTCAAATGGTAATGTCCAATTAGGTCCTCTGAGCACAGGTGGAGTTATCAATTTCTCTTTCAGAGCTTCAAATGCTTCCTGACACTTTGCAGTCCAAGAGAATTCAGAATCTTTAGTCAATAGGGAAAACATAGGACTGGATATTGTACTAATGTTGGGAATAAACCTGCGGTAAAAACCAATGTGTCCTAGGAAGCTTCCGACATTAGTCTGAGTTTTAGGAGAAAGGAGATTCTTGATAATTTCAACTTTCTTTGGATCAACTTGGATCCCTTCAGGAGAGATGTGATGACCAAGAACTATCCCTTCCTTCATCATCATGAAGCATTTATCTGGATTTAAGGATAAGTGGTATGTTTCATAGCGAGTTAAGACTTTGTCAATATTTTCCAATGTAAAATCAAAAGTTTGTCCACATACTGTGAAATCATCCATGTAAATTTCAACACTTTTGGTGGTCAGATCAACAAAAATTGCTAGGACTGCTCGCTGAAAAGTTTTTGGGGCATTACACAAACCAAAATGTAAAACCCTATAGGCAAATGTTCCCCATGGACATGTAAAAGTTGTTTTTTATTGATCCTTAGGTGCAATCTGAATTTGATTATATCCACTAAATCCATCAAGAAAACAAAAGTATCTTTTTCCAGCAAGAGTATCTAACACTTGATCTATGAAAGGTAATGGAAAATGGTCTTTGTATGTCACCTTATTCAATTCTCTATAGTCTACACATACTCTCATTTTTCCATTTTTCTTCGGAACTATTACCAAGGGAGAAACCCATTGGCTATCAGAAATTGGGTAAATGAATCCTACTTCTAGGAGTTTTTCAATTTCTTCTTTCACAATATCTCTTAAGGCAGGATTCAATCTTATTTGAGGTTGTCTGACTGGCTTGACTTCTTCAGTATAGATTCTATGGGTACATATATTAGGATGAACTCCTGACATATCCTTGTAGTTCCAAGCAAAAGCATGAACATACTTCTGCAAGAAAACTATCAATTTTTCTTCCTCTTCCCTAGTAAGCTGGCTGTAAATGTTTAGAAATTTGCCTGGCTGGACTTCTATTTATTTTGTATTTAGAATGACTGAATTCACTCCATACCTGGTGATTAAGGGATTAAGAGGACATTGCTAAGATGGGAGAAAAGAAGTAGTTTCTATTTTATTGATGCTTGAGGGAAGCATATCTTGTATGGAATAGTGAGAAGGAAAAATTAGATGATGATGCCATCCATGTGGTAGTGAAACAGAGTTTCCATGTGATAGCACAGATGGTTCATCTTCAGATTTTTTATTCTCCTCATTACTTATCAACTGTTGGATATTTTTTGTTTCCCCTTCTAAACCTTGTTCATGCAGAACATTCATCAGGATTGTTTCATTTTCTAAGTTTTTTGTGTCACTGAGGTCTTCTGTGTGTTCTCTTACTACTAAGGTAGCTAGTGTAGAAATGACCTCTTTTGGTTCTTCCTCTGAGTCAGAAAACCATAACTGACCTAAAAATTTGCTAGATGGTTCTGTAGAAGGATATAAAGAAATCTATTTCAAATCAATACCATTTGAAATAGTCATATTTCTAAATATGCAGTCTATGAAGGTTGCTGCAGTTGCAAGCCAAGGTCTTTCCAAAATAATGGGATATCCATGTGCTGAATTTCTTGGCTGTAAAACTAGAAAATCTACAGGGAATTCCCAAGAAGAAACTTCTATAGGGACATCTTCAATGATACCTTCGAGTTTTGCAACTGACCTATCAGCCATTTCTAAAACTGTAAATGTGGGGCTAAGATGTTTGAGTTGTAATTGTTCCATTGTATCCTTGGTCATGACATTTATTGCAGCTCATAGATCCACTAAAACATTTGATATTGGTACTGAACCTATGGTGACTGTGATAACTGGGCTTCCTGGATCACTATACTTTGGAGGTAGTAGTTTTCCAGATAAGAGATCAGCTATCTTTCCTTCAACCTGCATAGTATTTGGAAATGCTTTCTTCTTTCTTCCTGCTCTTTTAATGCACAAATTTTGGATAGTACTGTTAATATTTGGTGTTTCTTTAATGGCTTGCAATAAGGGCAATGATATTGTCAACTTTTTGAGTTCTTTGACCAATTCTGACTCAAAATTTTTTGGTATTGCATTAAGTCTTTCAGGATATGGAATTATGCTTGGTAATTGTTCTGCCTGTGTCTCTTTCTCTATTGTTGGTTCCAATTTTTTTGTTTCTATTATTGATTGGATTCTCTCTAGTTCTGATGATTCTTGCTCTTCATTTTCTTTGATTTCAATTGAAACTGGTTTAGGTACAACTTTCCCTGAACAAAGTTGGATGTCACTGCAATCAAGAACATTAATTTCAACATTTTCTTCAGCTTCAGCCACATAGACAGGAGGTGTTTGTCTCACACTGTTTTGATTAGTGACTAAGCTGGCAATTGAGGTTGTTTCACTTGCTGTGTTTGTTGTTGTTTTTCTTGAAAATTTTTATTAGGTGCAGGCAACAAATGCCGAGTTTGACCTTGATTCTTTTGCTGCCTTGGATAGGACTGGTATTGCTGATTCCATTGTGGTTGGTTTTGCATCCAATGTGGATTAGTCTAATTTTGATTCCAAGCTGGATTGTTTTGATTCTAAGATGGGTTGTTTTGATTCCATGAGGGGTTGTTTTGATTCTGATTCCAGGCTGGGTTATTCCAATTTGATTGTGTCCATTCTTGGGAATTTGTCCATTGAGGATAATTCCAAGGACGTTGGGGTGGTTCTGATTGTCCCCAAGGCATAGTACCAGGACTATGCCCCCAATTTGTAGGAAAACAAGGGGGATTTTGATATTGAGAGAAATTTCCCCCATGTTTTGGTCCAATATAGTTGAGTTCCTCAGTCTGGTTTTCTAACATAATTTTGAGTTATGGTAGTAGATGGCATTAATCAGTTGAATGCCTTTTTGAACAGATACTACAAATGGCTGAGATAGATGTTTTATTCAAAGGACATTCCTATAAAGCATGTTTATTTCTACATCTTGGGCAATAAATTGCCAAAGGTTCTGTGATTTTTGCTTTTGCAGACATTTCCCCCAAAGTAGTGTTTAGATGCACTAGGATATCAGTTTTGAAATTTTCAAGTTCCTCTATCATGTCCTTTACATCAGTGCCATTTGTGCGAATTTTTCTTCTTCTTTGCTTAGTGTGAGAGTAATTCCTGCAGAGATCCATAATTTCCTCATTACTGAGAGTGGTTATATCCCATTTTCCCATAAAATCCATAACTTCTCTGGATTCATCTTGCAATCCTCTCAAAAACATGGTTTTACATAATTCTGGTTCTAAAAGTCCACATCTCCTTTGAACAAAGGAGAACCTATCAAGATAATCTTCCAAGGTCTCATCATCTTCTTTCTTGATTCTGAATAACTCATCTTTTCTATTCCTTACATGGCAATATTCCTGATATTTGTCTAAAAAGACAGTCTCCATTTGATCCCAGGTTCTTATGGAATTTGGCTCTAAACTCATGAACCATTGCAATGCTGAATCCTTGAGAGTTGAGGGAAAAACCTTAAGTTTCTGATTGTCATTTATATAATCATAGGTCTGACACACTACCTTGAATTCAAACAAAAACTGGTCAGGATCTTCAAATACAACACCTCGAAAGGTTGGAAGTACTGAAGGTGAAATTGTCTTCATGGGAGAGTTTTGTGTTGGATTCAAATGAATAGGATATTCAAATTTTCTAGACGGTTGGAGTATATCCTGATCATCTCCTTCATTATGAACATAGCCATGTTGGCCATCTATATTGCCTCCTTCTACCATAATTTCCTATTTGTTGAGAGAAGTTAAAGCTTCCCAAATTGTTCTCTCAAGAGGTCCAAGCCTCTCTGTTGATGATGAGTCTGATGAATTGTCTTTCTTAGGATATCCTGATGATGATAAAATTGGTGATTTTCCTATCTCAGAATGCTCTAGTGATGGTGAGACTGGTGATTTTTCTATCAATATTTTTGGTAATTCAAACATAGGTGATTCACCCCTTAAGCGTGAAGATCTCCTTAATGGAACAAGCCAGGGATCCTTTGGGGTAGTTCTACCTTTTTCATCCCTAGACTTATTCATTCATTTTTACTCTTAAATGACATAAATTAAGTCAATAGTTGTTATCTAACCTGAATTCTCACAGCTTAGTCTGATTATAGCTATTGGACTGTTTGTTTTCTTCTGACAACACTATTCCCTAGCAACGACACCAAAATGATGCATAGTCGTTATACCATCATTAATTCTTAATGAACCTGTCAATCTAGGGCAGTGTACAAGGCTATCTACGAAAGAAGAAGTGAAACAGCTATAAATTAAGTCAATTCTAGAGCAACAGGTCTTATTGGTGGAACCGGTTGTGTGGGGGGTTTTGGAACATTCCTATCTCTAAATTGCATGAATTAAATCTTAATATAAGTTGCAGAATTGGAAACTAATCATTAACTGTAGAAATGAAGTCCTAATAACAATTGCAGAATAAGACCTAATTAGATTGCAAAAATAACAGTTACAAAATTGAAAGTCTGATCCTAATTGCAGAAAGGAAACCTAATTACTTTTGCAATAATGAAAGTCTAGATCTAATGTGGAAATAAAAACTATCAAAGTTTTGTAATAGAAGGTTGTCAATCTTCTATTCAGGTTTTAACAGCAAAACATAAAATGCAGGAAATTGCTCAAAAATAGTAAATTCTGGAAACAACAGTCTGAAATAAAGTGGAAGCTTTGTTGAAAGTAAGATTGCAACTAAAAAATTAAGCACAAGGTTAATATAAGCATAAATAAACTAATACTACAAATATTGTCAACTGTTTACAAGCAATTGAAATAACAAGTTCTACAACTCATTCTGCTACAATAAAATCAAAATAAAAACCTGCTTTGTTAGTCCTCCTCCTAGGTCTGGAAGTGGCCAGCCTCTTTTTCCATAAGAAGGTGTAAGTCTCTCTCTCTTTCTAAATCTTAATCACACTCATTTACAAGCAATATGAAATAGAACTGGTGCACTTTATTTATTAGAAGACATGATTACAATAATTTTGCTGAAAAACTGTTACAGGACTGCAATAGTCAATTTCTACCTATACTCTGTATTTTCTGTTAGCTTCCTTACACTATTTTCTATCTCCTTTACTATCTACTTCCTCTACTCGGCTCAACCTAAATGGGAGCAATATTTATAGCTATCCTATGATCTGATTACAAACAAAGAATATCTCAAAATATCTAATCCTACAATGCTACAACAAATTTTGGTGTTATCCTAGAAGAGGACTAAAACGTGATCTTTACCTTAATGATGGTTTTGGTCGGCAATGACGGAAAAGACAGATGGAAGATATTTCCCTTTACATTTTCCAACCTTTATTTCCCTTTTTTGGCTTCAAAAATTGATCAACAAGCCAAAAAGCGTACTCTATTTTCATTTCGAAGATAAGTGGCTTCATTTCGAAGACAATGCAATTCTCATTTTGAAGATCGCTCATTTCGAAGATACTGCATTCTCATTCCGAAGATCACTCATTTCGAAGATACTGCATTCTTCATTCCGAAGATCTGCTCATTTTGAAGATGTTGCATTCTTCATTCCAAAGATCCGCTCATTCCGAAGATGCTGCATTCTTCATTTCAAAGATATCTGTTCATTTTGAAGATACTTCAAAATGAACAAATATATTCTTTTCCAGTGATCTCTTCTGCATCTCTCAGGTGGGTTATCTCTTAATATCAAATTCCTATGGTCTTCATCCATTTTCTCATGTGAATTCCATGCCTTGCTATTTATGGACAACTGGCTGGAATTTACATGGGAAAGACTAGTTTTTGCTACATAGCAACAGTTTGCTTGCACTGTTTCCAGATTTAGATTAAATAAATGCTTGAGATGAATCAAAACATGATTAGTGAAATGCTGCTATTATTCTAAGCATATCCCATTTTAGCAAATCATAGCAAAAAGAACACAAAACTATGCAAAAAGCTGTAAAATCAGCATATAATATTTCAAATACATTGATCATGCAAAATGGTTAATATAAAGCATATTGAATCAAATTAACTAACATATCAGATAAAACATAAGAGTTTATAGGCATTTTTGGTGTTCAAAACATGTTATGATTGAGGCATTTTTAGGCCTCATCACTTTCGCCTTCGAGCTCTTCCTTCTTCAATTCATTGTGAAATCGCGATGCTTCTTTTGTTGAAGACTTGCTAAATGTTTTTGTCATGAAATCATGACACTTTCTCCAACTGCAAGCTGCCATCTCAACCTGTCACGAAATCGTGACACTTTCTGCATTGGCAAGCTTTCTATTCAACCTGTCACAAAATCGTGACACTTCTTGCATCCGTACTTCTTTGTAGCCTATCGCGAAATCGCGATGCTTCTCATTTCAGAATCTTCCTCTTTGTTGCATGTCATGAAATCATGATAGTTCTCTCTTCGAGCTTTTTAGCATGTTACAAAATCGTGACAGTCCTCACTTAGACTTTTGCAGCATGTCATGAAAACACGACAGTCCTCACTTAGCCTTTTGCAGCATGTCACGAAATCGTGACACTTTTCATGAAACTTTCTCTCTTCTAACTTGTCGTGAAATCATGATAGTTCACACTGTGGACTCTCTTTTCTGTATTATTTCATGAAATCATGACACCTTTTCATCCGTACAACTTTCCTAGCAATGTGTCGCGAAATCGTGACACATTTCCTTCTCTACCTTCCTGCACTTCTCGAGTCGCAAAAATGCGACATGTCACGAAATCGTGACTCTTTCCATATTGCTTTGCTTCTCTGCCAACATGTCATGAAATCGTGACAGTTTTGCTAGCTTCTTCTCTTTCTTCCAGCATGTCGCAAAATCATGACAGTTTTGCCAGAAATTTCTCTCTCCTCAAACATGTCGTGAAATTGTGACAGTTTTTTTAGCCTGCTGCAAACTTTTTCTTACTTGTCTTTTTCTTGATATTTTGCAAATGGGCTACTGAGAACTTCCTGGAAACTCACTGTCCATGCTCTGAATAATTTTCAACAAAACAAATTCCTTGACATCAAATCAAATTTCTTCAAGAACTTCTTTGACATCAATGACAACTACTATACTTGAGCAAAGGCACTGTACCCAAGGTACCCAAAATTGCCAACAAACAATAGTTTCCTTTGATATAAAATAAATATATTTATGCTTTATGGCTTTATGAATTTGCTCTATTTTTTATAGTGTACCCTTGTTAAATTATTGTGTATTTTTTCTTAAGTGTTTACCTTATAAAATTGTGCAACCACAAAGTGAATAAATCCAAAAATATAGTTGCAAGTTGATTTTATAGTTTTGTACCTATATTTTTCATTTGGATTTGTGTAAAGTCTATTTTAGGGTTTGAGGGTAACAAAACTAGAATAAAGCTCCAATAACTAGTTTTATTTACTTTAAATTGGTATGAGGAATTAAGCCATCAGTGGGAGTTTCAATGCCACAACACCAATGACTTCCAATAATAATTCCTTATAATTACATATCCCATGATTCAATGACAAGAATTATGATTACTAGGGAATTCAAATGAAGATTTTGTTTGGGTCTCAAGAGATTTGGGACCTAGTGGAGAATGGGTATCTAAAATTTTTTTAAGGAGAACCAAAAGAAATACAAAAAATCCTTGGTCTACACAATGTAGGTAGTTGAGGAGACCATATTTCTTAGAATTGCAAAAATAACCAAATAAAAGGACGTATTGGAAATATTATCCAACTCCTTCCAAGGTAGCAACAAAGTAAATTTTGTAAGGTTGTAGATGTTGATGAGGGAGTTTGAAATTTTTTAGATTAGTGAATCAGAGTCCATGAGTGACTTGACCCATACAATAGGTATTATCAGCTAGATGAGGATGTATGGTGAAAATATTGATAGCCAAAGAATTGTGGAGAAGATACTAAGAAGCCTAGCAATAAGGTTTGACTCAGTAGTGATTGTTATTGAATAATTAAGGGACTTAACAACCCTTTTAGTGGATGATATCATGGTTTCTATAAAAACATATGAGCAGATGTTGAACCAAAGAATAGTCTTGATTAGGTTAGACATTCAAGACACAAGTCTCATTTAGAGATAATAGTATATGGGAAGAATTCTAACAAGGATATTCAAGTTCTCAAGGAGGAAAAGGATATAATAGTAGATGTAGAGGTGGTAGAGACCAAGAAATAGGAGGAAGAACAAAATACTACAATAAAGGAGAAGCATACTATAATTTCTATCAAGTAAGAGGAAGAGGTAACAATAAAAATCAGCAAGTACACTCAAATCAAAGTTATAAAAAATCTAAACTTCAATGTTATTACTAAAAAAATATTGGGTATTATAGTTATGAGTGTAGAAATACAATGGCTAAATTAGAAACAAGCCCACTATACCAATGAGAATGAGTATGTAAAAAAAATGCATATGGGTCCATAATGTTAACTTGTAGTACTAATGAAGAGAACAAAAACAATGTATGGTATCTTAATAGTGGTTTTAGTAACCACATGTATGGGAATAGAGAAATATTCTCATAGTTAGATAAGACAATTCAATTTAAGATCATGATATAAAAAAATAGCAAGGTACCTCTCATAAAAAAAGGTAGGATGATAATCTGCACAAAACAAGGAGAAAAAATATATCCCTAATGTGTATTATGTGTTTGGGATGAAACATAATTTATTGAGTGTTGGGCACCTTGTGCAAAAAAGGCACATAATGTATTTTGAAAATGGAGCCTACATCATTAGAGATAGAAAAATAGGCTCATAGAAAATGTAGTCATGACCAAGAACAAGATGTGTCCTATAAATATTTAGAGCAAAATGTTGATTTCATTTAGTGTAATTGTAAATAATTCTACATGGTTGTGGCATCTTATATTTGATTACTTGAGTTTTAATGGCCTGAATTTTCTACACAACAAGTATACGGTGATGGTATTGCCTATTGTAGAGCAACCCAATCAAACATGTGAAGGTTTCTTAATAGGAAAGCAACATAGGGATGCATACCCTATAGGAAAATCATGGACAAATTTACAACCATTGGAGCGGGTGCATTCGAACATATGTCGACCTATGCAAACTAGCTCATTTTCTAAAAATAAATAGTTTTTAACTTTCATATATGATTTCTATCAAAATACATGGGTATACCTCCTTAAATAACTAGAAGAATTTGGAAAATTTAAGGATTTGAAAGCATTGGTTGAAAAGAAAAGTGGCTATTATGTAAATACTACAAGAATAGATGGAAGAGGTGAGTACATCTCTAATGAATTTTATAACTTCTACAATTAAAATGGAATAAAAAGGTAGTTAATAGCCAGATACACACCACAATAAAATGGTGTAGCAAGAGAAAAAATAAAATCATAATGGAGATGGCAACGAGGATGTTGAAGGTAAAATAATTATTGAATAAATTATGAGTAGAGGTTATAACATGTGTAGTTTATTTACTAAAAAAGTATCCCATAAAGAATATGAAGGACATGATCCCAAAAGAATCCAAGTGTTGCTTACTAAAGAGTCTTTGGGTGCATAGCATATGCACATATTCCAAATGAGAAGAGAATAAAGTGGTATGACAAGATAGAAAAATGCATCCTCATTGGGTACAATGAGGATTCAAAGGACTATAGATTTTATAACCTCATTACAAAGAAGTTGATCATTATCAGAGATGTGAATTCCATGGAATATAGAGGTTGGAATTGGAATTCCAAGACTAGTCAATAGGGGACAACAAATATTGAGTTTGAAGACTTGAATGGAAAAAGAACAAATAAATCTACAATTTCAAGTAGTAGTACTAGTGATGTAAAAAAACCTTCTTTACCATCAATCTCACCACTCCTTGCAAGAATGATATCCAACATGAGAATACCAACAAGAGAAGTCTATAATAAATTTTTGATTTTACTTTGTTTTTTAGTGTGATCCTGTTTCATTTGAAGAAGCAATTAATGATAAAAAATGGGTGAAATCCATGAATGATGAAATAGAATCCATAGATAAAAATTAAACTTGGAAGCTAATGGATCTTCCAATAGGAAAGAAAATTATTAGAGTGAAATGGATGAACAGAATTAAGTTTAATGCCTAGGGTGATATTGAGAGGCATAAAGCAAGGTTGGTTGCAAAAGGGTATAATCAAAAGTCAATCATTGACTATTATGAAGTGCATGCACCTCTAGTGAATCTTGACATAGTCAGAATGATCCTAGCATTAATAATCCAAAATGAGTGAAAATTTTACCAAATGGATGTCAAGTTTACCTTCCTAAATGATGTATTGGAAGAAGAGGTCTACATAGACCAGCCACCCAACTATGAGCGAGAAGGGTAAGAAGGAAAGATGATGAAATTGAAGAATTCTCTTTATGGGTTAAAGAAAGCACCTAGGATTTGGTATAGTCGAATTGATGAATACTTTCAAAGGAATGGATTCATCAAATACCCATATGAGAACACTCTCTACATCAAAACTAATGAAGAGGAAGAGATGATAATAGTATGCTTGTATATAGATGATCTGATTTATACTAGCAATAATAATATGGTTTAATTAATGTAACAATAAGTTTAATATTTCATTATTTTGATGGGAGTAGATCCTAATAGAATCCACACATAGCCTATTACAAGACAATGGCTATTATATTTTATGTTATACTAATATTTTTTAATTATTTTGATAGTGTTTCTTTATTCATACAAAATTTAGTAGTATAAATTTTATATAATGGTTGTAATAGATATATTATAAAATAGCCATTACATAAATCTTGACTATTTTATTCATATCTATTATATTATAATATCCTATGAGCACATGAGTTTGGTGTAATCCTCACATTTTCTTTTCTTAGAAATCAAGCAAGTGTTGCAAGTGAAAATAAGAAACTAGTGTGAGTAGAAACCAATTATGAGAAAGGATTAAGTTCCACATTTTCTTGTTCCATGTTTATGGAAAAAATCAAAAATTTAAAAGACTCTTATGAGGAATAGCCAGTTACTATGATAGGTATGTCATCTTAAAAGTCCTAATTGGATTTAAGGACAATCTAGGTGTGTGTAAGTATGTCCTAGTTGGATATATGAATACGATAAATTAGAATAAGAGGAGGATCAAATCAATTTAAGACCCTATAAAAGTAGAATATATTACACTAGAAGTGATTATAAAGTATGATATGATCTAGCATAACACAGTTATTCTTAAAGTAGATGGTTAATATGTAAATTCTAAAGATATTGACTAGGTTTTCTAGAAATTTAAAATTGGATCATTTGAAAATGGAGTGAATTAAAATTACTCCATGAATTTTCTTTTAAAAGGAGTTTTCCTCATTAACTTCTATAGTCCAACAATTAGGGAAAAAATAATGAATGTTATCCTATGGTTTAGAGGGAGAGATGCATTATATTCAAGACCATAGAGTAATAGTTTTCTATGTAGAAAAAAGCTATATAGATGATTCTAATGTAGGTTAGGCTTTTTGGAATTTCATACTATATTATAACTTAGGAGATTTTAAAAAAAAATTGTTGCACTCTAGGGGATTTCATCTAAGAGGTACCGACTACTAAGGAGTGAAGGCATGTTATATATACCTGTGTATGTGTTGCCATGGATATTTCAAAACCATTGCCACATTTTATTAATAATAAATCTAAATTAAGATAATAACATCAAAATATGTATTATAAATAAATTATAATACATATCCCTATATCCCTATACAATATAATAGCATATTATCCCTATATACCTATTCATAGGAATTATTTAGATATTTTATTATGAACAATGATTAGATCATAAATCCATTCTTTTGAGATATAATTTATTCAATAATTATCATATAAAATAAATTTGATTTTAGTCTTCTGGCTTGAAGATGATAATTCTTTCAAATGATTATTTTATGGTAGGATGAAGTAAAGTTTAAAGGATCATATATACACAAGTTTGTTCAAATGAGTTAAATGAGGATTTAGAATTCCAATGTTTTTCTAACATATTTAAATCAGAGGAAACTAAAGAGAAGCCCAAAATGTTATAAGAGATAATTAAAATCAATAGAATGAATAAATATAGTTATGTGCAAGAAAAATACTTTCTAATTATCATAATTTATTGAGAAAGGAGTCATGTTGGTACCAAATAGTTAAGGAGAAATAAGTTAAGGAAAGGATAAAAATATAAAAATAATACATCCTACAACAAAAACAAATTTGTAAGTTATATTTTGACTTATTCACCAATACCGTATAATTTAATCTTGTGTATGCCTATAAATGATCAATGTGCAATGCAATTATTTAGTGTTTATGTCTATGGGCCCATAGTTAATATTTCCATGGTTAAAACCTAACTTTTAATTAATCTAAAGCCTTTATGTTATATTGTATTATGTTAATATGGTTATGTAATTATCATTGTTGGAATTTAGATATGAGCAACCATCTGATTGATTGTATTAGAGTGTATAATTCTTACCTATGAATAACATGGCAATTGTTAGTCATCAAATAAACCATTTAGTTCATGTGCTCAATCTCTATGTTTTATTATTTTTCCTTTTAGTATAATATTTGATTAAATATATTGTTTCTATTTTATTTTTAAAATTAGTAAGAATCCAACATGCTATCAAAGTAGGTTTTTAACAACATTATTTGGTTATGCAAATGGTTTATTTTAATCCTCTAGTTTTTCCTCTAAAATGAATTAGATATTGAAATTCATTTTAAGCACGAGGCAAGGGGAAGATCCTATTTTTTATTTCACTTTATTCTAATATCTTTGATAATTAATGGCTACTCTAATTTCTATTTGATTATTATCGAGATATATTTATCCTTTTTGGTATAGATACAATTATTTATAGTAGAGGTAAAATCATTTTGATTTTGGAGGAATATCTTATCTTCTACATTGAGAGTCAAACATTCTTCATGTTTGATTTCAAAATAATATCCAAAAACAAATGGATTGGTGTAAAAGAAATACACACAAAGCAATACACACAATATATGGGGGTGTCTACTGGGAGCTAAAAGTGACCTATTGCACTTCATGAGTGTCATGATTCCCCCATTATTATAGTTTTGACTCTTTGCCTCTATTGATTGAGTGCATTTGGTACCTTATACCTTGTGTATGGGTGCGAGGATCTTTGCTTTAGATGTGATATTCTATGCTTATATTTATTCCTTAATACTCTAGTCCTACTCTATTATATCTTCAACTTCAAGGGTTAAGAAAAAAGAAAAAGAAAAATTGTAAAAGAAAGTAGGAAACAACAAGAAACATAAATTGCATAAGGGAAATGAAAGAAAAAAAAAGATATAAAAACAAAGTCTATTTAGCCTACACTATAGGTGGTAATGCGCCAAAGATATAATAACATCCCCATGCCTTGACAAGTTGAAGTGAACACTTGCATAATGCGTGATAGTTTAGTATGAACACAAGTCTCCTAAAAAAATACAGCAAAATAGAAAACCCACACTAAAATATGGATAGAGATTTCATAAGTAGTTATAAATTCTTATTAGTGTGAAGTTTGAGTTATATATATGTAGAAATAATAGGTTTGAAAACTCCCTATTCAGTTATGCAAGGCTTGATCCAGGATGGAACATAGGGAAAAATGAAAAAAGGCACCCCTTAGAAGAATGAAGAGCTCTTGGTGCTTTACAAGGAGAAGAAGAGAGATAATTATAAAAAAAATGAACAAAATCCTCTCAAAATCCATGTAGTATTTTAAAAATTAAATTTAAAATTTGTCTAGGCTAGTTGACATCAATGTTGAATACTTTGGAAGCTTTGGAGATCCATAGCTAGACATGGGTGTAGAAAATATCACTCATCACTCATCACGGATCATCACTCATCATTAATGACTTAGGTCATGTGTTGCCACTTGGGTCATCCTCCCTATTATTGCTTTAAATTTTCAACTTTTATTTAGAAAATTGTGTTTAATCATGGGGTTCTAGGACCAAGATAAAATCATCATCCTTTCTCTCATGTCTAGTTGCTATCAAATAGTCTAGTGGTTTTATTTTTTGAAGCTTGGCTCATCCACACTCTTGGTAGATTTCTCTAGTCAAGATACTATTGCATTCCATGGATTTCATGGGTGTTTTCTTCTACTTATGGGGAGATTGTGCTCAAATTTTGGTGGTCTTCTCCTATTGTTTCCTCTATTTCTCACTTGCATGTCCTTGAGGCTGGACTTTGTAGGGGCCCAAAAATTGTGAAGCATAGTCAAGGGCTCACAACTCAAAAATTCCAAGGTGATAGGCTCTACATAGTCCTTTGGACCTTAAGATATCCTTAGGGAAAGGAGAGCTTCGATGGCCTTATTCCCACTAGGGCATTTTGAATGATCCCATTCGCTCCTCCCATAAAGTCACCCAAGAATCTGGAGGAAGGAAACATCACTGATTCTCTTTGGTTGGATAGGAGAGTAGTTCGTAGATCCTAGATGGGGCAGGGATTTATTTGAAAGTAATGTCCTATTAGCTATTACTAAAAGATCTTCATGGATATTTATTTCACCAAAGCTTACCTTAGTTATCACTAGAAAAACCTAATGCGTAGTTATGAATTAGTCTAGTGGTTGAACTAGGGCATACAATGAAGGGAGCTTTTAGGATTAATATCGATCAATAGTGTTTGTTCCTCCTTGGTCCTTTTTTTATATGTATAAATACCCTTTGGGGCGATGGGTTTTCCCTCGAACCAAACATTTATGCCATGCCATTTTGGTTTAAAACTCTTACCAACTTACCCTACCAAAATTCCATGTTGTATCACTTCTTTCTATAAGGAAATTACCTTATCTAGTCAATTTGGGACCTCTTTTCTTCTTCCATTAGGACTTTTGAGGTGGCCTCCCCTTTGTCCTCACTACGTATTGGACTTTGAAGATAGGCCCCCATTTTGACTCTGGCCTGTTCACCCTTTAGAGCTTGCTTAGCTCTTTGACCTTTCTCTGGTGCTTGATGGGGAATATGGGCGAAACCATAGTGGTATTGTGATGGGAGGTCGATCTCCAAGTTGGGTCCTTCACCCACTTGATTAACTACTTTCCTGGCTTGCCACTGGGATGTCTTTAATACCTAAGCCACCACTCTAGGCAAGGAGAAGATAGGGATTGTATCTACTTCATTGTTTAACTATCTTTCCTATGTAACTTAAGGTCATGCAAAAAGGCTCCATTCATGCTCATACATGTTTTTCTCCCCTCACTCTTGCTACTCATCTTCCTCGATTGCAGATTTTTTTTTGCAGCCCAAGATATTCTAAATGAATGCATTTTTCAATCATTTGTGAAAATATATATAATAAACATAATGTCCAAATATGAGATTTTGTGGCTTTTTAACATTTGAATTATTGAGTTCAAAAAAGAGGCCTTTTATGAATATAAACACCAAAGTCTAAAAGATTTAGGATAAGCATAAGATAAGGTGAAAGTTGAAAGTTTATATTGGCTAATGAACATAAACTTTTTGCAGTCAAGAATTCAAATTTTATTTTTATTTTACTGTACCCAACATAAAGTCGAGTAAAATTATGTAAATGGCATCCTCGAGGCGCAAACACGTGACAAGAACGCAAGAGACAATAAAAATTGGAAGACCATATATAACTCTCCCCGCTTGTAAAAATGTAATACTAAGGTAGGAAGTAAAATAAAATAAAACAAAGATGGGAGGTTATCGTCACTTGTGAACGTTATGTAGCTACCACTGACTTTTTGTTAACCAAATCGTGGTAATTCTGTCAATTTGACATTTCCCTGTTCTTGATTTGACATTTTCCTGTTCTTGAATAAAATACTTCTCTCAAATCACGTTGTCACGATTTCTTTTACGATTAATGCTTCTTTGGCATGTAATGAAGGTGCGAATCTTATATTGTTTGTCGCGGTCGACAAGTATTTTAATATTTTTAATAAATCTTAAAGCACCAGGGCAGTTACAACCAAAACAATTAAGTTAATATATTTTAAATTTTTATAAAAAACTTAGCTCAAATCATTTCGAGGCTTATTGTCTCTCCAAAGAAAAAAATTAGTTTTTTAACAGAAGATGCGTAAACGGTTTAAAATAATCCGTGAAAGCATCGGATTCTATATGCTATTACACTATTATAACTTTGAAAAATATTTTTTTCTCAAATCATTTCGAGGCTTGTTGTCTCCAAAGAAAAAAATTAGTTTTTTAACAGAAGATGCTTAAACGGTTTAAACTAATCCGTGAAAGCCTCGGATTCTATATGCTATTACACTATTATAACTTTGAAAAATATTTTTTTTCTGCGATTCCTTGTTGTTTCTTTTTGTCTCAAACTTAGCCACAGATGCGTGTCCTGCTAGAGTGGTTAAAGGAATTTAAGGAGAATAGTTGGTAGCAAATTTTTCAACCTATTCACTTATCGAAAAGCTTCGTCAACTAGTCAATCAGTTGGAATTATAACGGTACATTTAGGCCAGTAAAATACATGTAAGGCGTTCAATCGCCTCCATAATCACAAGTCTCGCTAGTTGTCAATATCACTTAAAAGGAAATAAATCCCATCGTTTGAGATCAGTCTTGTTACTGCATTGATTTCTCCTATCAATTCTGAATCCATTCCTCAGTCCTTATGGATAACCAACCGCTCTCTTGGTTTTCTGTGCTTGTTATCACTGTGTTGGTGTACTACTTCTTCCTCCTGTTGAACGTGTTGATTGGGAGAAAGAAACGAAAGGCCGGACTTCCCCTTCGCCGGGACCTCCAGCCTGGCCAATCGTCGGAAATCTCTTTCAATTGAAAGGAAAGCCCACCGTGGCTTTCTCTGCCCTTTCTCAGCATTACGGGCCGCTCATGACACTCTATCTTGGCATGAAAACTGCTGTAGTCGTTTCATCTTCTGCGATGGCAAAGGAAGTTCTCAAAACCCACGATCACGTCTTCGCGGGCCGGACAATTATAGAGGTAGCGAAGAATTTTTCTCAGCACAAATCATCAATAACTTTTGGTGAGTATGGACCTCGCTGGCGGTTTCTCAGACGTATTGCTAGCACTGAGATGTTCACTTCCAAGCGACTACAAGATCTGCAACATCTCAGAAGAGATCAAGTATTTCGAATGACTCGACTGATATTCGAGGATAGCAGCGTGATAGGAAAGAGCATAAATATTGCGCATATTGTATTCTACGCGGGATTCAATGTGTTAGGCAACATGATCTTTAATACGACCCTGTATGATCCCAGCAATCCGGCTTCCATAGAGTTCAGGAACAATTTTACTACATTAGTGAAGCTTGGCGGTACGCCCAATTTGTCAGACTTTTTCCCATTTCTCGCGTGGCTGGACCCTCAGGGCGTGTGCCGTCGGCATCTCGTCTATAGTAAGCGAGTGTATGCGTTTTTAAATGTATTAATAGAGAATCGCCTCGCAACGAGAAGCCAAAGTCCGAAGCGTAAGAGAGAATCTGACCAGGACTTTCTAGACGTCCTTCTTTATTTGAAAAACGATGATTTCTCTAAAGCAGATATCAGAGTTTTAATTAAGGTAAGTATTTGATTTGTTTGGATTCTTTTTTAACCACAGTTTTGTGGGGATAAGAAGAAAGATTTCGAAGTTTGCTATTTCTGATTTGGGAGGAACTGCTTACGGGTGGCAGCGAATCGTCTGCAACAACAATAGAATGGGCGATGGCGGAACTTATTCGCAGTCCTGAGGCAATGAAGACAGCCCGACAGGAATTGGAAGAGGTGGTCGGTCCAAGTCGAAAAGTCGAAGAAAGTGACATAGATCGCCTGCCTTATCTTCATGCTGTGGTGAAAGAAGTTTTTCGGTTGCACCCGCCCTTTCCTCTGATGATCCCACACAGAGCTGAAAGTGACTGTGAAGTAGCGGGATATATGATACCCAAAAACACGCAGGTGATGGTGAACGTTTTTGCCATTGGAAGGGATCCTGCTGTGTGGAAGGAGCCCTCAAAATTTTTGCCAGAAAGGTTTTTGGAGGGTGATAAGAGTAATATAGAGTATAAGGGACAGCATTATAAGCTGATTCCGCTCGGATCAGGAAGAAGGATGTGCCCGGGGCTTCCGCTAGCCGATCGGATGGTTCATTTTATTTTGGCTTCGCTTCTCCACTCGTTTGAGTGGACTCTCCCAAATGGGATGACTTACGAACAGCTGGATATGAATGACGTTGTTGGAGCCACGTCGAAGAAGGCTGTAGACTTGGTTGCAATTCCAATACCGCGCCTGCCCCATCACGTATATTAGCAGTCCCTTGAACTATTATTAAATAGATAATTACGTCATGGGTCATAACTAGGAGTGAATGATGACGTGAGCTTTTGCCGCCTATGTTCAAAGAAACTTTTATATTTATATGTTTGATTGTGGTGGGCATATTTGTGGGAGTGAGTGGCGAGGAGGAGAGGTTTGACCACCTCAGAATTTTTTTTTTTAAATAAAAAGATATTGGATAAAATGAAAAAGGTAAATATAAAAATAAAAGACAGATTTAAGAATAGAAAAGTGTCATTTACTTTACTAGTTAGGAAAAGTTCTTGTAAATGATTCATATATGTGTTTTCATTTTGTGAATTATTTATTTATGTTTCATCGTCTGGGTTATCAAAATTTATGCATGATTTATAGTTAGATTAGATTATATGGAGTAGAGTGAGATATTGTAACAACTCAGGTCTATTTACTTAGTTGTACCATTCATAAGATTTCAATTACATAATTTAATGTTAACTCAAGGTAAAATTATTTTTAAGTATGAGGTATATCATACCACTTTTGGTAATCAAGATTGTTGCAGAGACAGTCTTACAAGTGGACGAGAATGACCAAATATCGTAAATGTGTCATCTTGTCTAATCGACTTATCTTATTTCACTTCCTCTTGTTCCGACATGAGGGTCAATCTATGGTTGGGTTTATCCTCTAGGGCCCATAACACCTAGAGGCTGGATGCATACTCTCCTCATCCCTTAGCATATTGAACCTCGGGATAATCGATCAACTTGTTCTGGCTTTGATATGCAATGGGTTAGCATACATATGCCTAGTGTCTAGTTGATTGTCCCCTTCCTAGAGTCAGCTAAAGCCATGTCATTAACCTGACACCGAGATTAGTCTCAAACATCCATTATGACTCACAATTATTTATCCCATATCAAACGTTGTAGTTGGACTAGTTACATGGTCTTACTAGTCCATTTCTAGTCAAATTACACATCAAAATTATTATTGTACTCCTGAGCAACAACCAAGATGAAGCGTCCTAGACCGCCCTTGTTACAAGTTTTGACTAGATTACTTATTTTGATATGTTTTGTTAGACTACGATCGTTATCGATTCATGTTGTACTCTTAATTACATCTCAACATCATTGGGTGTCCATGTTTTATTTCCTTCATGAGGAATACATTAACCATTCCTCATCATGGTATCAATTAGAGAGTTAAGTTTATCTCTAAAGGGGTTTCAAACTATCTATTTCAAGTTTTCAAGTAGCCTTTGACACTTTTCTTTATACGCTCTTCTAAACTAAATGAAACCACATGAGTATTAGTTGAATGAAATATGTAAGTGTTGTAGTTGCATCTAAATTGAGCATATAAAATGTATTGTGAAATATTTTTTTATATTTTTGTAGTGTTTGATAGAAGATGAATTTCATTATTTATCTTCAATCTTGATAATTGGTATCAAGATTAACTTAGGAGGGATGTTGAAGCAGTTAATAGTAGCGATCCTAAATCCAAATCATAGGTTAGTTCAAGGAAGGGCTAAAAGTTGAATGGTAGAGCAACCTCAAAGTATGGAGGTCTTCAATTCAAGTCCTAGCTGGTCCATACCTTTAATATGGTATTAGAGTCAAAGTAAAAGAAGTGACAAATATAGAAGCGACATGAGTATTCCCAAAATATAAATATGGAGTGATGAAGGAAACAATAAGCAATGATCTTCTCTATTACACTTAGCAATTGCAATTATTGGTTATCCATGCAATCCAATACAATGAGAGGGTTACCATAAGGGCACTCATGGTTGAGTCATGAATACCACCCATGTTCAAGAAAAAAATAAACATAGAAATTAGAAGTTCAAAGATGCATGAATTTGTATGGATAACAACAAATGTGCATGTACAATATGTTGATAAGATAACTTTATTCAAGAAATCAAAATTAAAACATTAAGCATTATATGGGAAAATGAGAAAATAGTAATGCTTAATGTGAAAATTTACATGAAAGTGCTTTTCTTAAAGAAAAGAAAATAAATAGAAAAAATAGAAATATAATTATAATATAGAAAGAGAGATGGAAAAATAAAAAAGGTAAATGCAAAGTAAGATAGATATAAAGATAGAAAAGTATGATTAGCTAGTGAAGAACAAACATTGTAATGATTCTATAAATTGATCTATCCCCTAGTAATTCAACCTCCTTCAGGTTGATCATCTGACCTATTATCACCTCAAAATGTCCCAATCATTTATGGTAGTGGCTTGATAAGCTCGACACTTACACCTTGTATTAAACGACACAATGGGAAGCTCCATGGATGGAGAAAATACCTATGAAGAAACCTATAATATTTTGATGATATTGTATCCTTGTTGGATATGATCTGTCACACACTATTTGGATATTTTATAGCTTTGATTGTGTTTACATCAAAGAAAATAGTAGACAAAAGCAAAATTATTGTTAGATTTTGATGTTATATATTTAATGAAAAGCAACCACAAGATCTAAAATGAGCATGCAATATTAAATATAAGATAATGGAAATATACTAAGCATGTAAAACTCATAAGAAAATTCTACAACTACTCATAAAACTCTCAAAAGTCTCTCTTCATATGTTCACACAAAGATTTATATATAGTAGAATGTGACTCTTGGCCTTCCATATTCCTATGACTCTTCATCTATATATTCTATGGATTTGTGCACATGGACTAACATGCAAATTTACATTACTAAACACTTTGCACACTCTAATAATACTTTTGTATTTATTACATTGCATAAAGTAAATACTCAAACCCTAATCTAAGACGCACTCTTAATCTGAAGATGTTCCCAAGGTGGTACATTAGCATGTACCAAATAATGTAATATATTCCAACACCCCTTGTATTACATTATCTTCTTATTGAAGACTTTAGTATTCTATATGGATCTTCATCTTTTCATATTATCATCAACTAGATCAGATTCATGTTTAATCTTTCTGATGCGATTTCTTTTATTCTTCTTTTTCTTTCTTTTATTTTGTATCTTCACTAGTGGTTCACATTTAGAGCATTGTGTTAGCAAGTTATCATGATAATAATGTAGACACCAAATCCTAGCCACTTTCCAAACCCTAACCCTTCACAAAACCTAATCCACTTCCCAAACCCTAATCCTAACCCTAACCTTCCAAAATGTTATAAAAACCTGTCACTTTTATGATGGAAGGGGAGGATGAAATCATACCATCATGCTACCCATATTTTCGTAGGACTACTCAAATTATCCAACTTTTTTTGGTCATATATCACTCATCCAAACTCTGATTGAGTTGAAATTTTGAGGGTAGGTTACTAAAAAACCCTAGACATCCTCACAAAGTTTTGGATTATAATTATTTTACTTTATTTTCTTTTGTATCTTCACTAGTGGTTCACCTTTAGGGCAATGTGTTAGCAAGTTATCATGATAATAATAATGTAGATACCAAATCCTAGCCACTTGTCAAAACCTAACCCTTCACAAAGCCTAATCCACTTGCCAAACCCTAACCCTAAACCTAACCTTCAAAAAAGTTATAAAAAACCCATCACTTTTGTTATGGAATGGGGGGATGAAATCATGCCATCACACTACACATGCTTTCGTAGGACTACTCAAGTTACCCAACTTTTTTTGGTCATATATCACTCATTCAAAATCTTGTTGAGTTGAAATTTTGAGGGTAGGTTCCTAAAAAACCCTAGAACATCTCCATAAAGTTTCATATTATTTGGATCAACATAATTCTAAGCCCATCCCTATGTTTTCCTGGAGTAGATTCAACCACCGTGTATTACATTATTTGGTTATTAAACACTTTATTTTCTAACACCCCATTGTATTACATTATTTGGTTATTGAAAACTTTAGTCTTCAATATGGATCTTTGCATTTGTATTAATATTTCAAGTGGTCTTGGAATTGATCTTCTCCTTGAGCTTTACCTTTTTGCTTGATTCTATATTTTGACTTTGGTATTGTTATTGTTTTCCTTCAAATTTGTTGTTGAAGTAGTTCATACCTTTCCTATGCCCATCTCTGTTCCTTGAGAAATACACTTGCAAAAATTTACTAATGATGTTTCTTGTCATTGTATATATCTAATTAAAGAGATGATTCTCTTTGCACCAGCAAATTTTACAACTATGGAGATTCCAACATATCTCTATTGTATGTCCAAGTATACCACAATTGTTGCATCTATTTTCTATAGCCAAATTCTTTTTTTTCCGTTATGACCATTATAGCAATTGTTTCTATCAATTTCTATTACTGATTTGATGTCGCTATGTTCTACTGCAAACTCATTCCCATGTTTATCACTACTAATCTAACTTGTATATTCAAGACCTTCATACCTTAATATGATTTCTGATGTTATTGGTTATCTCATTTCCTTGTTCATATGTTTTTGATCATGTATCTTCATGTCCTATCAAATTTGAGAAAAAACCATTACTATAATCAATATAATCATTATAATAATCTTGTTAATATTAATATAATCTTGTGCATCATTGAATCTATCATCATATGAATTTATACCTTCATCAATTCTGGAAACATGAACCTTTTTAATAATCATAAACTGTATCTATATCATTTGTATCACATATAACATCAATCTTTGTAACATGTTCTTCTACCTTAGTCAATAATTCTAAATCACTAGTGTCAATGCTTGCATTGCAATATTCCCTTTCATTTTGATAAGAATCATGATTTGCATATTTATCCATTTGAAGAAGATCACTAGTATCATAGCATGCATCAATCATTAATGGTTTTGATTTTATGGTATTAAAACATGAATCTCCCATCATAGGTCTTCAGTCATTTGTATCATTAGATGCATCTTTCATTTCTATCTTTTTCTTTACCCCTTCAATTATTTTATGCTCTCTTATCTTAGAAACATTAAGAGTGACAATTCCTTTGTAGATTATTCTCCACAGATTGGTAGATATAGTAACAAAATCTTCATAGTAATAATTAGCACTACTAAGAACATTTTGAATGTATTTTTGAAGCATAGAATAATCCCATTTTTTTTATTCACTAGTAATATCTACAAGCATATGTTTAAAGCATTTGCTTCATCTATATACCGTTCTTTAAATCTTCGATCATGTCCTCTTGTCTTCTATTCTTATATTTAAGAAAATCATTAGAATGTAATGCCATATATATTACTTTTCATATATGAACACACCTTTTGAGTTTATGTGTGCTTCATCAATTTTAGAATTTAAGTAATCTCTTAGTGTTGAGAAAATTTTAGTTTTGGATTCTCTCATAATTGATTGCATAACTTTCTTTCTCTTTGTATATGTATTCTCTTGAATTTAAAAATTTTCTATCATTGATTGTGTGCACCTTTTTAGTAGTTGCAATCGTTTCTTAGTCTCTTCTAGTGAGTCATCTTGAATGTAAATCTCTTCTTATTGAAAATATAAGTCCTCTCCACTATAAATTAGTTCTTCTTGTGGACATAGATTTTCTTCTTCAACTAATTCTGACAACTCATGAAGTTCTATTTCTTGAGTTTCTACTTTAGGATTACTTATCTTCTTTTTCATTTGCTTTTTCTCTATCATATTCCGTTGATGTAGGCTATCTTATGACTCCATAGTTAATATAATAAGAGTTTTGTAAACTTATATTTATAAAATTCAATATCCTAATTTAATGTAGTAGACCTTATCTCTCCAATATTAGTTTGGAAGTGTTAAATTTGATTTACAAAACTTAATTGAAAACTTGTAATTGATTTTCCAATACTCTAGAAAGAATACCTTTTAACTCCCAAGTAATTAGAGTATGCTATAAACTTGATAAAGTACTTAGCAATAATTACTTCACCTTTTAAGTTTGATTTTGTAATGTTTTGAATTGATTTTGTAATGAAGTATGCTCTAGTGGAAATATTATAGTTATATTTTTTTGTCTACTTAGTACGAGTATAAGACAAGTGTAACCAATTAGTTTCAACTTTATATGTAAGCAATAAATTTGCTTCTCTATTCAATAGATAAATTTTCTAAATTCCAATTTGTATAAAGTTTTGATATAGTATACCTTATATCTCCTTAATTATAAAATTTTTAGAGAATAGCAATATTTGTAATTTTTTCAATGTTAATACCTTCTCATATTTTATTATTTGCAAATGATGTTTATATTTAACTTCTAAAATAGCAATATTTGTAATTTTTTCAATGTTAATACCTTATATCTCATATTTTATTATTTGCAAATGATGTTTATATTTAACTAGTAATTTTGAAATACTTCTTGAGGATATAACCTCAATTTTGATTTGATTTTTAGACAATTACTTATTCCTTAAATGCAATAATGATTTCAGTATTAAATTCCTTATAGCTCCGTGTGGTTAATTGAAAGCTAATAGGATTTGTATGTATACCTTTTGAGAACGGTGATATCCTGCGTATGATTTGATCTTGCTTCTAAGCTGCACTCTTTGATGTGATATATTGGATGCTTTGGCGGTCATCTTTCTTTGATCAAAGGGTATTTTGAGCATTTATCCTCCTTATTGGACGTCCTATATGCGTATGAGTTGAAACGCTAGTAGCTGGTGTTTTCCTGCATGGACAGTGCTTATGAGACTGAAGCTTGTTGTGATGCGTTCTTCAATGTAGTGAGGATGATTCAACATCCAACTATCAACGGCTACTTTTCCCACACAATCTTGCAAACGGTTAGTGTTTTATTTCGATGATCTTCACTCTACTGCGCTGGTTCATTGTCTTGTAACAATCCTCAGTACCATACTACAAATGAAACAGCTACAAATCTCAAAGGTTTCAACAGCTTGCTAAACTTTGGCCTGTTTGACCCCTTCAATGTGCATGCTCGTGCTAGTTTCATTGTCTTCTGTACTCAATGAACTTCAGTGCGTGAATTACAAATGGCAGTGGTCTTTTGGCTTCTTCAACTGAATTTAGCATGGTTAACTGAAATATCAAATCTGCCTGTGATAATCTTGAAACAGCATTTTCCTTCACTCACTCTGATATATGCACAAACTACTTTGATGCTTACGCAAAATTTATAGATGGTCTTCCGCACGGGATTGATTAGACTTTGTTTGCACCTGGTCGAAGAAGATTTTGACCTCCTTTTGCAATGTGCACTTGTGTTTCCTTCGGTCATGCAAATCAAACTAAGCCCTAATGCCCAAATGAAACGGCTTCTCCTTAAGACTTGATAATGGTCACCAATAAATAAGAGATAAAATTACAATGGTTCCCTGCTGGCGTAATATTGATGCTTGATTTTGGTTGTAGATTCCTTCTCTATTGTGTTATTACACTCTGTCATCTAGATCAAATGTCTACACCTGCCAACGGGTAGTAATGCCTTTGAACGTCGTGCGTATCTTCCGAATATCGATTTCGTTGCAGGCTATCACTTGACTTGGTGCCCAGTTTGTGCATCGTCTACCCATGAAAGCCTGTGCAGTCTTCTACTTGATTCAACCTATGTTATAACGTCTTCTAATTGCTATATGCTGAAACCGCTTGTTCAATAATTGATTTCTGGTGTAATTGGCCATGTGGGTCACCTCATGTACTATTTGAAATGGCTCTTCAGTAACGTATATTCTTCACTAGCTGGCTTGTTGCAACGGTTACTGTGCTTAACGGTCACCTGGGTAGACATGTCAACCCTGTATGTTTTAACTGTAACGAGTCAAAAAAACTACTGTACTTTCACCTTTGCCAACGGTTAGCTAGTAATCTAGTAATGCTTGGTACGATATCTTTTCCCTCCTGAGTGCATAGTGTATCAATTAATATTTGGTCGTTCTTCTTTAGTGCTTGATAATGATTTCGTTGTGTTCTCCGTTTTTGTGTTCCTCTTGCATGCGTTCAATAAGAGGATGAATGACTCCAATGACTCTCAAGACGAAAGCATGAGATTTCGGAAATAAAACACTGAGATGCAAATAAAACAGAACTAAATCGAGGCATAAAATAACATCGATAGAATTAAATTAAAAAAAAGAGCACAGCCCTTTTTATTAATGTAATTTCGCTCAGTTACAGTATCTCTCTTCAGTTACACGTTCTCGGTTACAACAGATGAACAGTGATCCCCTTCCGCATGCCCACATGTAAAACGGGCGGGCTACAGTGTTGCCGCCGCTTGCGGTGTTTAATGAGTCTTGTTAGCCGTTGCCTATCTTGCGTTCAGCCGCTTACCCTGCATTCAGAAACACGAGAAGAACGTTAGTAGCACCTGTAATAAGAGGGCAGAACCTTCTGACTTTAGCATACATATGAAGATAGATCAGATGCATAAATAAAACAACTCTTCGTGAAACTGCAACTTTTTTCGAGAATAGAGAACAGTATACATTCGAAATGGTATATATCCGAGGATGTAAAACGTAAACTGTTATTTTTATTCTACTTGAAGACAACACAATACATGAGACATGGACAGTCATTAAAATAATTAACCGATTCTAATGTTGTTGTCTGCAAGTTAGCACTTCATTGTGTTGCATGACAATATTCGATAAAACGTATTGCAAGACGCATTCGAGCATATAACGTATGACATGATATATTCTAGAATAAGCTATTTCGATACTGTTAGTTTTTGCAATGTATTTCGAAAGAGAACAACCTATATTGCATTAACTAGAAATGTTCATGGGCTGCCCAAGCGGGCCACCCCTGGTTTACACTTAGTCTCGACGCCAATCCACTAGGAATGGGCTCGAGATCTAAGGCTGTGTGTTGTCGTCGAATTAGTGGAATGCAATGATCCACTGTTGGGTGTGAAAGTCCGGTTCACTCTTCTAAGAATCACCCACCAACCTCTATTTGTGAGAGATTCTAGATGTAAAGAAGGTGAACTTAGATTGATATAGTCGGATATCCAAATGAGCAGCACTTCGTTGTGTTAACAAAATGCTTCGCAGTCTCCTCTTTTTTTTTTTGAAAGCATGAGATTTCGGAAATAAAACACTGAGATGCAAATAAAAACAGGACTAAATCGAGGCATAAAATAACACAGATAGAATTAAATTAAAAACAAGAGCATAGCCCTTTTTATTAATGTAATTTCGCTCGATTACAGTATCTCTCTTCAGTTACATGTTCTTGGTTACAACAGATGAACAGTGATCCCCTTCCGCATGCCCACATGTAAAACGGGCGGGCTACAGTGTTGCCGCCGCTTGTGGTGTTTAATAAGTCTTGTTAGCCATTTCCTATCTTGCGTTCAGCCACTTACCCTGCATTCAGAAACATGAGAAGAACGTTAGTAGCACCTATAATAAGAGGGCAAAACCTTCTGACTTTAGCATACATATGAAGATAGATCAGATGCATGAATAAAACAACTCTTCGTGAAAGCTGGAACTTTTGCCGAGAACGAGAGAACGGTATACATTCGAAATGGCATATATCCAAGGATGTAAAACGTAAAGCTGTTATTTTTATTCTACTTGAAGACAAAACAATACATGAGACATGGACGGTCATTAAAATAATCAACCGATTCTAATGTTGTTGTCTGCAAGTTAGCACTTCATTGTGTTGCATGACAATATTCGATAAAACGTATTGCAAGACGCATTCGAGCATATAACGTATGACACGATATATTCTAGAATAAGCTATTTCGATACTGTTAGTTTTTGCAATGTATTTCGAAATAGAACAGCCTATATTGCATTAACTAGAAACGTTCATGGTCTGCCCAAGCGGGCCACCCCTGGTTTACACTTAGTCTCGACGCCAATCCACTAGGAATGGGCTTGAGATCTAAGGCTGTGTGTTGTCGTCGAATTAGTGGAATGCGATGATCCACTGTCGGGTGTGAAAGTCCGGTTCACTCTTCTAAGAATCACCCACCAACCTCTATTTGTGAGAGATTCTAGATGTAAAGAAGGTGAACTTAGATTGATACAGTCGGATATCCAAATGAGCAGCACTTTGTTGTGTTAACAAAATGCTTCGCAGTCTCATCATTTTTCATTGCATGGAGGGAGTTTTTATAGAGGAATTTTGCCTCTGGGACATTAATGCCAAACCCTAAGTCCGCAGGCGCCGCTAAAATTCGATCCTTATCGGGCCATTATGGGACATGGCTCGCACTGACAGATCGTAGTTATGAGGCGTGGCCTCGGATCGAATATTTTGAAACCGCTTGTCTCATTAATGTCCGCTGTAAAATCCACCGTTTTACAGAGCCATGGGGTCTCTTCGAGAAGGGACACGTAGAGGTGCCACGTGGCGGTCGTTCCTTGGATGGTCGAATGTATGCTTTTGATTGTGGCCAGGTGTCTACTTTTGACTTTGGCCAGGTGTTGGCTTGAGGCCCAAAGTGTCGCGATATCGCGACGCTTTGGGCCGGCTTTGGGTCGGGGCCCAAAGTGTCCCGATATCGTGACGCTTTGGGCCCGCTTTGGGTCGGGGCCCAAAGTGTCGTGATATCGCGACGCTTTGGGCCTGCTTTGGGTAGGGGTCCAAAGTGTCGCGATATCGCGACGCTTTGGGTCGGGGCCCAAAGTGTCGCGATATCACGACGCTTTGGGTCCGCTTTGGGTCGGGGCCCAAAGTGTCGTGATATCGTGACACTTTGGGCTTTGGGTCCGCTTTGGGTCGGGGCCCAAAGTGTCGCAATATCGCAACACTTTGGGTCCGCTTTGGGTCGGGGCCCAAAGTGTCGCGATATCATGACACTTTGGGCCCGCTTTGGGTCGGGACCCAAAGTGTCGCGATATCGCGACACTTTGGGTCCGCTTTGGGTCATATCGTGACACTTTGGGTCCCGACCCAAAGCGGACCCAAAGTGTCGCGATATCGCGACACTTTGGGCCCCGACCCCGAGAAGATTGTACTCATATTGAGGAGGAGGGAGAGATAAGGGAGCTTTTTGGTAATCACTTCAGTAAGATTTTTGCGGCGTATGAGAGCACTGTGGATGTTCAACATGCTAGGGAGTTGATTAAAGATTGCATGTCGCGATATCGTGACACTTTGGGTCCCCTTTGGATCGGGGCCCAAAGTGTCGCGTTGGGTCCGCTTTGGGTCGGGGCTCAAAGTGTCGCGATATCGCGACACTTCGGCCAGGGCTTGGTTTTTGACAAAAGGCTTGGCGTGGATAAAGGCTTGGCTTGAAGAAGGCTTTGAAGAAGGCTAAGAAGTCTTTGAAGTTTGTTAAAGGCTCTAGAACGACCGACTTTGCTCTGCTCATTTTTTGATCTTTTAAACTACTGTGTGAGTGGTTAAGACCACTATTTGACCTCTAAGGGCTGCCCTAAAAGCTGTGATATCAATGTGATCAATGTTTGTAATCACTTAATCGAAATGGTGCTGTTTTGGTGTCTACACAAGATTCACTCCCATCCCACTGATTGGATGACAACAGATGGTTGTGCAAAGACTTGTTCCCTAACGCTCACGATTTGGGGATGTCTTCAACTTCCAAGCTTCCTTCTGCTTGGGTGTGGTGGCTATCCTTCAACTGATGAAGAGGGGCTCTTCTAATCTTAATGGGCTTATGAGGCATGCCCCAATCCAAACAACTTGGTTCTTTAAGCTTGTCTTGCTTTAATCCCCTGCTATGGGTTTGAATTTGCTTGTCCTACATCGGTTTGGTAGGCTTGTGAATAGATAGGATTATTTTTATATGTATAAAGGCCCTTTGGGGCAACGGGTTTTGTTACCGGCTCTTGCCAAACATCCATGTTGTATCACTTCTTCCAAGCTAGGTGCCTTCTTTGGTCAAGTTGGGACCTCTTTTGTTCTTCCATTAGGATCTTGGAGATGGTCTCCCTTTTGTCCTCACTACGTATTGGACTCTGAGGATAGGTCACTACTTTGACTCTGGTCTGTTGACCCTTTAGAGCTTGCTCAGCTCTTTGAACTTTCTCTGGTGCTTGATGAGGATCTTGGGCGAAACCGTAGTAGTATTGTGATGGGAGGTCGATCTTCATGGTGGGTCCTTCACCCACTTGATTCACTACTTATCTAGCTAGCCACTGGGATGTCTTTAATGCCTAAGCCACAACTCTAGTTAAGGAGAAGATAGGGATTATATCTACTTGGTATTTTTGGACTAACTTTCCTCTGTAGCTTAAGGTCATGCAAAAAGGCTCCATTCCTGCTCACAAATGTTCTTCTATCTCCCATCCCTCTTCTTACTGATCTTCCACATTGTGGATTTTGGTTGCAACCCAAGATCTTCTAAATGAATGATTTTTCAATCCTTTGCGAAAATATCTATAATAAACCTAAATGTCCAATTATAAAATTTTGTGGCTTTTTAACATTTGAATTATTGAATTAAGAAAAAGGAGCCTTTTATGAATATAAACACCGAAGTGTAAAAGATTTAAGATGAGCATAAGATAAGGTGAAAGTTTATGTTGGCCAATGAACATAAACTTTTCGCGTTCAAGAATTCAATTTTTGTTTTTATTTTACATTACCAAGACAAGGTCGACTAAAATTATGTAAATGGCATCCTCGAGGCGCAAACACGTGACAGGAACGCAAGAGACAAGAAACATTGGAAGACCATATACAACTCTCGCCGCTTGTAAAAATGTAATTCTAAGTTTGAAAGTAAAATAAAACAAAGATGGGAGGTTATCGTCTCGTGTAGAGAAAACACGTTGTGTAGCTACCACTGACATTTTGTTAATCAAATCGTGGTACTTCTGTCAATTTGACATTTCCTTGTTCTTGAATAAAATAATTCGTCTCTCAAATCACGTTGTCACGATTTCTTCTTTGGCGTGTAATGAAGGTGCGAATCTTTTTTTTTTTTTAATGTCAGTAGCGGGTTAAATGAGGCGGTGAATATTCTTCCGTCGTTTGACAATCATTTTAATATTTTTAATAATTCTTAAAGCATCATAGTAATTGCAACCATAACAATAAAGTTAATATATTTTTAAATTTTTATAAACAAGCCGTCCTAGCATCGGAATCTATATGCTATTACACAATTATAATCTTCTAGGAAGCAGAGATGACTAGAAGCTGGAATATGGTGAAAGCATGAATGGCATTGAATTTTTTACGATTTCTTTTACGATTAATTACTCTTTGGCGTGTAATGAAGGTGCGCATCTTATAACTTTTCTGTCAATCTAAGCATCGGAATCTATGTGCTATTACACTATTATAATCTTCTGCTAAGCAGATATGACAAGAAGCTGGAAAAGGAATCATGAATGACTTTAAAAATGTTTTTTCTGCGATTCCTCGGGCTTTTTTTGGTCTCAAACTTTGCCAGAGTTTGGATGTACTCCTAGAGTAGTTGCTGGAATGCAGGTAGAATAGTTGGTAGCAAATATATTCAGTTTATTGAAAAACTTCGTCAACTACTCAATCAGTTGCAAATTTAACGGTAAATTTAGTCGAGCAAAAGAGGCGTTGAAGAAGGCTGTAGACGTGGTTGCAATTCCAATACCGCGCCTGCCCTATCACGTATATTAGCAGTCCCTTGATAATTATGTTTTGCTATAGGTCATAATTAGGAGTGAATCATGACTTGAGCTTGAACCGCCCATTTATTTGCTTTATTTATATATCTATATATATTTTTTTTGGTTTGTGGTCGGCATATTTGCTTGGACGGCCTGTGGACAAAAACAGTTACTTTCATTTCTATATATATACACTTAAGTAGGTTTGTTTGTGGTCGGCATATTTGCGGAGCCAATGCTAAGGTGAGGTTTTACCACGTGTTAAGTGTTTAAAAAATAAAGCTTAATGTGCAAAAGTATATTAAAGAAAAATGTTGAAAAAGTAAAAAACATTTGCACATAGATAGGATAAAATAAAAAAGTAAAATTAAAAATTAAAAAGATAAATCAAATGATTAATACGTGTGATTTAATAGTTAAGAAAAGTTATTGTAAATGATTTTATATGTTCTAATGGTTGAAGTTGTTTATGGATAAATATATTTTGTATTTTATTTTTGATGGTATTGCTATGAATGATAATAATATTGTTATTGGTTATATGGGTTGGATTCATTAGCTATTGTAAATATTGACGTTGATAATAAGTTTATTAAATTATGGTATAGAAAAAATAAGTTGATTTTGTAAGGTACTTTTTAACTAATGGAGTAAGATAAAGAAAAACAGGAAGCTATTGCAAAGGAATAAATTGTTGAACCTACAGATATATTTTGAAACAATGTCTAAGGAGGAGATAGTAGTAAAGTCCAAGGAAGACACATAATATAGTCTAAAAAAGCATAGCTAAATGTTTAGAAATATGAACCAAAGGATGAGAACAAGAGAGAAGCGCATTAAGAAGAATGAAAGGAAGCAAAGAATATGGTTAATATTACATATTGTCATCCACACCACCATGAGAGGAAACAATGATGGAGATAGAGCATAGAACAACAGGAGAAATGTGATGGACTTACATGGAGCCATATGAGAAAAACTAGGGATAATCAACCAATGGAAAAAACAACCAAGTTTGGATGAAAAAGAGTGATATTTATGACCATCATAAAGATTAAAGTGGCACAACCAATACATAGAACCAAAGAAGTACTAGTGGATATAATAGTGACACATCAAAAGCATGACATCAATTAAGACTAGAACCAATCAAAATTTTGTTTCGATGGATAGGTGATCACAACTCGTATCAATTATCAATAATGCTTAGAAGATGATACAATTTGGTTTCATCTTATATTTTGAGGATAAAATATTTTCAAGGATGAAATGTAAAGGTGCTAGATTAAAATAATTTTAAGAATGAAATGTTAAGGTGCCTAGAAATAGATACCTAATACTATGATATTCTATAGTTTCCATGAGCTTTAAATAATTCAATTATATTATATAGTTGACATGAACCTTAGACAAACCACTTTTAGAATGTAATTAGCATCAATTATATATAACCCAATATCTATTTCCAAAATATTCTATTAATAATGAGTAGGATAAGGTTGGGGTATATATTTTTCAAAATAACATTAGATCACAATTGTATATAGGAAAGATCCCGTAAATCATCCAATCTAAATTATGTTTTATTGTAATCATCTTTGTTTATAAAACAACTCCCACTTTAGAGATATTGTAAAGTGGTTCTATGTATAAGAAATAGTATTGATATTATCTTACCTACAAATTATTTTCAATCTTATTTTAAATGAATTACTTTTTATAATTATTTTTTTTACTGTTCAACATATTTATAGATATTATTTGTTTTTTTGAAAAATAATTTTTTTAAATATACATTATTTTTTTATAATTTTCTTAATTTAAATTCAATTCCTCAAATTCAAAGAGATTTCATATCTAAGATGTTTTAACTAACATGTTTTCAATGTTTTTAATCTTAGAAAATAATCTTCAATGTGTTGTTGCATATGCATGTAAATTATTATTTTTTAAACACACTTATATACTCTTTACACTATTTGGAATGGTTAAATATTTTTAATGATGAAAACCAAAAACCATTACATAGTGGTTTGACCCTAAATATCTGTAATAAGACCCCAAAAATATACCATTATGGTATCGACATAAACATATGCTTACAAATTTTAATTTGAGGTATAGTATATTATATTTAAATAAATTTTTAACTAAGAAAAATTCAAATTTATTTTGAAGTATAACACATTATTTTGAGGTATTAATGTAATTTTTTTTTTTTATCATATCAAATTATATTTAAATAAATAATTAACTATAAAAATATTAATATAACATATATTTTTTAAAATTCACTATAAAATATAAAATATAATATATAATCGAACATCAATGATAAAGATCCCTATTGAGGACCTGCCTATTCAAATACCAGAAATGCAAAGACAATATATCCAAGGCATCCTTCATATGAGATCCCTCTCTTGGTCCCAAGAAAAAGATTGTTTTGGATGGAACAACACTACTAAGGGTGAGTATTCCGTTGCTCAAGGTTATTTGACCTTATGCCATAATAATCCCAACCATTCTTCTGACATATTTTCTCAATTATGGGCTCAAAATCTTTGGCCTAAGGTGAGGTTCTTTAATTGGATTTTATTGCATCGTAGGGTGCTTACTGGTGAGCAACTTATGAAGCATGGTTTTCATGGCCCTTTTAGATGTGAAATGTGTGAAGAGAATGTAGAAAATATCAACCATCTTTTTATTGAGTGTACTTTAGCCTCTAAGCTATGGAGGAGAATGGCCACTTTACTTGGCTTACAGTGGTCCAATTTTTTTACTTTTGAACAAATTTGGAGGGATTGGACTAATCAAGACGTTTTTGATCATTTTATTAGGCAGTTAGTTTGGATGGGCTCTACCATTCTTATTTGGAATATTTGGAATGAAAGAAACAACCAAATTTTTAATCAAGATAGGAAGGATATTCACTATGTTTTGCAAAACACCATAGCCAACTTAGTTTAATTAGTCCATCAACTCCTTAATCACCCTCAAAACTCCCACCAAAGATGGGATCAAGTGATGCAAAGGTTGAATATTAAACCTTCTAAGGGCAACCAACTTAAAGGGAATGTGAGTATTAGTAAGATGGATAGGACTAGAAATTGGCAACCTCCTCCTAAGGATTTTGGAAAAGTCAATACTGATGGAGCCTCTAGAGGGAACCCTGGAAAAGCCAGCGTGGGAGGAATTGGTAGACTTTTAGATGGCTCCCTGGTTTTTACTTTTTTTGAGAATTTGGGTATTCTTTCCAATAACCTTGCTTGAGGGGTATGGTATCCTCGAGAGGCCTTCAAGAGGCTACTAAGGTTGGATGGGAAAAGGTGTTAGTTGAGTCTGACTCTCAACTTATGATTAATCTCTTGAAGACTCCTTCTAAGAATCATAAGGTGGATTGGAGAATAAAAATAATTATTGAGAAGATTCAGTTAATCCAGATGGTATTTTTGAAAGTTGATTACAATCATGTGGTCAGAGATCAAAACAAGAGTTCTGATGCTTTAGCTAATTGGGCTTTGGATAAAGGTGATATTACTTATTATGGCCACCCTCCTATATGGTGAGCTTCTCAAATTAGGGAAGCTCTTATTTCTATCATTTCTTTGGATGGCTCCAGTTCTGAAGGTACCTAGTTTCTTCTTGTTTTTTTTTTTGCTTCTCTTTGGTTATTTTAGTTTTTTTTAGTTCCCTAGCTCATTCTATTCTTTATTTTGTTTCCTCTATTGATTCTTGCCTTAATAGTCTTCTGGTCTAGATAGGTCATTGTTTTGTTCATTATTTTTTTTTCTATTTTCTTCTTTGTTTTTTTTTGTTTAGTTTTTTAAGGTGGCTGGGTTTTTTTGTTTTGTTTTGTTTTTGTGTTCTTTGTGTTGTTTTTCATTGTTCTTGTGTTTTTTTTGTTTTGTTTTTTTTATTGTTTTTTGTTATTTTTCTTGTGTTTTTTTCGTTCTTGTTCTTGGGTTTCTCTTTATTTGTGTTTTTTTTGTGTGAGTGTCTTCTATGTTTTTTGTTTTTGTTTATTGTCTATTTTTGGTTGTTTTTTTTTTATTATTTATTTATTTATTTTATTTTTTAGGTTTTGGTTGTGTTTATTTTTTAGGTTTTTTTTGGGTTATGTCTTTGTAGTGTTCTGTTGTTTTTGTCTTTTGTGTGTTTTGTTATGTGGTTCTTGTGTTTTTCTATGTGGTTTTTGTTGTGGTTTATTTTTCTTTATTATACGTGTTTGGTTATGCTTTTTTTTTTGACACACTCAAGGAGCATGCTTTTTATTTTATTTTATATTTTTGTTGTTATTTACTTATTTTTAAATTGCTTTTGTGTGTTGTTTTGCTCCTTGAGTATGTCAAATGTGGTAGGCCAGATCCAAGTCCTGGGCATTTTTGGCGGAATGGATACCCTTGCCTCCTTGGGTCTTACCCGAAAGTGGCATCCCTTTTGGGATGTTTTCCACAAATAAAAAAAACATCAATGATAAATGAGGATTATAGATTTATATGCAAATATAGCATACTTACCCTTGCCTTCACTGTCTAGCAATAATAAAAAAAAATGTTGATTATTTTTTAAGACACAAATTCATGGTGATTATTAACAATAGATGGCACAAAAAACGTACCAAAAGGCCTTTAGGTATATGAATGTGAGGAAAGATTTTATTTATACTTGATTATGGGATTGAAATTAATTATATATTAATATTATAAAAAATTTATAATTATTAATATATTATTTAGTAATATTTTTTTTTTTTTAAGTATATAGTTTTAATTAATTAATTTATTGTTCTTAATTTAAGAAATAAAACTTTATTATTTATTTTTAAAATAATATTTTAAATTTAAAAATTTAATTATTATCAAAAAAATATATTTAAATAATTATTACAATATTACAAATACTTAAAGTTATATCATTACATTAATAACTATTTTCAAAGTTTTAACATTCACAACATAAAAATGTTTATTTTATATCTCATTTTGTTTCACACCAACATACTTTAAAATGACATTATTTGAATTTGTATTAATGTCCATCGGTGACCAAAAGAGGTCAATATGACTGTAAAGTAAGACATATACAAAGCAACAGGAGCACCTAATGCAACTCCAAAGAAAATAAAGTAAGAAAAAAAATAATAAACAGAACGACATATGATATACAAGATCTGTGGATGAAGGATTACTCCCAAAATTCAAGGATGAAGAGAAGTGAGTGATGTAAGAGTTGGATGTCATCATAGATGTTCTTTTTTGGAGTTGACATCGAGTTGATCTTGTTGTATCTCTGTGATCACCCTAGTGCTTTCTGGTTGTGGTCTCTTGAGTGAAGTGATAAGTTTGGATCATGTTATCTTCTGCAAACTATTACTAAGTAGTTCTTTCCTAATATTGAATACTTATGGGATGAAAAGGGCAATACATCTCTAATATTCATTATTAATCCAAAATTTTAGTGTATGAGTGTTTCTGAATAAGCAATAATATTTACCTCGTATCTTGTAGCAGACAGAATCTGCAAATACAACATTGATGTATCTTTTATGAATTTCATTATCTTATGTTTTATTGAATATATTTAATTTTTAATAAAACCTCTAAAACATTCAATATATTTAATTTGTTGTGTTGATAATTGTTAATATTATTTCATTATAATATATTAAATATAATATAATCGAACATCAATGACAAGTGAGGATTATAGATTTACATGCAAAGATAGCATACTTATGCTTGCCTTGAGTGTCTAGAAATAATTTTAAAAAAAGTACATTAATTTTTAAGGCACAAATTCATGTTGATTATTAACAATAATAATGGTACAATAATAATGGTATATGAATGTGAGGAAAACTTTTATTTATACTTGATTATGGGATTGAAAGTAATTACATATTAATATTATAAAAAA
The DNA here is from genome assembly GCA_028583015.1 of Wollemia nobilis. Classification (NCBI taxonomy): domain Eukaryota; kingdom Viridiplantae; phylum Streptophyta; class Pinopsida; order Araucariales; family Araucariaceae; genus Wollemia; species Wollemia nobilis. The sequence continues at coordinate 429,110 of JAQPPZ010005656.1, forward strand.
TTTATAATTATTAGTAATATTTAATTTAGTATATAATTGTAAGTAATTTATTTATTGTTTTTAATTAAGAAAATAGTAAGAAAAACTTATTAATTATTTTAAAAATAATATTTTCAATTTCAAAATTAAATTATTATAAAGATTATTTTAATAATTTTTATAGTAAATACTTAAAGATATATCATTATATTAATAACTATTTTTATAATTTTAACATCAACAACATAAAAATGTTTAATTTTTATGTCATCTTGATTCATATTAACATACATTAAAATGATATTATTGTTAAAAAGTTTTATTTATTGTAAAAAATAGATAATAGAACAATGATGTATCTTTTATGAATTTAATTATCTCATTTTTAATTGAATATATTTAATATGTAATAAAACCTCTAAAACGTTCAATTCACTTGTAAACACAAGGTACATTAAAATAAAATTTAAAATTAATACAATAATATAATAAATAGAAGGTTTTTAACGTTGACAAGGCCAAATGCAACATATAGCAAAATAACCTTAAAAAAAAAGCATTTCCCACCCTAAAATTTGACCCAAACATTTTTCTTTCTACAACATTGATCTTTTGATCATGAGATAATGCAAATAAAAGGAATAAAATGAAGTGTACTTACATCAATAAATATCAAATATACATATACAAAGAAATAAATGAAAGAGATGCATAGAATTTGAGGGAGGCATTAAAAAGTGTAAAATGGCAAAGGTAAAAAATGTTATCATATCTATCATAAAGAAATGTATGACCAAAATCTATATGAGACTACCAAAAGAATAAAAAATAGAATTATATTATTTATGAGCATTCTATTGGGAGAGATATAAAATACAGAAATTAGGAAACCTTCTAGAGTTATAGTTGTTTGATTAGCATAACCATCAAGCATAGTAGTCCCTTTGAGCTTTTGACTCCTTAAATTATTTGGAAATAAATAATATAAGCCATGTCATAAAAAATAATCCAATAATGTCACTATGTAACACAATTTTATTGTATAGTGGTTATCTAATTGTATAGTAATAATGACAATTATTTTTCTCTCTGATTTTCCTTAATGTCATATGGAAGGGACCATATGGTTGGGATAACCATGCCTCGCATGGAGTGACACAACAGGGCAACTCTAAGAGCATGGGATCCAACTCAATTGGGTGCCTTCAAGATTTTTTACAAGGCTAACTCATTTTAATATGTGATCTTAAGTGCATAGTCCTAATATACCATCTTTAGGGGGAAAGTATTAGAGAAAATACAGGAAAAAAAAGGTCCTCATATAACCTATGCTAACATGGAGGTTATGCACTAAGATCTAAATAAGATCTCCCTATGCAACAACTCTAAGAGTAATGTGTTGACAACCCTTCAAGAACGTTTCCTCATTTGATCATGTTAACCATAATTTTTTGTATAAAGGAAACAAGAAAAACATAGTCATGACCTCTAGTACACACACATAAACACATACAAACACACTAAATGATATAGAAAGAAAACAACCATAGTCTCAAGCATGTATATATGAATATAAAATATTACAAGATATACTAAAAGTGGGGGCTCAAAAACATGCCTATAAGACCACTCAACAATCCAAGTACTATTATACAAAGAAAAATGAAGGGAAATTTATATAACTCATTGATCCTTTACAATGCTAAGGAGACTATTATATGAATATTATAAAACACAGAGGATTTCACTTTAAATTTTGTAGGATAGTCTGATAATTTCAACTTCTCTTTATAAGGATCATAAAAATTGAATGGAAGACCAATCTTGTTTTGGGATTGTCGTTGTTGTATATGCCATGTCTTTATCTTCAATATACCACCTACCTTTCCTAGGTTTTTGAGTTGAAACAACATCAATAGGTAATCCTTACTTTCTCTTAATAATGGCACATTAGACCTAGCTCATATATCCTTTCTAGGAATTTGTGCATCATTACTGACACCTTGCAGCTTGATCTCATCCATTTTATGCTCTGACTACATCACATTTAATTTCTAGGAGCACTTAGTTGTTTTATCAAAATATTTTATTTGTCCTCACGTATCAAAACTTTAAAATTTCTAAGATCAAGATAGAAGCTTTATCTAAAAGTATTTTTTGGTAGCCTTCTATTTTTCCATTCCATAAAACCCATTTAAAGTTCCACTTTTAATATGTTTTCTCCATTCTTCTTTTTTGAGATTTTATGAACATTCAATCATTGGGCATCTCCTCTTTCTTTTATATCTCAAAATTATTTTGTCTTCATTTGTATTTTACAATCCTTAGGTCAAGCATGTCATCAAAAATACATTTCTTTCTTTTGGTCAAAACTTTTGAGAACCTCTTATTTTCATATATTTAGTCTCCCTTTATACTCTGCAAAACTCTTGGTTATTCTTTACCTTTTAGAAAATTGGGAAGTGCAAATGCTTATAAACTATTTAGAAGATAGAGACACCCCTTTAGTAAAAAATTGTTGCCCTTATAGATTTCAAACCTTTTCCTTTTCCTTACACCAGCTTTACCCCTTGGTTCTGGTTCATAGTTTTCTCCTAATTGCTTTTAAGGCAAATATTTTCTAGGCATTCAATTGGAAGGATATGAACTATAGATAAGGAAATTTTTCTATTCCATGGGACTTTCTATTCTAAGGTATTTAATATGCTACTTACCATTATACTATCTTTAACTAATTGTCTCTCTTCTAAAGGAGTCATTAGTGTAGAGAATATCAAAGATAATCTTGTGGTTACCTTAACCAAATAATTTAGAGTAAATATTCTATCAGATATCTTTATAATTAGCTTCAACAAGTTTTCATCTACCTCACACAACTATCAATTCTCCTCAAATTGACTCTCCTAATGAATGTAATTTGTTTGTGTGGTGGAGAGGTGACATACAAATGGTTAGGAGTAAAGAACCCAAGTAGTCATGGACTATGGCCTAGTTTGTTGACTTACCCTTAACTACTGTTTGGATTAAACCATTGCCAATAGTAGATTTATTTTAGTTATCATCAAAATGGATCATAGACTACTACTAATGGTGGAGTGTGATTTATTTATCATTTAAGAGGTTTTGAGGAATCACTATAGGTAGCTAACTGAAAGCATGAGATTTCGAGCGAAGGAAACACTAATTGTGATGCATTCAAAATCAAATACGCTTAAGTCCTAAAAATGTGGAATGCATGAAATGAAAGAGACGCATTGAAATGAGATACAAGCAAATGGAGAAAACATAGCCCTTTCATTAAACTCTCTTGACCTTTGTTACAAAGATGCCTCCTCCCTTTTTAGGGGCTAGGAGCGTTAAAATAATTTGATTACAATCAAGACTTAAGATTCCTCTTTCCGCGTGCCCACACTTGAGATGGGCGGGCCAAGACGATGCCACCGCTGATGTTGATGAGTCCTTGACCTCTGCTGCTCCTCCTACGAACAAAGAAACAATGAAGATTTCAGTAGCACCTGCTACAAATAAGAAGTGTCTGTTCTCTAAAATCGTCAAAAGATGCATATAAACATTTGTCTAAAACAGTGAGTAAAGTGAGTCCAAATGGCCTGAAAACCTAACAGAGGACGGAAGATATTACCAGAAGGCCATTGCCACTGAAACAGTTGGCTAATCTTCCTTCACCTAGAATTCGTCCCTGGGAAGGACGAATTTTGACTGCAATTCGTCCCTAGGTGGGACGAATTCTTCTGTGTTGGAAAAGCCGAGGTGATGCTGCTCCAATGTCGACTCCCGAGACCTGCAAAACACATACAAACAGAGGGGTTATGTAATTGGGGCCATTTTGGGACGACCAATATGGTCGGATTCTCCCAAATTGGCCTCTATCCTCGGGAATTCGATATCGCCACCTGCAAGTTAGTAGGACAACAAAGCGACAAAAAGCATGATAAAATCTGATCCAAATGTTATGAAATTGAAACTATGAGTTAACCAAACAGAATAACATAAGATGCAATATGAACAAATAATATAGAATGCTTTAGAATAAAACTTAGAAAGTGCGGGGGTGCCCAAGTGGCCCTCCCATCATTGGCACTTGATTCCGGTGCCAATCCACTAGGGATGGGCCCAAAACCTCTTAGGATTGGGGTGTCTGCAAATTGGTGGTGTATGGTGGTCAAATGTTGGATTTGGGTTGGATTCACACTTCCAAAAGCCACCCAATAACCTCTCTTGCAAAAGAGATTAGTGGATGTGAGAAGATGAACCAAAAGGATGCAAGTGGGTAATCAATCGGATAGCACTTCGTTGCTTGAAATCGCCTCCAATCTGTCCTTTTGGGTGAGAAAAGTCCCACCTTTTATAGACCCATGGGGTCTCTTTTGAGAGGGAAGCATAAGCGCCATGTGTTGGTCATAGGTGCCATGTGGCGGTCATGTCTTCCCATGAGGGAGGGGAGTCCTCCATGACTTGGGCTTTCATAACTGCCCTTGTGACAGTCCTCTAACGGCCTATTTGCCCACCCACACATGCGTGCGAGGCAGGAGTCATCAACTGACTGTCTTTGGCTGCCACTTGGTGCCATTCTTCTTTTTGCCCGTTAAACCTAGAATTCGTCCTACCCAGGGATGAATTCAGAATTCGTCCCTTGGTGAGACGGATTCCAATTTGAATTCGTCCCAGGGTGGGACGAATTTGGAGTAGGTTGTCCAAAGGTGCCAAATTGCCTTCTGACCTTCCAAAATTGTTGTAAAACTGGTTAGGACCACTGTTTAACCTTTGAGGGCTGCCCTGGGGGCTATGTGTGTCAAAGCGATCAGTGTTTGTAGTCACATAATTAGATTGGTGCTGTTTTGGTGTCTATAGATGCCCCTTTTTGGGATGTGTTGTGCATGGCGCAATGCCGAGAAAAAATAGATAACCAAAGCACTAATGATTAGGGTTTCTTGGTAACCTAACCAACTTTTGATGCCCCAAGTATGGAAAGGGCATGCATTCTTGAATCCTTGCTTCTGACGAGCTAAGGAATGTGATTTCAAGTATTAACCTGTTTTGGTGAGGTGTGACTTGAACTTAGACATTGATCAGTCATGAATAGGCAAAGGGCGCAACCTTTTATCCACGGGGGAACCTTGAGTTCATGCTTTGGGAATGCCAAGCGTTTGATCAATTTGTTGTTATTGCTTGTTTGCTGCCCCAAGCAAGAGCGTGATTGTCTTTGTCAATGATTCTTTGAATGCATGTCATTACCTTGATTAGGTGTGTGATTGTTGATTGGTGACTAAGTGTGACTACCCCCTCAAGCGGCGAATCGATCAGGGAATGACCTTCGTGAGAAAAGCGACGAGTCGCTTGACCCAAGATGACTTGTGCAAGGGTGCCTTTAGATGTTTTATCGTTAAGCATGTGCAATTTTTCCAACATTTGGACCTGTTTTTGATGGGTGGAAACCCTTTTTGTGATGCCATAATGGGGTGAAAGTGTCGAAAGTCCATCTTCCCATGGAGCGGTCCGGCTAAGATAGCCTTCTTAGGGAGTAGGAGAGTGACAATTTGAGCCTCGACATTGATTTTCTATGCCAAGAGGTTAAGTGCGAGAGCACTTGTGTCCGACAATGCTTATTGCTTTGTTTTTATGTTGCATTTTTTGTTGTTTTGATTTTTTTTGTGACACCATTTGGGGATTAAATTGTCGAAAATCCGTCCTCCCATGGAGCGGTCCGGCTATGGTAGCCTTCTTCGGGAGTAGGATAGTGAAAATGTAAACCCCGACATCAATTTTGCTATGCCAAGAGGTTAAGTGCAAGAGCACTTGTGTCTGGTAATGTTTATTGTTGTTTGTTGTTTTGATTTTCTTATTGTTTTTGAGTGGGTTTTGACCTAGTTTGGGACGTCGTTTGTGGGTGAAATTGTCAAAAATTCGTCTTCCCGTGGAGTGGTCCGGCTATGGTAGCCTTCTTAGGGAGTAGGATAACGACAATGTAGACCCCGACATTAGTTTTGCTATGCCAAAATGTTAGGTGAAAGAGCACTTTTATTTGGCAATGTTTATTGCTTTTTGTTTGTGTTGCATTTTTTGTTGTTTTTGACCCTTTTGTGACGTCATTTGGGGGTGAAATTGTTGAAAATCCATCTTCCCGTGGAGTGGTCCGACTATGGTAGACTTTTTAGGGAGTAGGATAGTGACAATGTAAACCCCGACATCAGTTTTGCTATGCCAAGATGTTAAGTGCAAGAGCACTTGTGTCCGGCAATTTTTATTGCTTTTTGTTTGTGTTGCATTTTTTGTTGTTTTGATTTTTTTGTGACACCATTTGGTGATTAAATTGTTGAAAATCCATCCTCCCATGGAGCGGTCCAGCTATGGTAGCCTTCTTCAGGAGTAGGATAGTGACAATGTAAACCCCGACATCAATTTTGCTATGCCAAGAGGTTAAGTGCAAGAGCACTTGGTGTCTGGCAATGTTTATTGCTTTTTGTTTGTGTTGCATTTTTTGTTGTTTTTGACCCTTTTGTGACGCTGTTTGGGGGTGAAATTGTTGAAAATCTGTCTTCCCGTGGAGCAGTCTCGCTATGGTAGCCTTCTTAGGGAGTAGGATAGTGACAATGTAAACCCCAACATCAGTTTTGCTATGCCAAGATGTTAAGTGCAAGAGCACTTGTGTCCGGCAATTTTTATTGCTTTTGTTGTTGCATTTTTTTGTTGTTTTTGTTGTTTTTTAGTGGGCTTTGACCCATTTGTGATGCCATTTAGGGGTGAAATTGTCAACAATCTGTCTTCCCGTGGAGCGGTCCGACTATGGTAGCCTTCTTAGAGAGTAGGATAGTGACAATGTAAACCCCGACATAAATTTTTATATCCCAAGAGGTTAAGTGCAAGAGCACTTGTGTCTGGCAATGTTTATTGCAATTTTTTTGTGTTGCCTTTGTTTGTTGTTTTCTTGGTGGGCTTTGACCCATTTGTGATGCCATTTGGGGGTGAAATTGTCGATAATCCGTCTTCCCGTGGAGCGATCCGGCTATGGTAGCCTTCTTAGAGAGTAGGATAGTGACAATGTAAACCCCGACATCAATTTTTCTATGCCAAGAGGTTAAGTGCAAGAGCACTTGTGTCTGGAAATGTTTATTGCTTTTTGTTCATGTTGCATTTTTTTGTTGTTTTTTTGTTTTGATTTTCTTTGGTCTTATGCATGATGGTTGATGAATATGGATGTATGCATGTTGATTTATTTTGATGGATGCATATGCTATGATGAATACAAATGATTTTGATTTATATGTGATATGCAGAGATGAAATGGATGAATGAGATTTGTGATGTTTGGCTATGGCACCATAGACTCGTTTAGAACTCTGTTATTTTGTTTTTAGGCGATTGCTGTGATGCATGACTTTGTATGTGTAGCTGTGGTTTTTCTTTTTTTGTATTTTCTAATGGTATTGTAAGGATGAAAAGTAGCACAGTTGGTTTAGAAATATAGCTAAGGTTTTCTAAGACTCAGACGGTTTTAACTCACTAGCCACGACTGTACTTTATCTTACAAGACTTTTGAAAAAGGTATGAATCGAACTTGTTTTTGACCAAGCTATTTCACATCCCTGTGTGTGCAATTGAGTTTATTTATGTGGTATTTGTCAGGATACCACCAGTGCTAGATGGACTTTCAACCGAACCTGTACTGAGGATCACCTAATTAGCTCCACTAACTCCTTTGTTGTATTTAGTTAGATTAATCTGCGATGTTATCCAAGATGCCATAAGCTAGCTCATCCACATGCAAACATTGATCTATACGCAAGTTAATGTGACAGATATATCGTCATGCGAGAAGTTTACCGCCAGTTATCGATAGGCTATCAACCAAACCGGTACTGAGGCTTGCCTCATGACCTGTTAGAATGCTTCGAGAGTTCCAGGGATTCAAGTTCACTCCCTTCTTTTCTTCAATTGTATTGGGATACTTGCTCATTTGTAGTGATAAGATCACTGTTTATTTTGATTTGTTTTTCTTTTGAGCAAGGGATTGGGGATATGGAGTGACAAAAATCACTATCATTTGTGTCGTTTGATGTGTGCACTATAGGATGTCAAATATTTGAGTTTTGACGTTTTGCAAATTTTTGATGTTTTGCAACTATTGAGAACTAGGGATTCTTAGGGAATTAGGTAGGGAGGATGCTTGTCATTTTGCCAACTCTTAGCATTCTTGGGGTCATTCGCACAGGGGGATGAGCAAGATAACCATTTCGCTTTTGGTGACCTAGATTACTGTGCAGGTTTCATCTTTCGTTCACACAACTCAGGAATTGTTTTATGTTTTTTAGTTTGTGTTGGGATGTTACGTAACAAGGTGTATTTCAAGTGTAACTCTACCTTCGTAAAATCTGTTTGACTTGATACATTACATGGATAAAGAGAAAAATGATGACTAAATCACAAAAAACTCTTGATACATTAAAAGACCACTGACTCTAGTATGGTAAAAGCAATGCATGGTGTTTTTGTTGTTTTTGTAAAATGGAACAGTGTGGAACAAGATGGACTAGCAAAGTAATTATAGCCTATGGTGCTTTTGACCTATATGACCACAATTATTCAATGTATGGATGCAATGCTTTTATGCATCTACATATTTTTGTATTTTTTATGGACTAATTTTTGTGAATATGCGAGAAGAGCTCTCTGTTGATGAATTTGAGTATGCCTAGAAATGATATGCAAATTTTTTTATTGTTTTTGATGATTTTTTTTGTTTTTGAATTTTATTGATGGTGACCAAGGGATTTTGAGAATACTTTGGGGCCTTTTTGCGGTGACCAAGCGATTTTGATAATCCTTGGAGCTTTTTGGGTGACCAAGTGATTGCGATAATCCTTGGAGCTCTTTGGGTGACCAAGTGATTGCGATAATCCTTGGAGATTTTAGGGTGACCAAGTGATTGAGATAATCCTTGGAG